>CM032919.1:7060941-7660941 GCA_019202795.1 Arabidopsis thaliana x Arabidopsis arenosa | reverse complement strand
CATCTGGTTGTTGGAATCTCTTCCAACTGCAGCCAATAACTGACCCTCTGTAAAGTACTTAAGAAAGCACATATCAATACCAAATATTAGCCGAGAATAGCTCCTCCATGCTCTCTTTATCCTACCAAAGCAGACATAAAATCTGAAGAAAACATCAAGTCCACCATCTTGCTAGAATGTCTCTAGTTCCACAGTTGAACCTTCATTTGAACTAGCAAAACAAAGAAAACATTAATGCAAACCATGTTAATTTAAACAAAAATCAGAACAATGTAAGAATCAGTGATTGATCTTACTCTAATAGCTCAAGGCGGTAATCTTTGAGTCTTGAGTATTGCTCATCATGCTCTTCTTGAATCATCTCCAAAGCTTTTGCTTTTGCCTTTCTGCACTGATCAGTAGATGCAATTAAGCTCCAACGCTTCTGGATTTCTTGTCTGATGTTTTTAGGCATCAACTGCGGATTATCTCTCACATCATTCACAAACAGTCTAGCAATAACTTCTTGAGTAAGTATCCTGATATACCCAGTAGTCACACAATTGTGGTCATCATTGAATGTTTTAATCACATACTTCTGAACTGTTGTCTCATAAGCACAATATATCCTCCATAAACATGGCTGATGCTCTTCTTCAACTTCTGGAATCTCTTGCAGTTTCTGGACTCTCTCTTGCAGTTTCTGGACTCTCTCTTGCAGTCTCTAAATTCTCTCTTTCAGTGTCTGGATTATCTTTTGCAGTCTTCACATTCTCTTCTTCTTCAGCTCCTTTCTCTGAATGACATCCACTAGCACATCTAAGTTCTGATTTTGTGTTCTCCCATCTCGTATACTTGATATTCCTTTATGACTTCAACACATACTCCACAACTGCATCTTTGAAGTCATCTATACTATCGAAGACTTGTTTATACTTCAGTTCACCACTACCTTTGATGTATCTAACAAAACCATCATCACCATCATCTTCACCATCTGATTCCATTGGTGTCGCATACTCATCATACTCGTCATCTACATCAACAAAAGCAGCCACATTTCTTTCCACTCTTATTTCTTCATCAAACTGTCCACATTCATCTCTTGCTTCTTGGTCGACTTCTTTCTCTTCTCTGTTAGCATTATCCACTTCATCACCTTCAGGCTCCACAAAGATATCAACATCTTTCGTCCACATTGCAGCCATATACATATTCTCTTAAAATTTTCATCACCATTAGAGATTGATTTCCTCTCCTCAAATCTTTCATAAGGTAATTTATACCAAACTTTCTGGCCATACAAACTCACCGGAAGTTGATTCATCAACTGTGCAAATAAGTCTCTCGGTTTTGAATCAATGAACCGAACACCACCACCTTCGTAGAAAATCTGTCCTGAAACTTCTAAAAATTTTCCACTGTGGTAGCAAGCAAGCTGTGTATCAAACTCTTCATCACTGCATCAATTGTTCAAAAATTCTAACATTAGAATTTGTTCAGACATTTCGTCGAAGACATGGTGGACATTAAATAATGTTACTCCCAAATTAAGTAAATCTTCAATAAGAGACAATAGTTATGTCAATCAGACAATGCTATACAAAATCTATCAAATTTTATAAGCCACATTCAACGAAAATGAAAAAAATCTTAGATTTGAATGAAATTCGACTTACCTCATTATTTGCCCCAGACCTCTGTTTCGATATCGGAATTGTCAATTCGAAGAACCCTTACGCCGGATCTCTGATCTTCTCCGTCTCTCGACTCACTCTTCATCTCACTCTGTCTCTCGGCTCAATTCTCTCTCAAAGTTTCGATTTTGCTTTACAAATGCAATGACAAACCCTAAATTGAGAAGAAATCCCAAATAACAAAACGACGTCGTTTGTGCAAATCAAAACGACGTCGTTTTGTTTCGTTGTCTAATGAGATTCCACCATGTCCAAAACGCAGTTGTTTAAAATGATTATGTGTTGTCTTCGTCAGCATCTGTTAACGGAACATTAACACCGTCTGACGATTTGAGAGTTTCTACCGGATTCAAATAGTTTGTGATAAAAATTCAAATTAAATCTAAGTTCATGAGGGTTTAAGCACAAACGAAAGTTCTATGTATGAAAGTGATAAAGCAACCTAGTTCAGGGGGAATAGGCCGTTCTCCCGTCTCATTAGTGTAATAGTTGCATATTTTAAAGAAACAAAATACTATTGGCATTGTTGTTTTCCCGTGCAAAGCATGGGCTGGTACTAGTATTTTATTTTTTTTTGTCAGCCAATTTCATTAAAATGAAAAGTCCAGTGGACCGTACATGTGATGAAAGAGAAGCCCATTTCTCCATCGTTTACAACTTTGATTAATATTAAGAACAGCTGCTGGTACTAGTATTTTTACTAAACAAAAAGTGCACCTTTTTTATTTTTATTCCATAAATGTTTCGAATTAAGTTCTTGAAATAACCTTGATGAACCAGTTTGGGTAGACCGAACTAAACCGTTTCTTAACCATTTTCGAGCCCGAAACCTGTGAACCAGTTTCGTTCCTCTAGTCATGAACACCATTCTCAAATCTAAATCGGGCTAAACAATATACTATTAAAACCATTACACTCCCAAATTCGAAGGCTTTGTGTCCGGGAAGGTGCAGTTAAATCGAAGCGGCTGTGTTATTTACTCCAAACGAACAATGCCTACAAGTTGCTCGACACAATTCCTCAATGAAATGTCACGTGGCTGTTACTCGTTGAATTTCCCGCCTTTACTCTGTTTCTCTCTCAAAAAACAAAAACAAGGCCAAGAAAAACGCAAGATCCTTTTATAATCCAACATGTAGTTTCCTTCCCTAGGAGTTTGAACGTGCCAGATATGTCTACGCTGATAAAGATTACATCAAGGCTTTGGACGTTAATGAAGATTTGCTTTTTGTCCAAGGCAATGATCAGGCTTTTGTTAATATGTTGCAAGGTACAATCTTTAAGGAACTAGCGGGGAAAACAGAGAACACTGACGTGAAATTTACTTAGTTGTTGGGTTCTGTTGAATGTTTTTCGGAAAATCGTGCGTTAGCCCTGTTGTCCGTAGTTTCACGGTTCGGTTTGGCACAACTGCTTGAGTCTGTATTGTATTACAGTGACTGCGGAACTTACAAGCTATGTCGAGGGATTATATGGCAGAGAGGGACGAGATATGGTCAGGAGCAAGTTTTGACTTCTGCCAGGGAAGACAGAAGATGGAGATTCTGGATGAGTCAAAATTGTTAGAAGAAGTTCTTTTGTCCTGAAGAATGTAAGAATCATCTTGGACAAAGAACATGCTGCAGAACTTAAACCTTCTTTGGCACCCTAGTGGATCTGTGGATAAGTAAAGTCTGGGCTCGTAAGATATCCTTGGGAGGTTGGGAACCAGTGGATGGTGTAGCTGCCATTGTAGTGATTAAGAATCGACTCGAAGTTTCCATACAAGTCTAATGAATTGTCGCCTACTGGAAACTCCTCAGAGTATTTGTATACGAAGGCTTAGAACCAAACACTAAGTACCGGCTTGTGTCAATGCTAAAATCTGAAAGAGGGTCAAAAATGTTTGTGCTATTATTCTTTTGTATCTCTTCTCTGTTACAGTCTCAGATTTCTGGAATGTAGATTGGTTGTGGCCAGAGATTCTGTTTTATGAAGCTGGTCGATTGATGGCCTAAATAGTGACAGAGTTATATCATTATATTCATGTGTAAAACAGTGGTATGTTTCATTTCAAAAGAAAGAAGTTGTGTTCATTATGTGAATAGATAAGTTAAGCAGTGAAGTTGGTAACTAAATCAACCAGATTGTTATCATTTTTCGTCTATGATGATCCCTAGTTTCTGCAACTTCAAGGAGTGCAGGAAATTCCTGAAGTGGACTTGAGAAGCTTTACAGTATCACAAAGCCTTACTTGTTTATGCCTAGGTGGGATGATCAGGTATAACGGATAATCTATATAGTACAATCTCGCGGAGGCACACAAGTAATGATAAAAAAAGCTTCCCAATAAAGGAACTGAACATCACTTGTCTATAGTATATCTAACAAAAGCCAATTTTAACTAAATCTGCCAACTATGGTACATCAAACCGAAATGCATAGACGGTAGTAATGAATCAATCTGAGCTGTGCTTGTAGTGGTTAGGTACGTAGTTTTGGAAAATGAAAATGTAACTAGCTGAGACTACTACAAGACTACTGTAACTAGTTCTCGTTAAGTCTAGTACAAGACTACTGTAACTAGCTTTGCAGTGAAGTTTAGCTTTTCAAGCTCAGGAACAGACATTTATTGGTTAGTTGAGAGCTGGAGGTTTAATAAGGAGCTAGTGTTATGAACTGAGACATTCTGGATTGATCTAGGATCTTTGTTTCTTTGCTTATGTATTGTTTGATCCAAAAAGTGAATAAAGAGAAAGAAAGATGGTGATTTTGTGAAATATTTATTCAAAATGGCAATTCACGGTTTTCTAAGTGATCTCTAATATGCCCTATAGCAAGAAGAGAATGCAAAAGTTGAATCATAAAAATATTTTAAGATCTTTAATAAACTGGCAAGTAGGAGGAAATAAACCAAAAGCAATGATATACCAAAATAAACATTAAATAACTAAGATCATTAATAAACGCATGAAAAGTCATACAGACATACAATAGTCAGACATGCACGGTAGATAAATATATATATCTGATATAGGAAAAGAGAAAGAATTAATGGACACGTGTAAGGTGGAAATGAGAAACTGGATTCAAGGTCTGAGATCGTTTGGATGCTAACAGAAGAGAAAATAAGCGTTAAAAGGAAGCAAAGAGGAAAAAAGATGATTCATGAGATTTGTGTCAAGTTTGTGATCTTCTTCTTCTTCTTCAATTCTCTCTGTAAACTCTTTATGGTTTGATATTTCATTGTTGATAGAGCTGTTTCTACTTCTAAGCTCTACCACATGAGATTTGAATTCTCGTTTTATGAACGACGATTCAATTTGGTGTTGAGATTTGGATCTAATTGAGAAATTGTAGTTTCTCTGTATCAAAGGTATCAGAGCCAACAGATTCTCGGAATCCATGGCAGAGACAAGATCGCAAGCTCCAATCAAGGAGACGGTGGCTAGAGAAGCGATCGCAGTGGTTCGTGAAACGGTAGCAGAGATGTGGTTTCGATCGCGTTCGAGATATGCAGATCCTAAAAGGTTAGAGACAGTAGATTTTCCACGGTTTCATGGTGATAAAATCATGGATTGGTTGTTTCAGATTGAACAATTCTTCTTAATTGATCGTACTCCGGAGGAATTGAAAGTTGGTATAGCTTCAAGCCATTTCGATGACATTGCTGCGACTTTGCACCAATCAATTGTACAATCAATGTGGTGGAAGCATGTTAGGCATGATTGGTGGAGTTACAAACTGCTGTTGCAAGTGAGATATAATAAGCATGTGGATGATTCGATTGCAAAACTGAAATTGTTGCAGGAGACTGAAGGAATTGAGGGTTATCATGCTCGTTTCGAGTCGATTAGCACTAGAGTGAAGTTAGATGAAGATTACTTGGTAAGTCTGTATTTGACAGGACTGGAAAATGATACTCAAGTGAATGTCAAGATGTTTCAACCTCAGACGATTCAACAATGTTTCTTGATTGGAAAATTGTATGAGCGAGCACATCCCAAGAAGAACAATGTAAACAATTGGTCTGGTGCTAAATGGAGTGGAAGTAACAGTCAGTCTAAAGGGATTTTATCATCTAAACCGGAGCCTGATCATAACACAGTTCTTCTTACTAGTATGGAGAGCCCTAAGGATACTACAACGCAGCCTCACAAAGTCTTGTCCACTGAAGATATGAGTAAGCAAAGGGATCAAGAACTTTGTTATGTTGGTGATGATAAGTACAAAAAGCCACGGTTTGGAGCTGAAGAGGATGGTGGGGAATTGGAAGAAGTACATGCGAAGAATGTTGAATTAGCGGAAACGGGAGTAATAGCTCATATTTCTGTTAAAGCAGTTTCAGGAGTCTCTGATTATCGAACAATGAGGGTGAAGGGTTCTTATGAGAAGCAAGTATTGTATATATTCATTGACCCGGATTCTACACACAACTTCATGGATCCCACGGTCGCTGAGAAGTTGAAATGTGTTTTAAAACCTACAAGTATGGCTCGAGTTTCAGTAGCTGATGGGAGAATGTTGGAGGTTGATGCTAAAATAGATAGGTTCCAATGGGAATTTAGAGGCACACAAGTTCAGGCTGATCTTATGGTAATTCCCTTGAGAGGGTGTGATATGGTATTAGGCGTTCAGTGGCTGGAGACATTGGGACCAATAACCTGTGATTTTAAGAAGTTAGAGATGCAGTTCCGTATAGGACGTAAAAAGGTTCTTCTTCAGGGTATTAGGCAAGGCTCCGTCAGAGACGTGAAAGCATTCAAGCTTAATATGCTCAAAGGGGAAGTAAAAGACTGCTTAGAATGTGTCTCACAACCTCAAAACGTTAATGCAACCTTTGAGGACTTTGATAAAGCTGATGCAACAATGAATCACTTGCTGCCACCAAGTGGATGTGTTGTTGATGATTTACAATCTGGTTGTGGAAGTGATATTGTCCGTGTCCAGAACTTTGCAGGTCCAGTAGTTGTTGGAGATTTGCAAGAGACGCCATGGATCTTAAATGTTGAATCAAAGGATATTCAAAGTTTCCAGGTCGCAATTGATGAAGATAACGATTCTTTTACATGCCAAGAGGTCGATGGAATACTCCTAAGGAACCACATGTTACATCAACAGAAGAAGCCTAGCAAGTATCCTAAATCCTGGAAGTTTAAATTTAAAATCAATTCAGAAGACATCAAATCGAGATACACCAAATTCTGGTGTGAGAAGGCCATACGATGTTCAAAGAAGAAGTTAAAGTGTGATAAATCTTGGAAAGTTCACTACAAAAACAGGGTAATCCAGGGTGAATTAGTGATGGTGGGGAAGACTGAAGTTGATAAAGAATCTGTTGAGATGTTTAAGAGATGCAATTCGGGTCAGATTATTGGTGCTTATGGTTCAGAAATTAAGAGGTGGGACATTCACATCCGAGTTTGGGATCCTGGAGGTTCAATTTTCAGGAAATTCTCTTTTAAGCTGAGTTGTGGTTCTGGTTAAGTGGTCAAATATGGATGAAGATGAGGCTACTTGGGAGTTTATGTATGATCTGGTGCAGCAATATCCTTTTATCAATTCCTCGAATCATTTCTGAGGCTGACCAGTCTCGACCCATTAACCAATTCGTCGCCTTTTCGGTTCCCATATCCAGAAGAGACGCGAGTATCATCCTTCTCGGCTCGCTTCCATTGACGAGCTTCTTTGTTCTACCGCCGAGCTCTTCGGAAGCGAGAGAGAGACGGAGCAGAAAAGTTATCCCTCTCGAAGAATATTCCACTGGCCGTTAAGTCCCTCGCTCTCTTCTTAGCTATCGCTGAAGGGTTGAGATATCGAGTGATATGTGGCTGTCGAATTCATATGGCTGTGAATTAGAGACTGGTGAAACCGATTATGATGAAGATCAAGATCGATCCCTTATTGATTCAGACTTGGTCGTGAATGAGGTTGAGATGATGAAGAAAGATTTGGTAGAAATGGATGTTGCTAAGTCTTGTGATGAAGAACTATTTTCGGATAATGGGAAAGTGTTTGGATTCAAGATAGAAGAATGTGAAACAGATTCTGGGATTGAACAGAATCAATTGATTCAAGAACAAGCCGAGATTATGGAGCAAGATTGGGCTAAGCAGGACATTAATACGAGATTTGAGGTTACAAGTGATGTTGATAGGGGCAAGAAAGTGTTAAGTATTGCAAAAATTTGCTCTGCACGCCAACTGTTTTGTAAAAGATCTCAGCATAAAGAAAGATTGAAATTGAAGAAAAAGAGGAAAGGCTTGAAGTCTTGGATGTTTAAATATAAACAAGAGAATGAGAGACTATGGAGGCTACACAATCACGTGTTATCTTTCCCAGATTTTTGTGATCTTAGGATTAATAGGCTGGTCACCACAAGGAAGAGAAAGTTGTTGGGTGGACTTGCTATTGTGTATGTCAAGTATTTTGTGCGCCTAGTCGTTGTCGGAGAAGTTCAAGCAGCAATGATTATAGGAACAGAGAGTGATTATCAGAAAGAAACTCAAATTTCTTTGAGTAACATTCACGTGTGTATTTCCTTACATAAGAATAAGGAATGCTCTAAGGAGAAACACTTAATTCAGCAAGTGACTTCTATTGGAATGGATAAGCAGCAACAAGAACTGAATTGTGACAGAGATTTTGGCGTAGAAAGGGATCAATGGTGTAGAGCTCTTTATGCGAATTCGGAGACAACATTGTTGAATCAAGATAGACACGAGTTGTGTTCAGAGAACAAAGGCTGCTTAGATTGTTTTCAAGCGTTGGTTCTAAACAGTATTACAGATAGTTCATCTCGTGTTGAAGAATGGATGAAAGCAGAACTGTATTCTGTGAAAGTAAATGAAATGAAGATGGAGGTGCAGATTGTTGATAAAGAAATGTCACCGTCGATTGCAGTTCTGGAAATAAGAATGGAAGAGATGATTGGATCACATGCGAAGAGGGCTTTTGTTTTTAAACAAACAACAATCTCATACTCTCAGTGTATTGAACACAACTTTTTCGGTACAATGCTTCTTAGGTTGCAAAGTAAGAAGAACTGGATGTTCAAATTCAAAACCAGCTCAAAGGACTACAAACTGCAAATTGAAATTAAGAGGTGGGACGTTAACAACCGAGTTTGGGATCCCGGAGGTTCAGGTTTTCAGGAATTTGAACGTCAAGCTGAAGCTACAATGACATTGTGGTTCTGGTTAAATAGTCAAATGTGGATGAGACTGAGTTTTTTCTTTTCGGGAGTTAAAAAGGGTTCAGGACAGCTTCTTATTCTTGAGGGCAACGTTCACATATCCACTCAACTTCTTCGGTTCAAATGGTTCAGCCGCAAAGTCGAGCAGCCACAATGGTCTTAATCATGTGGGCGAATGCATATGTGGATAACGCTACTGATAGTTCTTATCAACCATGAGGGCATGGTTGTTTGGGAGGGAAGGATTTGATATAGTAAAAGGAGGGCTAAGTAGAGTGAACACGTGGACGGTGGTGATTAAAAGAAAGAAGCAACGGCTGAGATGAATTTATCAGAGATTGTTGGGTTTAAAGGAAGGCGAAGATCAGAATTGGATTTTATCGTGAAAAATTGTGAAGTTTGTTGTTCTTTCTCTTTGAGTTTTCTGGATTTAACATTTGATTCATCCTCTGTGAAGAACTTAGGGTTCTTACAAGATGAATCTGGAGATTCCTTGTTTTAGGAACATTGGATCTCCTCCGTTTGAATATTGAATTGAAATTGGAATTGTGTTTGTTGGATTTGGTGAGAATTGGAGTTTAACTGTATTAAAAGGATATTGCTGCACCAGATCATACATAAACTCCCAAGTAGCCTCATCTTCATCCATATTTGACCACTTAACCAGAACCACAACTCAGCTTAAAAGAGAATTTCCTGAAAATTGAACCTCCAGGATCCCAAACTCGGATGTGAATGTCCCACCTCTTAATTTCTGAACCATAAGCACCAATAATCTGACCCGAATTGCATCTCTTAAACATCTCAACAGATTCTTTATCAACTTCAGTCTTCCCCACCATCACTAATTCACCCTGGATTACCCTGTTTTTGTAGTGAACTTTCCAAGATTTATCACACTTTAACTTCTTCTTTGAACATCGTATGGCCTTCTCACACCAGAATTTGGTGTATCTCGATTTGATGTCTTCTGAATTGATTTTAAATTTAAACTTCCAGGATTTAGGATACTTGCTAGGCTTCTTCTGTTGATGTAACATGTGGTTCCTTAGGAGTATTCCATCGACCTCTTGGCATGTAAAAGAATCGTTATCTTCATCAATTGCGACCTGGAAACTTTGAATATCCTTTGATTCAACATTTAAGATCCATGGCGTCTCTTGCAAATCTCCAACAACTACTGGACCTGCAAAGTTCTGGACACGGACAATATCACTTCCACAACCAGATTGTAAATCATCAACAACACATCCACTTGGTGGCAGCAAGTGATTCATTGTTGCATCAGCTTTATCAAAGTCCTCAAAGGTTGCATTAACGTTTTGAGGTTGTGAGACACATTCTAAGCAGTCTTTTACTTCCCCTTTGAGCATATTAAGCTTGAATGCTTTCACGTCTCTGACGGAGCCTTGCCTAATACCCTGAAGAAGAACCTTTTTACGTCCTATACGGAACTGCATCTCTAACTTCTTAAAATCACAGGTTATTGGTCCCAATGTCTCCAGCCACTGAACGCCTAATACCATATCACACCCTCTCAAGGGAATTACCATAAGATCAGCCTGAACTTGTGTGCCTCTAAATTCCCATTGGAACCTATCTATTTTAGCATCAACCTCCAACATTCTCCCATCAGCTACTGAAACTCGAGCCATACTTGTAGGTTTTAAAACACATTTCAACTTCTCAGCGACCGTGGGATCCATGAAGTTGTGTGTAGAATCCGGGTCAATGAATATATACAATACTTGCTTCTCATAAGAACCCTTCACCCTCATTGTTCGATAATCAGAGACTCCTGAAACTGCTTTAACAGAAATATGAGCTATTACTCCCGTTTCCGCTAATTCAACATTCTTCGCATGTACTTCTTCCAATTCCCCACCATCCTCTTCAGCTCCAAACCGTGGCTTTTTGTACTTATCATCACCAACATAACAAAGTTCTTGATCCCTTTGCTTACTCATATCTTCAGTGGACAAGACTTTGTGAGGCTGCGTTGTAGTATCCTTAGGGCTCTCCATACTAGTAAGAAGAACTGTGTTATGATCAGGCTCCGGTTTAGATGATAAAATCCCTTTAGACTGACTGTTACTTCCACTCCATTTAGCACCAGACCAATTGTTTACATTGTTCTTCTTGGGATGTGCTCGCTCATACAATTTTCCAATCAAGAAACATTGTTGAATCGTCTGAGGTTGAAACATCTTGACATTCACTTGAGTATCATTTTCCAGTCCTGTCAAATACAGACTTACCAAGTAATCTTCATCTAACTTCACTCTAGTGCTAATCGACTCGAAACGAGCATGATAACCCTCAATTCCTTCAGTCTCCTGCAACAATTTCAGTTTTGCAATCGAATCATCCACATGCTTATTATATCTCACTTGCAACAGCAGTTTGTAACTCCACCAATCATGCCTAACATGCTTCCACCACATTGATTGTACAATTGATTGGTGCAAAGTCGCAGCAATGTCATCGAAATGGCTTGAAGCTATACCAACTTTCAATTCCTCCGGAGTACGATCAATTAAGAAGAATTGTTCAATCTGAAACAACCAATCCATGATTTTATCACCATGAAACCGTGGAAAATCTACTGTCTCTAACCTTTTAGGATCTGCATATCTCGAACGCGATCGAAACCACATCTCTGCTACCGTTTCACGAACCACTGCGATCGCTTCTCTAGCCACCGTCTCCTTGATTGGAGCTTGCGATCTTGTCTCTGCCATGGATTCCGAGAATCTGTTGGCTCTGATACCTTTGATACAGAGAAACTACAATTTCTCAATTAGATCCAAATCTCAACACCAAATTGAATCGTCGTTCATAAAACGAGAATTCAAATCTCATGTGGTAGAGCTTAGAAGTAGAAACAGCTCTATCAACAATGAAATATCAAACCATAAAGAGTTTACAGAGAGAATTGAAGAAGAAGAAGAAGATCACAAACTTGACACAAATCTCATGAATCATCTTTTTTCCTCTTTGCTTCCTTTTAACGCTTATTTTCTCTTCTGTTAGCATCCAAACGATCTCAGACCTTGAATCCAGTTTCTCATTTCCACCTTACACGTGTCCATTAATTCTTTCTCTTTTCCTATATCAATATCCTAAAAATAGATAACTTCACATTCAATTTTACGCTTAAAACAGAGTAGTCCTAGGCTCTAGAGTAGTAGACATGGCATGGTAGATATCCTAAAAGAAGGGATGGTTTTTGATGGAGTTTTTAACTTCACATTCGATCTCTACCTCCAAAGTACCTTCACGGTCCAAGTAAGCCCCCTGAATTTTATCTAAAGACATGGATTGGGTCTTACCCCTTGCTTTGTTCGAGTTCATGAGCCAACTGTGAACTACAAAAACAATAAATGTATGTAAAGTACATTAGTTATAAGGAGAAGGACATTTGACATCATAAGTTAAGGACGCCTATTGAAAATGTCCTAACAATAAACATTGCCAAATCTTAACATTAATAGTTTTTGACTTACGGCTTCCTGTTAGGTGATTGGATCCACGCGGGTCTAGAACCTTCAAGTTAACTCGCAACAAAATCAGCTCACCCTTCAATAAAGTATCATTGTCAGTTAAATGCAGATGCTGGGATAACTCGCCATCTGCTCTAGAGTCTCCCTTTGGAAACAAAGTTAGAGTCCTGTAGTAAGACATTAACATCCACTTGTTAGCAAGTTAACACTAATGCACACACATACAACAATCTACCAGAAAAGAAAACTTTTGATAGACTCACCAATCTTTTTCTCCCATGTGAAAGGTTTTCGAAACGCAATCATTCTGTCTGAGAAGGGAGAAATCACGAATAGTCCAAGAGAATTTGTGAAAAGGGAGATCTTCACCAAAAGAGACGGGTCGTGAAACAATCTTCACATGAGCTCCAAACTCATGTAGTTCTCCGTACAAGATAAATCCCTTTGCACGGTCTTTGAGTGTTTCAATCGAAAGAGCTTTTGACAATCCCCAAACCGTTTTAGAAGAATTGAAACGCTTTACTTCAACATCTACAATGTTAACATGTATATACACATATCACTGAATCATTCTCATATATATATGCATACGAGAGAAAGACAGTGATGATAAGGGTAAGAGCATACAACCTTGAATAGAGAGGTACTTCTTCTCTTCCTCGCTAAAGACAAAGAAAGTGAGATAAGCATACACATCAATGGGTGGCGTTGTCGATGAGAGACATTCCACATACATTGAAACAAAGCCCCTTCCATTGTCCTTTTCGTTTCCTTTTGGAAAAACAACCAATCTCCTGATTTTACAAAAAGGACAACATTTCTTACTTATATATGTATGCAGTGAAGAAAGATCTAAACTTTAGTGAAGAAAGATGTAAACTTTAACGAAGAAAGATGTGAACTTTATAGTGAAGAAAATGTGAACTTTAGCGAAGAAAGATGTAAACTTCAGCGAAGAAAAATGTGAACTTTAGCGAAGAAAGATGTAAACTTCAGCGAAGAAAAATGTAAAATTTAGCGAAGAAAGATGTAAACTTCAGCGAAGAAAAATGTGAACTTTAGCGAAGAAAAATGTAAAATTTAGCGAAGAAAGATATGAACTTTAGTATAGAAGAAGATGACATACTTTTTACCAAAAAAAAAAAAAAAAGAAGATGACATACCAGTTGTGTCCACCAGAAGAGAAAGGAGGGGATTCGTATTTGTCGTTAGCAAGCTGAGAAAGTCTGACAAGAGAAGAAGAAGGAGGAGGAGTCTTTCTCCAACTCTTCAACATCGCAGGATCTGATGCACATGAACCCATTTCTCTACCCTAGAGAGTAAAAACAAAACATATATCCAAAATCAGAAAAGATACGAGTTACATGAACTAATGTGATACAAAAGAGAAGATTTTGATTTAGAATTCTCAGATACTAAAAACCACACAGAAAGTTTTGTGCTTTTTTCTCTTAAAAGACTAAAGAAGGTGAAACTTGAAAGCTAAGAAAAAGAATTCGACGAACCTGAGACAACGAGAGAGTCTTGAGAGATTTCTTCGTCACTTGGTAGATCTAGGGTTTAGATAAGATTTATATAGAGGTTTGTTAGAATGGGCCTAAAGCTACAAAGCTGGCCCGTTTTGTTTTTAAATTGTTGGTTTGATGGACATTTTCGAAATGTCCAAAAAGGATTTTGATTATTGAATCTGCTTTACATTTTGCATTTTCTTCTAAATTAAGATTGGATGACTATAGTCTAATATCATTCTGGTTTGGTTATTTAATTGAACCTGAAATTGAAGCTTAGCATCATTCTTTGGTTCGTGTATTGATAGAAAACTATGTGAATGATATCATGATATATTCTTCTTATTTAAACACAGTTAAACTTTTTGTTTAGAGAGATTATCTTAGTGCAATTCTCCATAATACCGTCAAATTGATTTTTTTTTCTTCTTAATCAAATATATGTAAAAATAATTAAAAATAAACGTTTTTACAACAAGTGCAAATATGATTAACGAGATTTAAGAAAAGTTAAACAAGAATGTAGTCTAAAATTGTTTATTTTGAAGCAAACCATTGTTCCATGTCTCGATCGTATATTATGTCTCCCATAGCTCTTATGAAAACAAAAGGTTCCGAGTTTGCTTGTCAATGGTTTAAATCAGTATGTGCTATGATCTCGTTGGCTCTCCATGTTTTCTCTTGTTTCGTTCTCCCCAAATCGTGTAGATCGTTGACTGAAACACATAGCGCATTAGCTAGCTGAACCTTGTTTCCTAACCGCTCGAGAATTCTATCCCAATCACTGGGGTAGTTTGTGTCGAGGAGCTTCTTAATTAGATTTTCCCAGATTTTCTCAGAATAATTGCGGGCAAAGAAGAGGTGGCTGAGAGATTCTCTAGGTGCTTGATAAATTACGCATGAGGCATTTGACCTAGTGTTCCAATTGAGGATACGATCTCATGTGGCAAGTCTATTGCATATTGATAGCTAGGCAATGAACGTTGATTTGGGGGTTGAATGCGTGAACCATACCTCCATCCACCATGTCCTAAAATCAAACGGATTACAAAACCACTTTTTTGAGATTTGGCAATAACAATAATGGGAAATCACACTTTTAACTTTCAAACTGTCACCGAGTAACACTTTAAACCTCGTCATAATTTCACCAACTCTATAAACCATCATAATAATTTTACCAACATTCTAACCTTAAAACTAGCTTTCATGTTTGTGTTACAATGAAAAATGACGGAACATTAATGTCCGTCAACGCGGAATAGTTAAAAAAATATTATTTAATTTCAATTTGAATTACTTTATTTAATATTTTAATTAGACACCGAATCAAAAGAGAAACTTTAAATAGAATAATCAAACCCAAAAATGAAGATATGAAGTTTCCATTCTCTAAATAGATAAATTGGGATAAAATTAATTTAAATTTAAATTAAACAAACATAATTTAATTATTCCGTTTTTGCTGTCAAAAAAAAAAAAAATTTTTAATTATTCCGCATTGACTAACGTTATTGTTCCGTCATATTTTATAGCAGCACAAACAAAAAAGCTAGTTTTAAGGTTTATAGTGTTAGTAAAAATATATTGGTGTTTTAAAGTGTTAGTGGAATTCTCTCGAGGTTTAAAGTGCTACTCGGTGACACTTTCAAGGTTAAAATATAATTTTCCCTAATAATAAAGATAAATATTTTGGCAAAAGTTTTGGTGATTGATAAATCTTTTGTTTGACCAAAACATAATTTATGTTAAGTTATAGAATAATTTAAATTCAATAGATTATTATAATAAATGTTACAGTAAATTTAGATTATAGAAATCTATTTATTGAACTCAAAATCTATTTATTTACTTCTGAAAGATGATTTGTACTTATAACATAATTTTAGTATATCTAACTGTTAAATTTTATTTCATTTTTAAAAAAAAATCCGCACATCGAATAAGTCCTAATCTAGTATATATATTGTTTCATAATCCAAGATTTAGTTTTAATATTTTTTGTTTAAAAACTTAAGTCGAAAATATTACAGTGTCAGAAATATAACATATTGTCACTGTTGCCAAATTTCAAAAATTATCAACTTGACGATATTAAAAAGCCTCAGACAACTAGCTTCCAATTAGTCCAAAATAAGGTAAATCCATATGAGTAAATTTTATGATATAGATTGGTGGACTAAAAGAAAGTTGTACAAGTAATACTCTTAGTGTTTTGTACAGTTTTCGTATACTACTCTTTTTTACAGTTTTGTACTATATCGTAATAGCTCATAGCTAAAAAGCTTGTACAACTTTATGTTACCAAGCAGACCATATAGCTAAAATAATCTCAACTAAATGGGCAAAAAAGGAGAAGTTAACATACACTCCGTGGAATATTAATTGACTAACAATACCATTACTTAATTATGTAATACCTTGACCGGATAAATTTGCTCTAGTTAGAAAGAATGTGTACTCAGACAAGCTTTACCTCTTTAATTTGAACACAAAAGCATTAAGTAGGAAAAGTAGAAGTAGGCAAAGTATGCCAAAAAGACCAAACAACTAACCTAAAAAGAGCGTGAGCAATGCATACCTCAGCTCCATCCCAACCACTCTAGTAAACAACAATATGGTGAATAACGACATGTACAACAAAATCAACATGTTCTTCGTTCAAGAAAAGTGAACAACCTAAGGAATCCTCTCTTTAGGTCTAGTAAACTCCTAACAAGTGGAGGGAGGATCAATGAAAAAGAGAATCTGAGTAGCGTCAGTGCTTAGAATGTTGTGGCACTGACCGCACCGTCCATGAGGAACCGAGACGTCGATGACGAGTCACCAGGTGGCGTGAGCAATGCATGTCTTATCAATTTTGTTAATACTTGAGGATTCTCATGTCCAAGGGCTTTCCCATTGGGATTTCATTCTCTCTTTGTCAAAGAAACTTCTTCGTGAAGTCATGAAGAATTGCTCTCTTTTGGACGTAAAATAAGATCAACACAAAAAATGAAAAAAGAAACACTGAAACATTATGTGCTTGAATGCCAAAGAAGAAAACACTAAGCAGAGACATACAGAAAAATTAGCAACACATTATGTTCTTCAGAAGACTAACACAAAAATGAGTGGACAAATGAAGAGGTTTGCTAAGAGAAATATACATTTCAATTTTTCATTAACACATAGAACCAAAAGATTAAACATTTAAGATCCATGATGCCGAGTTCGAGTTCAATTCTTGTCAGTATTTGTATTTTTTTTTTTCCAACAACTTTTTGTTAATTGGTCAAACACATTTTTACTTGAAGCAACAAAAAGATTTGGGCCGCTCTGTGTATGAGAGCTTTGTTTTTCTTTATTCATGGCTAGCCATTCATCTCTCTAGTAATGGGAAAAGATTTATAGAGATCGAGTGTCCATTAATGTATTTTTTTAGCTCAAAACTTTAATTTCTTCAAACGTGCTTTTTATGTGTATCCCCTTTGGTAAAATAAAATACATTATAACCCATTTATGTTCACTCTTACATATTTGTGGTACTAGTATTAAACCATTTCACACAAAAAAAAATATTAAATAATCAATGACCACATTTTCGGTTGACCATATTACTAACCATGAAGTAGCTGAGATAATTGTGGTACTAGATAATCAGACTCAATTTAAGTTTAACTGAATTGTCAACCATCTAAACATGATCTATTGGTCAACCACTAAGTAAGTGCCTCATACACACGTGTCTTTGAGAGAAACTAAAACACACAATTAGAAGCTCGTTAAATATATATATATATATATATATATATATATATATATATATATATATAACTAAAATGTAAAACCTAAAATATCAATTGATAAAATGATTAAAATCAGATGTAAATAATTAAAAAAAAATAGGATACAATTTTCACAGTTTAGAAAGGAAAATTGACCAAAAAAGATCTAAAAAAAAAACTTTTCCTAGCCGTTGAGGAAAGCTCTCTCCTCTTTCATAGCAGCTCTATTGTGAATTTTTAGCCGTTATCCTTCTTGCCGTCCCGATTTCTCTTGGGCATAAGAACTTCTCTCTCAATTAAAGGTTGTCTTTTCTTGAGCGGAGCTACAGACCGATGAAGTTTCCGTTTTCTGTCGGAGTGTTTGTGATTTTGTGTTGTTTTCGACACGGTTCTACTGGTTTCTGGTGTGGGTGTGATTAGTACAAGCTTGGTTGGGTTTGCAGTTTTCTGTGCAGGCCTTTTCTCGATTTTATCTCGGTGTTTTTTCGAAGTTTGGTGTGTTCAATTTTAGGAGTATGGATCTAGATAAAGCGATTCAAATCCTTTCGATTGCGGATGAGAAGCCGTTGGTGCTCTCCAATCAACCAAAGTTTTGTTCATCGGAAAGGAATAGCTGCAGTCTTATGGGTAGATTTATGAATCCGGAGAATCAAAGGATGTCTAATTGGATATTAGATATGCCGTGAATTTGGAGATTATACTCAAGGGTTAGAGGTGTTGCGTTATAAAAAGACAAGTTTCAATTTATTTTCAAAGCTGAGGAAGATCTAGAAGAAATTCTGAATGTAGGTGTATGGACACAGGATGATTGGTGTGTGGTAATGGAGAAATGGGTTGAAAAACCTCTTGATGACTATCTGATGTTTCTCCCAGTTTGGGTTAGACTCCGTAATATCCCTGTCAATTATTACACGAAAGATACGATTGAAGAGATCGCGGAATGTCTTGGGAAAGTCTTAGAAGTCGCTCTGGACTTGGAAAAATTGCAGGCTCAGGATTATGTCAGAGTGCAGGTATTGTTCAATGTTTCAAATCCTTTACGTAATTCAAAAGAGGTACAACTGCCAACAGGGGAAATTGTCCTGATCTCCTTTGATTATGAGAGGATAAGGAAACGATGTTTCCAATGTCAACGTTTAACTCATGACAAGACTCGATGCCCTTTTAAGCCAGCTATCTCGTTAAAAGCTGTTGCTTTGCCTGCAAAACATCAGGAAAAACTGAAAGGGACTCTGCTTGAAGATGATCAGACAGTTCAGACATGTGAAAAAAAAGACAACAGTTTTAAATTGATGGAAGATGCGATGAAAGGATCTGCAATTAAGGGTAGTTCCATGATCTCAAAAACTCTGGATGATGATTATGATGATGAGTTATCAGATTTAGATCTTTTTGTTGGCTTCAGAACAGGAAGTATGGATGCTAGCTCTTCTGGTGCAGCTGGAAATTTTGGGAATCCTAAAAAACATAAACCTTCATGGCAAAGGAAATCTAAAGGAAGTAAGGAACTTCCTTTGAAGAACAAGGTCAGTGTTGTAGATTCTAAAGAAAAGTTGCAAAAGTCTTTAAGAGGAAAGCTCACCCAATTACTCAGGAATCTACAAAATGTTTTAAAAGGGATAACAACTCGGTGGTTCCACAGGAACCATCGCAGTATGAATAGGGCGTCCTTAGCTGGAATTGCCAAGGACTGAGGAATCCTTGGACAATTCGACACTTAAAGGAAATAAAAAAGGATCATTTCCCAGACTTACTTTTCCTCATGGAAACGATGAATTCTGATAAGTTTATAGCAAAGGTTTTTTCTTGGCTGGTTTATGACTATGTTTATACTGTAGAACCAGAAGGAAAAAGTGGGGGTTTGGCAATTTTTTGGAAGAGTTTCTTAGAAATAAAGATTCTGTCTGCAGATAAGAATCTCTTAGATTTGAAGGTGACACAAGGAAAAAAACATTGTTTGTATCCTGTGTTTATGGTCATCCAGTAACATCTCTAAGACCTGTTTTGTGGGAAAGACTTGGAAAGATTGGATTACACCGGAAAAAAGCTTGGTGTATGACCGGGGACTTTAATGATATCCTTTCTAATAAGGAGAAGCTTGGTGGTCCTAAACGCATGATATCATCTTTTAAGCTTTTCAAGAGATGTTAGATATATGTGATATGCAGGAATTAGAGAGTTCAGGAAATAGTTTTACTTGGGGAGGAACAAGGAGTGATCAATGGATTCAGTGTAAACTAGATAGATGTTTTGGAAATTCTAGATGGTTTGCTATGTTTCCAAATGCTCACCAGTGGTTTCTTGACAAGCTTGGATCAGATCATAGACCAGTTCTGGTGAAATTTGTTAATGATCAAGAAACTTTCCGGGGTCAGTTTAGGTATGATAAAAGACTGGCAGAGAATCCAGAGTGTATGGAGGTAATCCAAAGATCTTGGTCTAATGTAATTTCCTCACAGAATCAATCCTCAGTTTTAAGCTTAATGGGTTGGCTGATTTTATAGCCATAAACTAGTTGCATTCTCAGCTTTCCCCCCCAACCTTTTCGCTCCAGCTAATTCCACCATTAACTTAGATAATTCTCACAATTTCAACATGTACTTTCGGATTCATCCTTAAAACTACGCCTCCAATTGAACCGGTCATTAAACCGGTTCTAACCACAAATCCGCGTTTACTGTACCGCGATTGCGATTTAGCCGACTAAAAACCCATTACCCGTTAAGAAAACGACGTCGTTTTCATTTTGATAAACTCATCAAAACCCAAACAAAAAACGACGTCGTTTTCATTCTTCTTCTTCTACAAAATCGATTTGGGCGTTTAGGGTTCTTCATTCCTAAAGCTGTGTGCATCAATCAACATAGAGTTCCCTTGTTTATAAAAACAATCTTAAGAAAACAGAGAACAACAAAGCCAACTAAGATTCCCATTCTTCACATAAATACAGAGAGAAAGAGAAGATTACTTACCTGCTCTTGAGAGGAAGACATTATAGGTACATCGTGTAAATCTCCCATCTCATCCACATCAACGTTCATCAAACTGTACAAAAACATTTTCTCAGTAATCAACTAAACCCTAAATCAAGAAAAGTAAAAGGAAATTACCAAGAAGAAGAAAAGTTGCCGATTTGATAGCCAACAGAAGCATGTAACGATGGAAGAGGCGGAGCACTAAGGTCCATCAAATCCATAGCCAAAGCCGTCGATGTTTCATCTTGTGAGAATCGTTCCAAATTCGAAACCCCAATCATCGGCATATGACCCTCTTGAAACCCCTGCAAAGACGACTGATCAATCTCCGGCATATGAAGTACGATGCTGCGAATATCGCTGGTCACAGTAATGGTCCCCGGCTCTCTCCACATCCCAATTAAAGCGCTCGAGCAAAGAGAGGACTTCTTGCGGAGGCAATTCAGGAGCCACTTCTTGTAATAAAACGATGCGTTCTTGCTTCAATTCAGACGATAGTTCCTTCGGCGCCTGATTCAAAACCTGACGTGAATCGATCCTTTTTCTTGGCGGAATCTGATTCGAAATCCGACTTGGATAATTGATCGATCTTGGCGACTCCGCCGCCGTGGATTGCTCGTTAACTGAAACCTCCGGCGAAGATTTTGTAGAAGAAGAAGAATGAAAACGACGTCGTTTTCTTAACGGGTAATGGGTTTTTAATCGGGTAAATCGCAATCACGGTACAGTAAACGCGGATTTGTGGTTAGAACCGGTTTAATGACCGGTTCAATTGGAGGCGTAGTTTTAAGGATGAATCCGAAAGTACATGTTGAAATTGTGAGAATTATCTAAGTTAATGGTGGAATTAGCTGGAGCGAAAAGGTTGGGGGGGAAAGCTGAGAATGCAACTAGTTTATGGCTATAAAATCAGCCAACCCAAGCTTAATGGAGTGCAGAAGTGCTATTTGTGCTTGGAAGCGATCCTCGGATCTCAATGCTCACAGTAAAATACAGAGATGGAGAAAGGAGTTAGATTTACACAAAAGTGCTCAATTTCCAAATTGGCATAGGATTGCATTTCTTAAAGATCAATTGGGATTAGCTTATCAAGAAGAGGAATCATTTTGGAGACAAAAAAAGTCAGGAGAAATGGATGTTTGCAGGAGACAAAAACACAAAATTCTTTCACGCGTCTGTTAAAGCGACTAGAGTGAAGAATTCATTGAACTTTCTCTTGGATGAAAATGGTAATGAACAGACTGCTAATAGAGACAAAGGAAAGATTGCCTCTATGTTCTTTGAGAATTTGTTCAAATCCTCTTCTCCTGACAATCTGAATGATTATTTGCATGGGTTTCAAGCTAAAGTTTCAGCCTCTATGAATCAGGAGTTGACTCAGGTGGTAACAGAGGCTGAGATTTATTCAGCTCTTTTCTCAATAAATAAAGAGAGTGCACCAGGACCAGATGGATTTACAGCTCAATTCTTTCAGAAGCATTGGTCTATGGTAAAAGGAAAAATTATTAAAGAGGTGATGGGATGGGGTTTTTTGAGACTGGTAGTCTACCTGAAGAATGGAATCACACTCACTTATGCCTGATTCCGAAGATCAAAAATCCTCAGAGAATGACAGATATCAGACCTATCAGCTTATGTTCAGTGTTGTATAAGATTATCTCCAAAATCTTAGCTTCACGTTTGAAAAAGTATTTGCCAGGTATTATATCTCCAACCCAATCTGCATTTGTGAGTAAAAGATTAGTCTCTGATAATATCCTTATAGCTCATGAGATTGTGCATAATCTGAGAACTAATGAGAAGCTTTCCAAAGATTTTCTGGTTTTTAAAACAGATATGTCAAAAGCGTATGACAGAGTTGAGTGGTTATTCTTGAAAGGAATATTGAAAGCTCTTGGATTCAATGAGAAGTGGATAGAATGGATGATGGAATGTACATGTATCAACAGTCTCATATTCAGTGTTGGTTAATGGTCAACCTTTTGGGCATATTAAACCAACTAGAGGAATCAGGCAGGGTGATCCATTATCCCCCTTTTTGTTTGTTTTATGCACTGAAGCGCTTATTCACATTCTCAATCAGTCTGAAAGACAAAAGAAGATTTCAGGAATTGAGTTTAATAATTCTGGGACTTCTGTGAATCATTTATTGTTTGCGGATGATACACTGATAATATGCAAGGCCAATAAAGAAGAATGTGAGGAAGTCATGAATTGCTTAGCTAACTATAGGAAAATCTCAAGGCAAGAAATCAATGTGGAGAAATCAGCTGTCACTTTTGGAGCTAAAGTTGAGGATCAAATAAAAGATTGGATAAAACAAAATTCTGGTATTCATGCAGAAGGCGGAACGGGTAAGTATCTAGGCTTACCTGAGTGTTTGAGTGGCTCCAAGAAATAACTCTTTAGCTTTATTAAGGAAAAACTGCAATTTAGAATGACAGGTTGGTATGCAAAGTCCTTATCTCAATGTGGTAAGGAGATTCTCCTAAAATCAATTGCTATGGCCCTCCCAGTTTATGCAATGAGTTGTTTTAAACTCCCTATTAAGCTCTGTCAGAAATTAACTTCTGTGATGATGGATTTTTGGTGGAGTAATATGCAATATTTAAGGAAAATCCATTGGGTTGGTTAGCAGAGATTAACATTACCTAAGGACTTAGGTGGCATTGGCTTTAAAGATATTCAATGCTTCAATCAAGCTTTATTGGCAAAGCAAGCTAGGAGATTATTGCATGACAAGGACTGTCTGTTCTACAAAGTGTTCAAAAGCAGGTATTTTCTGAATTCTGACATACTTAATGCTACAAATGGAACAAGGCCTTCTTTTGCTTGGAGAAGTATATTGTTTGGAAGAACTCTTTTAAAACAAGGATTGAAAACAGTCATTGGTAATGGGACTGATACCAATGTATGGATCAATAAATGGTTATATGATGGAGAAAATAGAAGACCAATGAATGCTCAGATTCTGATTGATGTTGAGCTAAAAGTGTGTCAACTTATTGATCCTCTCTCAAAGAATTGGAATTTGAATCTTTTGAGAGATTTGTTTCCATGGAAGGATATTCAGCTTATTATTCAACAAAGACCACTGTTATATCAGAATGATTTTTTCTGTTGGGCTCATACTCATGATGGGATATATACTGTTAAGTCAGGATATGATTTAGGTAGCAGAAAAGTTCATCAACTGTTGTATCAAGAAGTTGAAGAGAATCCTTCAATAAATCCACTGTATGTTAGTGTTTGGAAGTTGAAAACTGCACCAAAAATTAAAGTGTTTCTTTGGAAAATGCTAAAAGGTGCAATAGCAGTGGAAAACAAACTTAGAACAAAGGGGATTAGGATTGCAGATGGTTGTCTTATGTGTGGTGAAGATAATGAGACAATTAATCATATTCTTTTTCAATGTCCTCTAGCGAGACAAGTATGGGCTCTGGCTCTGATTCCTGCTCCTTTGGGTGGTTTTGGGAATTCTGTTTATGTTAACCTGCATCATATTTTACAGTTAGCTCAGAATCAAAAAGCTTCTCAAGAAGTCAATTTGGTTAGCCCTTGGATCATCTGGATCCTATGGAAAAACAGAAACAAGATTTTATTTGAAGGAAATGGATCCGTGACGGATAGCATTGTGGAAAAAGCTTATGATGATTCCAATCAATGGAATAATGCGCAACAAAGAGAATCTGGTTCACTAAATAAGACTCAAGTGGTGTTAAAGAAATGGCTTCCACCAATGAATGGTGAATTGAAATGCAATATTGGTTATGCATGGTCTAAACAAAAAGAAATCTCAGGAGCTTCTTGGGTGCTCAGAGACTGGCAAGGCAATGTTATGATGCACAGCAGAAGATCTTTTTCCCAGGTAACTTCCAATTTTCAAGCTAAACTTAGAAGTTGGGAATGGGCTTTACAAAGTATGCATCAACTTCGGTTTGAAAAGGTTATTTTTGGAGCATCAACTACAGAAATTATTAAAGCTCTGAATAAACCTAGAGATTGACCTGCATTCAATGGTCATACGGCTGACATGTTTGGTTTCACCTTCAACAAACCATTCTGGTTTTTAGAAGTAGAACATCCTTTAGGCAATAAAGGACCGTATGAAATAGCTAAGAGTGTACTAACTGGGCTGAGATTTCAATCTTATGTGGCTAGAGGAGATCCAAAATGGCTCCAAAATGTTTTTGATTCTGATAAGGTTAATCAGCTTCGAGGTTGAGGTTTTAAATTTTTTTCTTTTCCTCCTTTGTTGACTAGATAAGAGTCGGTTTAGTTTTTTAGGATTTCTTTCCTTCAGGTGTTTACTAGTTTTGATGTTTTCTGATCATTCACTACAAGAAATATGTTCATCGTTAGCGCGAAAAATATGCTATCATACATATAACATAGCGAATTCACAAATGCTATGACATCGGCAGCTATAGTAGGTGTCACCCATACGATAGCGTTTTCTGACATGCTATTATAGAACGTTCAATTATAGCGATAATAGCGTGCTCTAATATACTATATTATAGCACACGTTTAACGTTATTTTATATTGTATTGTAACATTTTTATATTTAATATATAAATTTAATTTGATTTATATATAATTATTATAATTGAATCTTGTTTTGCAAAATAAATTCAATTGGATTTATAATATAATATTTATATTTCATAAATCATCAACATACATAACAGTAATATTACATTATCATTTTTTACATAACATCATACCAAATCTCAAACAAAATAAAGCTAACATCATAAAGACAAACTTCAATCTCGTCTCCTCTATGTGTTTCGCCTTTCCGTTAGCATTCCCGTGCATAATCCATGTAAGCATTCTAAAGAAAAACTTCAATCTCCTTTCCTCCAAAACAACACAAAACCCTTTACTTGTCCTGTTTCCAATCCTTTAAAATTCCCAAATCTAAGTCTATATCATAAGAGCAAGTGAGCAAATTGTTAGTTCTTAATACATTGACATTGAAGTGAATGGAACCAATGAAACTAATAGAGAAGAGTAGTGTTTCATCAAACCTCATGTGTATACGTTTTCATTGGGAGAGGGTCGGCACTGGCTAATCCAATATCTGTGACCTACAAGATGAAAAAACAATTGTTACTAACAACACTAAGAATCAGACATAATTACGTCAAAATGGAGATCCAATCACTTACGGAGTAAAAGAAATACAAATGGCAAAACCGTGGAATCTAGCAAAAGATAAAGGTTCCTGAAACTAAGATATAAAACTCAAACAAAAGAATCTAACTACCACCAAAACAAGAGTGTAAATTAGGCCAAGTAATGCAAGATATGAATCGCAATGTCAAACGCCTCTCTTCTATTGGTTTCAACGTTTGCTCTTTGATCTGTAAAGAGATATAGCAAAAAATAATAATGATGAAATAACATCTTCTTCACGGTGTTACCTTGAAGTATTTGTCATCTGTCAAAACATTAAGACATGCTGCTCCACCCTTCTCATCAGTGGGTGGTCTTCTCCTTATCCTTATACCCACTTCATTCTGGTACATTCCCACATCTTGTTCACTAATCTTGAAATCATTTACTTTACCCTCCAATGCCGAATCATTCTGTGATTGCAGACTAACCAAAAACAAAAAGCTACTTAGTTCTCAACGTGAATACAGAATTTCTTCAAACATCACAGTTTCCTAAAGTGCACAAGTCTTCAATGTTCAACAAGACTAAAAACGAATCCAAGAAACTAGAGGACCTACCTAATATCGACTTTTATCCGAACTCCTGAAGCTGAAAAGCGATTGATACCAACTCCCGAATCATAGATTCAGCTTTAGATTTTCATCAATTTGAGAATCAATGAATCAGCACTTGAATTTACACATCGTAACTGTGGTGTATACAATTCCGGGGCTAACATAGAAATAAGAAGATGAAATTGGATGAACAAAATGAAACCTTTTGAGCACGAAAAGGATCCTGCTCGAATTGTTACTCATTCGCAGTCTCGAGCCTTCAATTTCCGCATCCAACCTCTGTGAACCACCATTACCACCAGAACAAACTACTCTGTAAGCCACCGTTACAACCGTTTCTCTAAAAATAGATCAAACCCTAGATCAGGGAATTTAGTTATCAAAAATCAAAGCTTTAGGGTGTTCGTGACAAGCAACGACGGCGAGGAAGTGGGTGGCAGCCATGGAGGATGAGTTTCTCGACGAGAAGGGAGGGAGAAGAAGAAGTGAAGAAGATGTTGAAGAGAAGAGAAGAGGAGTTAAGGTTTCTAATTGTCGACGGCTAATGAAAAAGGAGAGATATATAAATCTAGGTTAGAAGCATAAAAGGTTTTTTTTTTCTTTCAATAAAAGCATACAGTTTTCCTTTTAATTTGTAAAAGAAAATTAAAATGAATTGTTTAGATTAAAAAAATTTAAGAAAAAAGCAAGCGGGAATATATGTTACCAACTTTTAGACCCGAAAGTCATTTTCACTAAATATTGGCGGTGCAAAGTGATTTTAGCTTTTCGTTTTGCTATTATTAGACTTAGCATTTTGGTTTTGCTATTATTAAGCTTAGCGTTTCTGAAATGCTATTATATCATTACCAAAATCCGAATATCATCTTCAATAGCAGTTCAGTAAACCGTGCTATTACCTAATGCTATCAATGTGGATTTTTTTTGTAGTGATTTCTTTTTTCTTATTACTTTTTATCTTCTTACCTTGGTTCAAGTTTTGCTAGTCTTATCTTTTACTTTTCTTATCCTTTTCTTTAATATTTTAGAACGTCTTTGGCCTTTTCTTACTCTATATATATAGTTTTTTGTTTCTCTAGTTTTAGAACCTCAACCTCCTATAGCTTTTAAATCTTACTTTTAAACATGGCGGGAGAGTTGTGGGATGAGATTCAGAATCTTGCTTTGGGAAGGAATGATCCGGAGTTATTCATACCACATGAAGCTTATGCAGATGTTGTGGATCGTAACCGACTTAGCTTGATAGCTAGACCACTAAATCCTCGAGCTTAGAACCTCTTTTCGGTAATATCTTCTTTGCCAAGAGTCTGGGGTTTAACTGAAACAGTCCATGGTAGGGTTTTAGATGGTACTTTTGTTCAATTCCTCTTTCAGTCTGAACTTGATCTTATTTCAGTTCAAAGAAGAGAACCCTGGCTCTTTAACAACTGGTTTATAGTTAATCAGAGATGGGAGATCTTCCCTGATGTTGATTTTCTTACAACTATAGACTTGTGGGTTCAAATTAGAGGAATATCGTTACCTTATGTTTGTGTGGAAACAGTGAATGAAATTGCTCAAGAGCTTGGTCAAATTGTTCACATAGACTTTCATGAGGCCTCTACCATACAAATTGCCTATATCAGGGTAAGAATCAGATTTGGTATAACTGATAGTCTCAGGTTTTTCCAAAGGATTAGGTTTGACTTAGGTGAGACTGCTGTAATCCGCTTTCAATATGAACGTCTTAGAAGAATTTGCAGTCGCTGTCTTAGGTTCACTCATCATAGGACTCACTGTCCTTACATGTTGCCTGTATCGGAACCAAGACAGGATGGTAGAAATCAAACCTCTGTGAGGAGGGATAGAATGGTGTTTCAAGATGAGCTACATAGATCAGAGATGAACTCTCAATCACAAATGTCAGATAACTCTTTTCCTGCTCCTATTACTCTACCACCAAGAGTTCCAACCCCTCCTCTGAATCTTGAAGAACTGGTAGCGGCGAGACCTTATCTTTTTACTCCAAGAGTGACAAACTCCTCAGAATTTTGTTGTTCCAGCTCCTCAATGTGCAATTCAACGACAACATGCTTCTACATGTTCTAACTCAACTCCACCAAACACAAATGAGGCTACATCAAGATTTTCAAGACTACTGGAGATTGGAGAGTCTTCTCAAAGACCTGAGGGTAGAGATGGAGCAAAACGCACAAACAATCAAGTTGATCTGCAGGAGCTAGATCAAAGAAAGCAAAAACAGAAAGGAAATGAGCAGATACTTGGAGAGATTCTGAAACCTCCAAAAAAACGTTAGACCACTCTACTGATTTTGTCAGAATTTTTTGGCGTTGATGTGTTAGCTTAAGAAAGTTAGTCAAGAAGTTTGAATAAGTGGTATGCTTTTGGGAATCTTTTTGTGTCAAAGCATGTCCTCTGCTTCACTCATGTTTGGTTAAGACAGTTAGCAAGTGGAAGTGAAGATATACTGGCTGATGCATCGAATGGAGTCTTGGATCCTTGTCAAGCTCCATTTTCATGTTTTCTGTTTACTTTAAATGTTGTTTGTTATGTTTAAAAAGTGGAGGTTTCCACAGTTGTACTCTTTGCAACAGATGAAAGCTAATGAAAACACTTTTTGGGAAAAAAAAAAGTGAAAATTACCCAGTTTGACACAAATTTTGAAACTAATTGCTAGATTAACACCCAATAATTGTGGCTAACTAGAATAACACAAATTTGGTATAAAAAGACCAAAAGCCCATTTCGTTTTCATTTCAGTGTTAAAAAAAAAACATATAAAATTAAATTAAAATTAAATAAATAAAGAAAACATTTGTCTTCTTTCTACCCTAATCTCTCGACTTCAATTGTTTTTTACAGCCGACGACACAAACAAAGAAAAAAAAAGTCAAGACTTCTCACATTGAACTCCACTTCTCCGTCGCATATCTCGCCACCGCCGATTAGAGGAGAGTAGCCATAAACGCCGGTGCTCCTTCTCTGGAGAATCTGCCGTTAATTTCAGCGTTCGGCGACACTAGAGTCTCCGTGGGTCTGCTTTGCGAGTGCTTCTTCCTCTAATCCTCTCCTCTTATCATTGTTTCCTTCCTTCCTCCATTAACGACATCTTCCTTCTCAATTGACAATCCGTGAGTTTAATTTCTACTCCCATGGTTGAAAATTGGTTTTTGATTTGCAATTGAGATTGATTATGAAAGTAATCTAATGATTTATTGGTTCTTTGTTTGCCAACATCGCATCGAGGAGAGCAGCTACAGACGTCGTTGATTCATCAGTTGGTTTTATTTCTCGTCTTCGTCTTTCTTCACACAGTCTCAATTTAGACAATTGGTGTGTTTTCTTGTTCGATTCTTAAACACAAAAAAAAAAACTCTCTTTCAATTTTCAATAATCAATTTTGATTGGCACTTCTTTTGTTTGTTGCAGATCTCATTCGTCAATATAATTTGTGGCCAAATCCATAGAATTCTAAGATTCTTCATTATTCAGGTATGGATTGTGGTCTAACGCACTATGCACAATGATGTCACCTTAATCCAATAATGTTTTTAGTCTTTGGTCTCTTTTACGTTTTATATTTCTAAAGATAATGCCCATTCTTCCTTGTTTGAATTCCTTTACGTCTTTTAATTGTTTTGGACTTTTGCTCACATGTTAACAACATTCTCTTAAATTCTGCTATTTTGAATCTCAATTGTTAATTAAATTTCAGTTTGCTCACATATTAACAACATACGCTACAGATTAATGTTATATTAGTGTGTATTGTTTGTGGAAGCTTCTTTTGCTATTGGATTAGTATGAGTTATCACATGTTTTCTTTTCCATTGTTTAGAAAATCTTCTATTAGTTGATTGATTTATTGCTCATTTTATTTGGTGTTTTGTTTTATTTTTTGTATGTTTAGCAATGGCGTCTTCGAGTAATGTCTCCAAATATGCTATTAGTTTATTAGCTGAATCTATTGATCTTGAAATGAAAAATGATCGTTATAGCCACTGTTATTGTGATCCAATGTTAGAGATTTGGTGACAATTTTTTGGATTAATTCATTTGGTTTTAATTTGTTTTGCATCAGATTTGTTTTAGATTGTATATTAGCTGATTGTATTAATCCTCTTACATGCTGATTTATTATTTTGATAATCTTCAGGAATGGCGTCTTCGAGTAATGTCTTCAAATATATCGAGTGTTTGGCTCTTGGGAAATCATTCAATGGGCTTTGCGATGAAAACATAAATGCCATACGTGTGTTAAACTTGCAGCGGAGCTATTTGATGAAGTGAGAGAATCAGCCAGACCGTCTAATCTTGATCTTTGTGGTGTAGGTTTCAAGATCCCTCATCTCATGGATTCGCCGTAGTTTAGTGTCTTTGTTTTATGTAATCTCGTACTTATAGGTCTTTTGTTTTTTATTTCCAGAATTTAAAACATTGTGTCACCTTGTTTCAGACTTTTTCATGCTTATGTTGCGTACTATTTTCAGACTTTGCAGGGTCGTCTCTGTTTCAGTATCCCGATTACGATTTTGTTTTTCGTGTACATAAGTAGCTTAGCGTAATCTACACGACTCTGTTCAAAAAAAGATTGTTATTAGTGAAACATATATACATGTAGCATCGAATGTTTGAGGAGGAGTAAGTACACCGTTTGAATGCAATCAGCATAACTGGTTTAATGGTTACCTTCTATAATACGACAATGGAGGCCACGTTTTTTTCACAAAAACTCTAGATGTCGACATTTAATGTTTTAGTGGTAAATATGGTAACTGCTCTAATAAGTCTGTCATTACAATTAAAAAAAAAAAACTGTCACCACTGTAAATATTATTATAGGAAAAAAATCTGCCAGAAATAAAAAAAAAAACCTGTCATGAAAGGGTTTCATAATTACAAATCTGTCGCAACATACAACATTATAAGGTCATTCTAGCAATTCTTTCATTAATTTAACAAATCTGCCATCAAACGACAGATTTGTGGTAATATAATTTAATCTGTCATAACATAAAACAAGTCTGTCATAACACAAAAGATTATATTTTGAAAACAAATCTGTTGTAACACGACAGATTTATGGTAACATTATAAAAATCTGTCATAACATAGAACAAATCTGCTACCATTAGAGGTCAATCTAGTAATTAATTTTTAGTCAGCAAATCTGTCACAACATGACAGTTTTTTTCCGAAAATAATAAATCTGCCGCTTCTTACAAATTAAATCAGCCAGACATTCCAATAAGTCTGTCACAAATTGTTCAAGTCTGTCACAAATTGTTCAAGTCTGTGATTGAATGAAAAAAAATCTGTCAAGGAAAACAAATCTGCTAAAATTTTGTAAGTCTGTCGTAACCATAATCTAAGAAATCTGTCAAGTAGATAACAGATTTTTCTAAAATTGCTGAAATTTTTTATGAATGGGTATTTTGGTATTTTTTTTTTTTTTTACACATGAGACAAGGGTATTTTAGGTATGCAAATAACTCATTTAACCCAAATTATTTGTGAGTCAATCTAGTAATTAAACTCAAAATTTGGGTTAATCTAGTAACTCTCCAAAAAAAAAAGGAAAATTGACCAAAAAAAGAAAAACAAAAGCAGCAAACAGTTCAGTTCCAAAAATCTTTTCTTTTGACATATCTTTGACTTTTTTTAATTGATACATATCTTTGACCATTTTTTATGGCTGCTCTTTCAAAGCCAAAACTTTTGCGATGACCAATTTGATCCCAAACATGAACACAATTCCACTCTTAAGTCACTACACACCCAAATTCGAAGGGTTTTTTCATTTCTTACACTCTGGGAAGGTGCAATTAAATCGAAAAAGTTGTGAGATTTACTCAAAACGAAGAATGCCCACGAGGTGTTCGACACAATTCCTCAATACCCAAATGGGTCTCCGTTGTTTTTTGCAAAGACCCTGTCACGTGGATTGTACGTGCCATCTTCTTCAATACCTTACTCTGTTGATTTTTCCCGCTTCTCCTCTGTTTTCTCTCGCCAAGAACAAACCTCTCTCGATACCAAGAAAACGCAGATCATTGAGAATTGTTACTGGCTTCTACTCTCTTCTCCAACATGGAGCTTCCTACTCTAGGAGATGCTAAGAGCGAAAAGCTCTTCAAACGCGCCAAAGATTTCTACTCTGCTAAAGATTACATCAATGCGTTGGAGATAATTGAAGATTTGCGTTTCGTCCAAGGGAACGACAGGGTGTTTGTTAATGTGGTACAAGGTCAAATATTTAAGGAGCTAGCGGAGAAAACAGAGAACACTGATGTGAAAGTTGCTTACTTGTTGGGTTCTGTACAATGTCTTTCGATAGCTCCTGGGTTGTCATCGTTGGCGGCAATTTCACTCTTCATTTTGGCACAACAGCTTGATTCAGTGGTGTATTACAAGAAATCTGTGCGCAAAGCAAAAGAAGCTTTCTATAATCTTACAGTGAATTTGCAGGACCCAGAAATCACCAAGAGAGAACAGAAAGGAATGTTGTCTATGATCGAGATTGCAGAGTCAAGAATCGCTGAATCCAAGACACCAGGAGTTGTGAAAAACTGGGAACAAAAAGAAAGTGGGGATACAAGGAAGAGTGAGCCTGATTTCATTAAAGGATTGATGTTGTATTGGGCGGGTTTGAATGTTGAGATCAAACGGAACTTTATGAAAGTAAGCACTGCAGAACTTACGAGTTATGTCGAGGGATTATATGGTAGTGAAGGAGTAGATGCGTTGGAGCAAGTTCTCACTTTTGCAAGGGAAGAGGGAAAATGGAGATTCTGGATGTGTCGGTCTTGTTCGAACAAGTTCTCTAGTGCTGAAGAGTGTAAGAATCATCTTGAACAACAACATCGTGCAAAATTTCTACCTAATTCGACAAAGCATATGCCCCAAAGGATAAGTAAAGTCTGGTCTCGTAAGATATCCATTGGAAGTTGGCAACCAGTGGATGCAGCAGCTGCCATTGAACTGATTAAGAATCGATTGGAAGATGTGAAAGCATTTGCATATGAGAATGGATGGTCCAAAGACTGGCCTTTAGCTGCGGATGAAGAGCGCAGTAAGTTACTCAAGGAAATCCAGTTGCTTCTTGTGTCGTTTTGTGACCATAAAATTCTCTCCTGTAGCGTTCGAGACTGGGTGGTGCAGTTTCTTGTTAACCATCTTGAAAAACTTGAAGTTTCTAAACATATTCTTACCGATTGTCGCCTAGTAGAAACACCTCAGAGTATCTGTTTTTTGGAATGTTGTGAACTCAATCAAATCCTGGAATTTCTAAAAAACATCAAGTGTGAAAGGGACGATGGTACAAATCTAGTTTGCAGAGCAGTGGACAGTTTCTGTGGTGGTACTCGAGTTAAAGAAAAGATTGACTTTGACCCTCAGTTTTCAGTTCTGCTCCTGGATAAGAGACTGTTGCAATGCAAGATTTCTCGATTCGATGACGAAGGCACGATCAATGTCTTTGATCCCAGTGTTCACTATGCCAATGCACATGCTCAGGGAGGTTATATCTTATCCTGGTTAGTCGACAACTCTTCAGAAGATGAGAGTTTTCGATTTCCCACACCTATCAGGATGCATAATCTTGATATTTGGGTGGCTGTTCTGAAAGCCGTTCAGTTCGCATGTTGGACTTTGGCAACCAAATATGCAATGAAGTGGAAGCTCCTAGATTACGATGCAGCTCTTACTGCCGCCAAAAATTTGTGTATTAGCGAAGATGTAAGGAGGAGGAATCTACAGAAAGATCAATGGAACAGTTATGCATCTCTTCTATGCGATACATGTGAAGAGAATTTAAGGAGAGACGCTGGAAAATCCCTGAATTCAAAATTATTCTTGTGTGCAGTACAAGATGTTTTCAAAGGAGCATCATTTCCGACATTTGATTTTCTCAATTGCATGACTGTTATACGTCAGCATAAAGATCTTAGTGATGATATTGTGATGAAGTCCATAGACCTTCTGAAATTAGCGGTCACCAACAAGGTTCATTTCTTATCTGAATTTTAATTAACAACAAGACAAGATATCATAAAATTGTTTATCATAAAGTGTCATTTGATTACAGGTTGTTCGAATAGATTCAAAAATTTTACTGGTTGAAAGTGCAAGGATTAATTTGCTGAACAACCTCACCAGACTTTCTGTTTTTGACTATCGCTCTTACATTCTTCGACCAATGAAAGAACTCATCCTGGTTGGTTTGCTTTTCTACAGAGAGCTTTCATTTCAGTTCTGATTGGGTCTTTCACTTGTTCCTTATATTATTTTTTTTTATGTTTCATCGTGTAGGATATAGCATTATATATATGGAAAACAAAGCAAAGTTAGCTGCAGCAGAAGCAGAGCTTATATCCGAGGAAAAACAAGAGGAGGAGATGAAATTACCATCAAAGAAGAAGAAAAATAAAAGCAACAAGGTCTTTGAAGCTCTAATTTTTCTATTTGCTTCACTGACTTTTTGGTTGTTCAGTGGTAAGAAGGAATGTCTTTATGGTGCAACAGAAAAATTCAACGAGCATGTCTAGTCATCTTGATAAGACTGTTGAACAGTAAGTACCTCACAAGTCTTTTTTGTTATGATAATATATTGTCTTCAGGTTGTTTCTGAACAAATTGTGTTCTTACATCTCTTGTGAACATTCTGTCAACTTTGAACTGGAAAGTACATCTCCATCACTAAAACCGGCCGAAGGAGATACTTTTTCAAGTGAAAGGGGTCTATTGGAAATGACATCCAAGACTACCAATCAAGAGGAAACTACTAAAGGTGACCCTAGTGACTCAATTGACGAATATTCTAAAAACTCTATTGTCTTGAGCTTGTCATCTTATTTCTTATTTCTTTAGCTTGTCATCTTCAAGATATGCAAAGCAGGCCTGGAGAAGATTCACTGTCGAAACATCCGGGTTCAGCATATGAAGAAGCTACAACAAGATACAATTCAATTCTTGACATGGTACTTAAGGTAAAGCAATCACCAATCAAAACCTAAACTATCTTCTACTGATTCAGATCATTCTTTATTTTCATGTATTATCTCTTTACTTCCTATTTTCTTTGCTAATATGTGCTCTACTGCAGGCCCTCTGTAACCTTAAGGTTCTTAAAGAGGATTTGGTGCACAATCAGCAACCATTTTCTGACAACCAAGTTCCTTGTGCACTACGAGATTTCTTTTCTGCTTTTGTCTCGGAGAAGATAGAATACGAGGGACTCTACAGTTATATCCTAAGCGCTTTACTTGCTTCCCTAAAAGAAGTTCATCCCATGGTTTGTGCAGAACATAGATTCTAAACATTGCATAGTTTATTTTACAATAAGCTTTGTTTGTGTCTTAAATGCCATTCTCATCTTTTTTTTTGTCTGGTTTCTTTTTAGTCAAATGATGCTGCGGAGGTAGTCATAGCCATCCTTGAGTTTTGGCAATGCTGGAAAAGTCCACAAAGAGAAAGCTTGGTAACTAGTCTTTTTACGCTGGAAGTATATGAAAGAATGCAATGTAGCAAATGCAGAAAGATGCCAAATTATCCAGAGCAAAGGTCTTATGGCATTGTTATGACTGCAGATTCAATCAGGGACCTAAGGGTATGTTTCATTTATTTCTCTCTCTGTCTTTCCTACAGAAGCGGGTACTATCCCTTAAGAATCTGTTTTGTGGTTATGTATGTATATGCAGTGTGCTTTTGGGAATATAAAGTTTGGAGACATCATTAAAGTGATCCGCATGGAAGATAAAATGTTATGTGACATCAAAACAAGAGGCTGTGGAAAGGCAAACTTTGTTCGTCACACTATAAGTAGCTGCCCGCCTATCTTCACAATTGGTAACTTTTTACAATGATTGTGATCTTATCTACTCATTTCAATTTTTGTGGTATGATAGAACAATGTTGGTGTTTTTGTGGGTTTGCAACATTAGTGTTGGAATGGGAGAAGAATGAAACTGAAAAAGAAATATCTGAAACACTTAAGGCTTTGGACTGGGAGATAGATATCAGCAGGCTATACGAAGGCTTAGAACCAAACACTAACTACCGGCTTGTGTCAGTGGTAAAATCTGAAACAGGGTCACAAATGTTTGTGCTATTGATTTTCTGTATCTCTTCTCTGTTACAGTCTTAAAATATGGAATGCAGATTGGATGTGGTGAAGAAGGAGAACAGATTTGCATGGCTTATAAAAAGAACCGGTGGGTCAGTCTCAGACATGAAGCTTTAACAGAAGAGGTAAGACGACATAGTTGCTTTTGTCTTTCTTGAGCTGGAATGTGAACTTTGATGGGTCAGACATTATTGATATGTGCGACGATGTTATAGGTTGTCGGTATTTGGAAGAGTGTGGTCAGATTCTGTGAAGAACGGAGGGTTCGGCCAGAGATTCTATTTTATGAAGCTGCTCGACTCGATCGATAGAAGTTGATGTATCAATATAGGAACCCAGCATTGATGTATTGACAGAATTGTATCAATATAGGAACCCAGCATTGATGTATAAAAAAAAGTGGCAAGCTAGAAGTTGTTTACATTATGTGAATAGATCAGTTGAAATTAGTAAGCAGTCAAATTGTTAAAGAGACCAGATTGTTATTATCATGTTTCTGCAACTCCAAAACTGTAGACAGGTCCTGAGAATATTTACATTTTCCTGATTATAGCATATCACTTGTTGCCTCATTGTGTGTGATAAACCTTTTTCTTCTCTGCTTGGCAATCTAAATGACATGGGCTAATGGACTTGTCATTGGAATCTATGACACGACACTATATTAGGTTTCCTATCAAGCCCTAGAAGTCTCGAGCTTCCAGAAGTTTCTAAGTGACGGAGAACACCTCAACAAGAGTCAAGGCTCTCACTTTCTCCGTCTCGTCTCTCTCTCTTTGCTTCTCAGGTTCGTCGGAATTTTCTCTAGCTTTCAACTTCTTCGTCTTATAAGAGAATAAAACTACAAAAGTAGCTATAGCTCTGTGTACGTCGTTTACTGTTTGGGAATTTCATACAAAAAAAATCCTCTCTTGTGTAGAGAATGGGTTCATGTTCTTCAGATCCTGCGATTTTGAAGTTTTTTAAGTTTATATAACTAATGAATGTGCTTTACATACACATTCTTCATTCTTGTAGGTAAAACTTGGGTCATGAATTCAAACAAATCAAGGGGTCATTTTCAATCTGCTGTCTTAACGTCATCAAAAACCATGCAATGCATGTCTACTACTCTAGTAATACTCTCTGTTTTATGCGTAGAGATCATTGAATGTGTAGTTCTTAACGTCATTTAATTACTGTAGGAATTTTCTGTTTTATGATCTGTTATGTATATCCTACTTGCCAGTTTTTATTAAAGTTGTTGAAATCTTTCAAAGATTCAACTTTAGCATTCTATTCTTCTATTAAGGTAACATCAAATTGTTCTTGTCATGAGAAGAGTACTTGAGAAGTTTCAAATATATCATCATCTGCTGCAGCTAACTTTGTTTTGTTTTCCATATATGTAAAATGCCATCATAGACAATGCCATTCACATACTGTAAATGGTTTCTACATACAGTAGTTCCATAACATGCAATTTTAAACTTTACAAAATTTAAAAATTCTCCGATTCAAAATGTTAGAATTGAGTCCATGATTAAATCTTCTAATATCATATGTGTTAGTTTGTGTGTAAAGTCAACGGATGTAATGTGTTACATGTGACTTACCACGAACGGGTGTGAGTAAGAGACGTAACTTGTCGGAGAAGTTACAACTGTTACCATCGGTTACGTGGAGTAGTTATGTATATAAGTGTGTATGTCATGTCTTAACAAAACAACAAGTTTCAGATTCATTTAAAAGTTCCTATTTCGTTCTTTGTCTTCTTTAAAGGAGAAGAGATAATTCTTTATCTCTTACTCTGTTTCTTCATAGTCTCAAATATTCCAACATGGTATCAGAGCTTATATCGGTCTTGGAGCCTGTCCAAGCAAAAGGAAGAAAAGAAATATTCCGTTGCGAGAAGAAGAGAAAGATGGAGACAACAAATTAATGGTGAGAAACCGAAAAGAAAAAAGAAGAAGAAGAAGAAACAGAAAAGGAAGAAAATGAAGAGGTGGTAACAAGAGAGAGTACCATCAGCCTTCACAAACACATTCACATGAAGTAACTTCAAGAGGAAGGCTCCAAAAGCGATGAAGAAGATAGGAAATCTTCTCTAAAGGCAACGGAGACAATGGATGTGGATTTGGAGTTGTGGAAGGAGAATTATGAAACTTTGTTCAAAAAGGTCTTGGTGAAACAAGACGGGGGAAGCCGCCTGTGTAAGAAACAGAGCAAGGCTTACTATCAAAAGGTGTTGTTGAGTTGTGTAGAAGACTACAACACGGAGTAAGTCGCTGTTAGAAGAACATGGTAAGGTTACTCAGCAAAAAAGGTTCAAGGGAACCGATGTCGTCAACGAGACGTGGAGAAAAAGTTTGTTTCAAAAGGAAGAAACAAACGTAGCGACAAAAGTCAAAATAGGCCGAGAAATGGTGTGACTTTTGTACGTGTGACAATCACAATGGGAGTGATTGTTGGAGAAAGCAACATAGGGATGTTAGCTTGCCTACGGGTGTAAAGATGCTTACCTAAGAGTGAAAGGAAGCATTGGTTGGTCGTAGAGACAACCGAAGAAGACGTGTAGATGTTCACGCACAAGACGTCACAGAGACGTGATGGTGATCAAAAGAGGTCACCATAAGAGGATGCTTACCTCGGAGAAAAATGGAGCACAAGAGGATGCTTACCTCGGAGTAAAATGGAGCATAAGAGGATGCTTACCTCGGAGAAAAATGGAGCACAAGAGGATGCTTACCTCGGAGAAAAATGGAGCATAAGAGGATGCTTACCTCGGAGAAAAATGGAGCATAAGTCGGTTGAAGAGTAAACCGAAGACGACGTGAAGAAGATTCACGCACAAGACGTCATGGAGACGTTATGGTGATCAAAAGAGGACACCGAAGAAGACGTGGAGGAGTTCACGCACAGATTTGGTGATCAAGAGGACACCAAAAGGAAATAAGAAGGAATCTCACTTAAAAGAAAGTGAGTGGAAAAAAGGTTTCGAGAACAACCGGAGATGACGTGACAAAGCTCACGTGAAAAAAAAATTTTGAAGGTGACAAAGGTGAAGCCTTGTGGGAAAGAGAAATCTCAAAAGTGTGCAACGTCAAATACAAGTAGCAAAGAAGGTGCTCTGCGTGGTGAAGAACTGCAAGGTTAGGAAGGCCGAGAGAGCGTACCTAAGCCTAGAAGAAACAGATGATGAGGGTCATATGCTGTTTAGTGCAGTTGAAGAAAGATCATCATCAAACGTGAATGATGAGACATGGAAAAGGGAAATATCCAAGTGATGACAAGCCAAGAAGAGAAGATCATCAAAGAGGTGTTTCTAATTCTGGGTTTAGCGAGAAATCTGTTGAGTGTTTCTAAAATGACATCTAAAGGATACAGAGATTCAACTTCACAGCATCTGCAGAAAAGAAAGAGGAAAACCGATGAATGAAGCATACGATCAAGAGGGAGACACAAGGAAAGCTTACTAGTAACTATGCCATCTTCGTGAAAGGGATTTGACCAGAGAAGTGGCAAAGCACCAGAGGCGAAGAAGAAACTATGGGATTGAAATTAGAGATTTAATCAAAGGACTCAAGAGGGAGTGTTAGAATTGAGTCCATGATTAAATCTTCTAATATCATATGTGTTAGTTTGTGTGTAAAGTCAACGGATGTAATGTGTTACATGTGACTTACCACGAACGGGTGTGAGTAAGAGACGTAACTTGTCGGAGAAGTTACAACTGTTACCATCGGTTACGTGGAGTAGTTATGTATATAAGTGTGTATGTCATGTCTTAACAAAACAACAAGTTTCAGATTCATTTAAAAGTTCCTATTTCGTTCTTTGTCTTCTTTAAAGGAGAAGAGATAATTCTTTATCTCTTACTCTGTTTCTTCATAGTCTCAAATATTCCAACACAAAACCCATATTTCTCGAGATTCAAGAAACGATCAAAGATATAGACTTCTCTGTTTAGGAGGGAACAATGTGTGTATCTAAGCAATATAATGGAAATGAAACGATCAAACATCTTCCTACTTTGTTTGTCATTAGATCTGCCAGATGTAAAATGATTTCACTTTCAGTTAACCCAATGAACTCCATGTTTACTTACTTAACCCCGTCCCTTCGATTATGGACGAAGAGGTACTTAGCCTGACAAATTACTATACATTCAGTTTGGAGGAAAACGAATGTTCATATTTGTCATGAGCGTAAATTAAAAATTGTTGAAAGCTTCCTTCGATACCGTTTTTATTAAAGTTAAAAAATGATTTGAACTAAAAATAAGTTTTTGTCTTGCGGGTTTAATCCTTATGAATCTGATAAGATAAAACTTGGAAGATAGTTTGGTGGCAACTACTTTCTTCACAATTGATTTAAACAATTAAAAAAATGTATATTTCTGAATTACGCGGGAGGACGTGAGTGTTGAAAATTCAACAAGAATTGAGAACCTTAAAAATCTAATCTAAATATCCATCTTGATTTCAACTCATTGTGTGAGGTCTTGAATCTTCTCTGGTCATTTGATTTCTAATTAAATTCTCTTTTTTTTAGAAACAACATTGTAGGTTTAGAGATGGGTTGGTTGTGGAGGAAGAGGAATAAGAAGCTAATATTGGAGAGAGGAGCCAAGTTGTTAGAAGATCTCATTGAATTCGGCCATGGCATATCCAATCCCATCAAATTCTTCTCTGCTGATGAGATCCTCAAAGCCACCAACTATTTCAGCGACTCTAATCTTGTTTCTATAGGAGATTTTTTTCACTACTACAGATTCCTTTCTCCCTTCAAATGGTATTCAGGTAAGAACGAGAACCATCCCATGATACTCATCAAGAAATGTGATGGCTGGATCTTAAAAGTTCGTGGCTTGTCGAGTCTCTTCAGAGTAGATCCTGTGTGCCGGGACATAGCAGTTTCATCGATGGTGAGTGGCCACAAGAACTTTTTGAAATTGGTTGGATGTTGTCTTGAGTTTGACTTTGCAGTCATGGTTTATCATGGTGTGAAGAAACACTATCGATTAAAAATAAGTGAGCAGACGTGGAAAAGGAGAATGAAGATAGCTGAAGATATGGCTACTGCTTTAGCTTACCTTCACACTGCCTTCCCTAGGCCCTTCGTATATAGGAGTTTGTATCATACGAATATCTTATTGGATGAAGATGGGGTTGCGAAGCTGACTGATTTCTCTAGGTGCGTCTCAATCCCAGAAGGAGAAACATTTGTTAAGGTTGACGAAGTCTACAGGTACGTGTATGATTATGACGATAGCAGTGGCGTAGTCTCAGAGAAAACAGATGTCTTTGCCTTTGGATTGTTTATGGGTCCAAGGCTTCTATTAGGAGAACACTTTCAAGATGAAAATCCTCAAGATTTGGTGCCAAAATTAAAGATGATAGAAAAGATGGGTAAATTTTCAGAACAAGAGCTTCGTCAAATGCAAGCTTTCTTGATGCTCTCACTGAGATGCATCGGTCCAAGTGAAGAAGTTCCAACGATGGTGGAAGTTGCCAAAGAACTAAAGAAGATCCAAACATCTCTTTATAACGACACGTCTTCTCCTTCAGGTGAAACCTATTTCGACTGTCCCCAAGACATTTCTTCCCCAGTCCCCGTCTCAAACCAAACTTTAAACACAAAGGCATTGCTAACAAGTATTGCCTTCCAGGTATTTCATGAAATGTTTCAATGGGTTATGTTGAGCTGGTTTCGCTTTTTCAGAAAAAATCGAAGAATGTGCTGAAACTAACTTCCATTCTTGTTTGTATCAAGACATTATCAAGAGCAAAGCTTTACTTTTACTTTTGTCAGATCTTCCCTTAGTGCTTGTGTTTGTATGTTTTGGGGTTTGATCGATCACTCTGTTTTCATTAATGTATCAAGAGATTTTATGATATGTATGTGAATCTCTCCAAATAGATAATATATACTCATGGAAAATCTCCCAAGTTTGCAAGTTTGCAACTGAGTTTGCAAATTCCAGCAACTACATCTGACAATCAATATTGAACTGTGAACTCCACGACTGTTGGGTGCATTCGGGCCTCTATATCACCAAACATTCGTTCATTAATGATATTCACATCCAAAATAAAGTCAGATCATCATCTCTAGTCGACAATACGGCAAGTTATGTTTCTAAATACGGGTAGGAGACCGAGAGGATCATAAATTTAGTATAAATAACATACTAATTAAATGATGACATGACTCCAGACCTTCTCCACTGTTGGTTCATCATGGAACTGCTGTCATTCTATCTGTTTTTTTTTTTTTTACTGTGTTGTAATCCCTAGTATTTTTATTACAGAGAGTATATGGGCCGTATGTTTAGGCCCGTTACGTGTAGTTCACGATGTTGTCGGTTGTTATAAACCCTAGTTGTAATCTCTATATAAGACACGATGTTAAGGTTTAATAAAGGAACGCAGTTCAATATCCTATTCTACATGGTATCAGAGCTTCCAAGCTCAAAAATCTCTTGTTTTCCTCGATAGTTTCGAGCTCTATTTGTCAAAGAAAAGAAGTATGGCTACTGATCCTCCGGGTTCCTCCGGTGCGCTAGTTGCGCAACCCTCCACGGCGGCTGTGTCGCCGTATACCTTAGCCAGCACCGACAATCCAGGTACGAAGATATCCTCTGTTCTGTTGAATGGAGAAAACTACATCGAATGGTCAGAGGAGATGTTGAATGCTCTTCAAGCTAAAAGAAAGACAGGCTTCGTCGATGGCACCATCACGAAACCCTCAAGTACTGATCCTGATTTCGAAAATTGGAAAGCAGTGAATTCAATGATCGTAGGTTGGATTAGAGCTTCCATTGAATCTAAAGTTAAATCAACGGTGACCTTTATCTCCGACGCGCATCTTCTATGGGATGAGCTACGTCAACGTTTCTCTGTGAGTAATAATGTTCGGGTTCATCAAATCAAGACTCAACTTGCTTCATGTCGACAAGACGGACAGACAGTGATTGATTACTATGGTAAATTGTGTAATCTTTGGGATGAATTGAAGAATTGCCAAGCAAGTGCAGTGTGTTCTCATGGTTCAATCATGACGGCAATAGTGAAAGAAAGAGATGATGAAAAGCTTCACCAATTTGTGATGGGCCTCGACGATGCAAGGTTTGGTAGTCTCTGTACGAGTATTCTCAACATGGATCCTCTGCCCTCACTTGGCGTTGCGTATTCTAAAGTCATACGTGATATGTTGTGTTTTTATCGGTTTTGAGTCTTTATTTTCTTTTCTAGATCATATATTTTATAGAGTCAAAGTTTGTTTTTAGAGTTTTTTAGTCCTTTATCGAGTCTTTACAGGTTTGAGGTTGCTTCGGAGGAAAACGAGATGTTTTGGGATAAAAACACACATTTGGAGATGCAGTTTCGGTTAGAAGTGTCAAACGTTTGGCCTCAGATGGAAGACTTACCACCGTTAGATCTTTCTGAAATTTTGACACAAGCTATATGAAAATGTTAGCTTGAGTTTCCAAGTGATTTGAAGGAAATCTAACGGTGCATTCAATAGTTATACCCGAATGAGTGAAGACAGGTTATTCTGGCGAGCATTTGAAGCAGCTGCAGAGCTGAAGACCAGAAGCTCCAGATCGATCGATCTCTTTGTGGATCGATCGATCCACTTCCCTGACGGATGAGAAACGTTCCAGACACTGCTGGATCGATCGATCCTCCTTTGGATCGATCGATCCCTTCCCCAGACGTAGTTTTGGCCCAGATTTGACCCGAGTCACTCCAGATCCGACCCGGCTCGTCTCCTATTATTTTAAAACCCTATGCTCGACTTTTGAGACATTATCTTTCATATTTTTCAGTTCTAAACTTGGTTCTTTGGTTTGTAAACAACCTTGGGCAAAGGAATCCATCCTCTTGACACTTGGAGAAGATTTCTAAACCCTTTCTTGTTATTTCTACAATTTCATCATGTTTTCTTCATTGATTTTTGTCATCTCTTTTTCTATGTGGGAGTAGTTCTCAATTGGGTTTTAGGGTTCTAATTAGGAGATTCAATGGATTAATAGATTGATTGCTATTAGGAATTCTCATTCTCTAGGTTCTTTGATTCACATGTTCTTAATGCTAGAATAGGATTGATCACCCTGTTGTAGATTCTAGGTTTTTCTATGCATCAAAAGTGTTCGATAGAATGCCTGAAAGAATGTGGATTGAGCAATGTATTTCTAGCCAACGAAAGTTGACGTTAGGACGCATTGTGAACTTAATGAACTTGTTTGGTAATGCGAATTTGACTAGGAAATTGCATGCGAAAGTTTAGTAATCGAATAGTCAAATTTAGTGATTAATGTCTTGAAAGAGAATTGGTTTAAATGTGTTCATGTTTGAGAACGGTTCTTAATTATTGAATTCCTGGTTTCATATTTCCATTATTCGTTGATCTCTGAAATACCCTAATGCCCAATGTCTTTAAATCTTGAAGTTAAATCGTTTAATTTATTTGCATTTTTATTTTACAATTCTGAAAACCAAACAAACAACCTTTTCGCTTTAGCTAAGAACGAGTCTCGGAAGTCCTTAGAGTATCTTTGGTCCTTGTGGATCGACCTCGAATATACTACCTAGCGGTTAGATATTTCGGGTAATTACTCGAGCAATCAAGTTGGCGCCGTTGCCGGGGACCAATTGTGTTACCTAAGGATTTAGGATTAGTTTTTAGTCTAAAGTATTTTTATTTTTTTTGCTAACTATCACTTTTGTTTTTTGAGGTGCTGGCCATGGAATATAATGATTGGCTAGAAGAAGAAGAGGATGAGCCATATACGGAGCCACCATTTGATGAGAGTGTTCTTACACCGGAACAAAAAGTGAAGTTAGATGAACTTCACAACGAACATCCGACATTTGTTAGGAGTGATTTAGCGATCTTGATCCGGTGTAATCTCTTATCACACCGGGCAGCATGTGAAGGAAGAGAAGTCACATTCTATGAAGAACAAGAAGCTCGTGCGCTTGAAAAGGTAATATATTGGGTTCCACCAAGCGAATTAGAAGGTACATGCGTTTCAACCCTTGAAATTCATGATGTTGAGGATATTCAGTTGTCATGCATTGAAGATGTGACTTCTAGTTTGCATACTTCCATGATCATTGATGAATGTTATGATTTGATATGTGAGTCTCAACGACTAGATACTTTAAGAGCAGCAAAACTTGCTAGGGATTACCATGAAATATGTTTTGATATTGAATATCATTGTGCTTTGAATGTTCATGATCTCGAGTTTAAGTTTTCAATGCCTGAAATATCTAGATCTCTTCTTGATGAATCTTTACTAGGAGTTGTGCTTGATATTGATAAGATTTTGCATGAGAATGAAGATCCTGAGGTTGATTATATGGATGGAGATATTGTGCTATATGAGATTAATGGAGATGAAGTTGATTATTTTGTTAAAACTTCGTTTAAACCAGAAATTGACTTTATTTTTCCTCCAAATGCATTTGATCCTCATGAGCATTTAACCATTTTAGAATATTTCAAGATACATGCTACATTTGTAGTAAATTTGGTTGATGGTTATTTTGTCTTTTTATCAAGAACAATTGTGTGTTACTTTGTGCATATTATTTTGTGCGGTAGCAGGAGAAGGATCAAAGGTCCATTGGCTCAACCTTTTGATTCTTATGATTAATATTTTGTGTTGAGCGGTCAAGCTTATGACCTAAAATAAGCGCTTTGTGGGAGGCAACCCACCATGTATCCCAAGTAAGTTTTCTCTTTCTCCTTTTCGCATTTTCATTTCTTTTTTATTTCTTTTGAGTGTGTCTGGCATCTTCTTTTCGAATTGTTTTCACACCGAGTCGGTGTGAAGCAAGTCGGGGGGAGGCTGCGACTTGTCTACTAATCTAGTTTGCATTTTTGATGTTTCCTTGAGTCGTTTTGATGTTTTTCTTTTGAGTCATCGAGTCTGTTTTATCGAGTCAAAATCGTGTCTTTTATTGAGTCAAAATGTTGTCTGAGAACTATGATCTTTTCTTAGGGAATTGCACCATGTTTGATATCATTGCCTTGGGACCATTTTAGCTTTACTCGCTGATAACTTGGAAGTTCAGGAAAATCCATCACTAGATCGCTTTATAGTAGTCCCTATCTCTTTGAAATTCGGATGAATTGAGCTTAATCTTATATACTTGAACTTAATCTGGACTTAATTTATCTCACTTAGGGGCTTGAGAATCATGTAATGGATCATACATTCAGAGTTTTATTCACATCATTTATACCACTCTTTGCTAACTCTGAATGGCTAGACTCAGTTTTAGTCTAGTATCGCACCTGTTCCCCACACCCATTGTTTGAAACCTCATGCATTCTTATATGATCATCATGATATGCATTCATGTGCGAAAACTATGGAGTATACGGACCGACATAGCTTTCCTTCTGTTAGGATAGTGAGTTATAGTTTACTGGTTGTTGATATGTGATGAGATTGAGCCATTGTGGTTTAGAGGTTATATTCATGGGCATATGCTACTGTTTGCGGTTTTTCTTGATGCAGATTTTTGCGAGACACCGTTTCCACTCCCCCGTTTCATTATTAAAAAAAAAAAAAAAAAAAAAAAACGAAAATAAAAAGAAGGAACGGGAAAAGAGAGTGATTGGAACCGGAAATGTCGAGTTGATATTAGTTACGTTGATAAGCATCAAGGGTACGCATTGATTTGATTGGGGTAGTGTGTTGGTTGATTTGATCCGAGCTTAAGGGAAGCTATGTACCTCCTAGTTGGTCTGTGTCTCACTGTGATTTCGCATAATGACATGCATCCGTTTTACACTGTTTGAGAACCCGAAACACTTGAGCCACTAAATATTAGCCCTTTTTACCAAGCCCATAACGTGTTTGATACCCCCTTTGTGAGAGTACACGCCGCTGCTAATGAATGTTAAAAAGTTAAGTTATCTGACTCTGAAAGTTCTTTTAGATCTCGGGACTTAATTTTGTTGCTATGGTTATGGCGAAGTACAGTCTAGTACGGTTTCATGAGTTTTGTGTTAGTGGTTTGCAGACAATTGATAAGAGCATGATCCCGAAGAAAATGTGAGTTCTCGTGTTTTCAAACTTCTTCTCTTGATAAGGATTTCTGCTTTCCTTGAGGACAAGCAAAGATCTAAGTCGGGGGGAGTTGATATGTTGTGTTTTTATCGGTTTTGAGTCTTTATTTTCTTTTCTAGATCATATATTTTATAGAGTCAAAGTTTGTTTTTAGAGTTTTTTAGTCCTTTATCGAGTCTTTACAGGTTTGAGGTTGCTTCGGAGGAAAACGAGATGTTTTGGGATAAAAACACACATTTGAGGATGCAGTTTCGGTTAGAAGTGTCAAACGTTTGGCCTCAGATAGAAGACTTACCACCGTTAGATCTTTCTGAAATTTTGACACAAGCTATATGAAAATGTTAGCTTGAGTTTCCAAGTGATTTGAAGGAAATCTAACGGTGCATTCAATAGTTATACCCGAATGAGTGAAGACAGGTTATTCTGGCGAGCATTTGAAGCAGCTGCAGAGCTGAAGACCAGAAGCTCCAGATCGATCGATCTCTTTGTGGATCGATCGATCCACTTCCCTGACGGATGAGAAACGTTCCAGACACTGCTGGATTGATCGATCCTCCTTTGGATCGATCGATCCCTTCCCCAGACGTAGTTTTGGCCCAGATTTGACCCGAGTCACTCCAGATCCGACCCGGCTCGTCTCCTATTATTTTAAAACCCTATGCTCGACTTTTGAGACATTATCTTTCATATTTTTCAGTTCTAAACTTGGTTCTTTGGTTTGTAAACAACCTTGGGCAAAGGAATCCATCCTCTTGACACTTGGAGAAGATTTCTAAACCCTTTCTTGTTATTTCTACAATTTCATCATGTTTTCTTCATTGATTTTTGTCATCTCTTTTTCTATGTGGGAGTAGTTCTCAATTGGGTTTTAGGGTTCTAATTAGGAGATTCAATGGATTAATAGATTGATTGCTATTAGGAATTCTCATTCTCTAGGTTCTTTGATTCACATGTTCTTAATGCTAGAATAGGATTGATCACCCTGTTGTAGATTCTAGGTTTTTCTATGCATCAAAAGTGTTCGATAGAATGCCTGAAAGAATGTGGATTGAGCAATGTATTTCTAGCCAACGAAAGTTGACGTTAGGACGCATTGTGAACTTAATGAACTTGTTTGGTAATGCGAATTTGACTAGGAAATTGCATGCGAAAGTTTAGTAATCGAATAGTCAAATTTAGTGATTAATGTCTTGAAAGAGAATTGGTTTAAATGTGTTCATGTTTGAGAACGGTTCTTAATTATTGAATTCCTGGTTTCATATTTCCATTATTCGTTGATCTCTGAAATACCCTAATGCCCAATGTCTTTAAATCTTGAAGTTAAATCGTTTAATTTATTTGCATTTTTATTTTACAATTCTGAAAACCAAACAAACAACCTTTTCGCTTTAGCTAAGAACGAGTCTCGGAAGTCCTTAGAGTATCTTTGGTCCTTGTGGATCGACCTCGAATATACTACCTAGCGGTTAGATATTTCGGGTAATTACTCGAGCAATCAATACGAGAAGAACAAAGGCTTATCTCCTCACGCAATCAAGACCAACGACAAGAAGCAGTGGGTTTTGTGACTCGCCGAGAGTTGTCTTCAACAGAGTCTTCTTCTCAATCAGAGTTTCAGTCTGGAAATCGAGCCGAATCCTCCATCATTAAGTCTCGGCCTGTTGTTTGCTCTCACTGTGGACGTACAGGCCATGAAAAGAAAGACTGCTGGTCCATCGTGGGCTTTCCGGACTGGTGGGAAGATCGCAGTAGCGGAGGACGCGGCTCCGGTAGACGTGGCGGACGTGGTACTGGTCGTGGACGTGGCGGACAGATAGCTACGGCTCACGCAACAAGCTCTACTCCGACCTCGTTTCCGGAGTTCACAACAGAACAACTCCAAGCCCTCTCCCAATTACTTCAAGAGAAAACATCAACCAAAACCTCTGATAAATTGTCTGGTAAGGAAAAATTTGGCAATGTGATTCTTGATACAGGAGCTTCTCACCATATGACAGGGCGTCTCTCACTCTTGACCAATATTGTCTCTATTCCATCTTGTTCGGTGGGTTTTGCGGACGGTAGCAAGACCTTTGCTAACAACATGGGAGAGTTCCCTCTTTCGGACAAAGTAGCTCTAAAAGATGTGCTTTATGTGCCAACGCTGAATTGCACATTGATTTCTGTCTCCAAAATCATCAAACAAACGAAGTGTATGGCGTTGTTTACTGATACAATTTGTGTTTTACAGGACCGTTTTTCGAAGACTTTGATTGGAAGAGGTGAAGAGCGTGATGGGGTTTACTATCTAACGGATGTTGCTACCGCAAAGATTCACACAGCTAGCGTTTCTTCTGATCATGCTTTGTGGCATCAACGGTTGGGTCATCCAAGTTTTTCGGTTTTGTCAGCTTTACCTATGGTTTCTAATTATGTTGGCTCTCGTTCTTGTGACGTATGTTTTCGTGCTAAACAAACTAGAGAAGTGTTTCCTGAAAGTATTAATAAAGCATTGGATTGTTTTTCTTTAATCCATTGTGATGTCTGGGGTCCATATCGTGTTCCCTCCTCCTGCGGTGCAGTTTATTTTTTAACCATTGTTGACGATTTTTCACGATCACTTTGGACGTATCTCTTGCTTGCAAAATCTGAAGTTCGTACGGTTCTAACAAATTTTCTCGCTTATACGGAAAAACAATTTGGCAAGACAGTGAAGACGGTGCGTAGTGATAACGGGACGGAGTTCATGTGTCTTTCAACTTATTTTCGAGAACATGGCATTCTCCATCAAACATCGTGTGTCGGGACTCCGCAACAGAACGGTCGTGTTGAGCGCAAGCATCGACATATCCTAAATGTTGCTCGTGCTCTACTATTCCAAGCAAGCTTACCAACTAAATTTTGGGGTGAAGCCGTTTTAACCGCTGCATATTTGATAAATCGTACACCAACGGCACTTCATAACAATCGTTCACCCTATGAAGTACTCCATGGCACCAAACCGCAGTATGATCAATTACGAGTGTTCGGGTCTGCTTGCTACGTTCACCATATATCCCGTGATAAAGACAAATTTGGAGAACGTAGTCGATTATGTATTTTTGTTGGCTATCCGTTTGGCCAAAAAGGATGGAAAGTCTTTGACATTCAGCAAAATAAGTTCATAATTTCTCGTGATGTCATCTTTCGGGAAGATGTTTTTCCCTTTGCTGATAGTTCTGCTTCCGCTTCCTCACCTCCTGTTCCGGTAATCATTGATTCTGAAATCACTGATTCTGATTGGTGTTTGCTGCCGTCTATCCCAGCCAGGGGGAGTTCTCCACCTCTTGTTGCTACTGGTTCTGACGTTGCACCTTCTTCGGACCACATTGCTTCTTCTCCGGAGATGGTGACTGACTCCGTTTCGGATTCTGGTATAGTTCCTTCTGCGTCCAGCACAGACTTGTCTCATGTTGACAAGACACCTGCAAGTATCGAACCGGTTCTACCGGCGGTATCAAAAACTTCACTTCCGCCCGTGTCACAAACTGTAGTTCCGATGACCACAGAAGTCACTCCTCCTCGTCAAGGCAAACGACCAATAAAAATGCCTGCTCGTCTTAGTGATTATGTGTTGTACAATGCGACCAGTGATATACAAACCCATCATGCTCTCTCCCTCTCCGATTCTCAGTCTCCATCTACGGTCCAAGGTAACTCTTTGTATCCCTTGTCGAATTATGTTTCCGATGATAAATTCTCTCCAGGTCATCGTGCGTTCTTAGCTGCCATCACCAATAATGATGAACCAAAATCTTTTAAGGACGCGGTTCGTGTTAAAGTGTGGAATAATGCTATGAATAAAGAAGTTGATGCTCTTGAAATCAATAAAAAATGGGACATTGTGGATCTTCCGCCTGGCAAAGTGGCAATAGGAAGTCAATGGGTTTACAAAACTAAGTATAATTCCGATGGAACTGTTGAACGTTACAAAGCAAGGCTTGTTGTGTGTGGCAATAAACAAATCGAAGGAGAAGACTATAACGAGATTTTTGCCCCGGTTGTTAAAATGACTACTGTTCGTACTCTACTTCGTATTGTTGCCGCCAATCAATGGGAAGTTTTTCAAATGGAAGTGAATAACGCTTTCCTTCATGGTGATCTTGATGAAGAGGTTTACATGAAGCTTCCTCCTGGTTTTCGTCATTCTCATCCCGATAAAGTGTGTCGTCTTCGTAAGTCTTTATACGGTTTGAAGCAAGCTCCGCGATGTTGGTTTAAAAAATTATCTGATTCTCTTCTCCGGTTTGGGTTTGTTCAATCGTATGATGACTACTCCTTGTTCTCATACACACATAAAGGTATCGAACTCCGCGTTTTGATATATGTTGATGATCTTTTGATTTGTGGTAATGATGCTTATATGCTTCAGAAGTTCAAAGAGTATTTGGGCCGTTGTTTTTCAATGAAAGATTTGGGTAAACTCAAGTATTTTCTTGGCATTGAAGTTAGTCGCGGACCGGACGGTATTTTTCTGTCTCAACGCAAGTACGCGCTAGATATAATTGCGGATTGTGGTTCTCTCGGTTCACGGCCTGCTCCTACTCCATTAGAGCAAAATCATCATCTCGCCAGTGATGATGGTCCTTTGCTCACCAATGCTAAACCATATCGGAGACTTGTAGGTCGTCTCTTGTATTTGTTACACACGCGACCAGAATTAAGCTACTCGGTCCATGTCTTGTCTCAGTTCATGCAAGCTCCAAGAGAAGCTCATTGATCTGCCGCCTTGCGCATTGTTCGGTTCTTAAAAGGTTTACCCGGTCAAGGTATTCTTCTTAAAGCTGATAAAGATTTGACTCTCACGGTTTACTGTGATTCGGATTACTCTTCTTGTCCTCTCACTCGTCGGTCTCTTAGTGCCTATGTTGTTCTTCTCGGTGGTTCACCTATTTCTTGGAAGACGAAGAAACAAGAAACCGTCTCCCACTCTTCCGCAGAAGCTGAATACAGGGCTATGGCCGCTGCTCTAAAAGAAATCAAGTGGATGCTCAAGTTGTTAAAAGGATTGGATATTGCACCTTCCGAGCCCATACGTCTCTTTTGCGATAGCAAGGCTGCCATCCATATTGCTGCTAACCCGGTCTTCCACGAACGTACGAAGCACATCGAGAAAGATTGTCACGCCGTTCGTGATGCTGTTCAAGATGGTCTCATTTCCACTATTCATGTCGGTACGAATGATCAACTGGCGGACATTTTAACAAAGGCATTGGGTCGTAATCAGTTCGTGTTTTTAATGTCCAAGTTGGGCGTTCAGAACCTTCACGCTCCAACGTGAGGGGGAGTATTACAGAGAGTATATGGGCCGTATGTTTAGGCCCGTTACGTGTAGTTCACGATGTTGTCGGTTGTTATAAACCCTAGTTGTAATCTCTATATAAGACACGATGTTAAGGTTTAATAAAGGAACGCAGTTCAATATCATATTCTACAATTTTCTTGTTAGATTGTGCTAACTTTGGAGATTTTAAGATTCTCTTCGACTTTTGTAATCTGCAAGTTTAAAGTTTGTGAACTAAGTTTTGACGAAGGAGACCGAGGGTATTATTGTATATATTTTTCGTATGACTGCCAATTGATGTCTGAATTGTTACGAAAATAGTGAAAGCATTTAATTAGTCCATGATCACAAAATACAAAACTTTAGCGTTGTATTTTTGCATATTATTCCTTAGAATCAACGAAAGTCAGTGAGTTAAGATCTTTATTTTAAAATGTGTATGAGCTTACAACAATTTCATAGCATCATTCTCTTTGAACAAACACCAATTACTTACTACCAAGTGAAACCTTCACTCCTCTCTCTTCAGCTCCATTTTAAATCTCTCATCCTCTTCTTGTCTTTCAACACTCGTATAAACCTTCCCCAACAATGACACATAATTGGCCAGTTTCTTTTGCTCTCTACCTTCCACTATTCCTTCGCAACAATCATTGCTAGCTCAACCTCGTCGTAGTTTACTACAAGCTCCAAGCATATCCTTTAACCGACTTATTAAAGACTTTTTGGGCCGCAAATCTTCGAAGCTTATCCAACAATTTGTTGATCACAATTATATTACCGATGAGAAAGTTGTAATACGGTGATACCCATAAGAAAACTATAAATCATTGATCTCATTTCTGAACAAAAACAATATTAATGTTTACTTTTCATAATATTGGTAAAATAAAACCATCGCCATGAATTGCACGACGTCCATCACCACCACCAACTCCATCACGGGAGGAAGCACCACCAAAACCGGCACTAACACCAGCAGCAACTCCTCTAAATGGAGTATATATCGCCACTTACATCAACACCAACTTCCCGCTCCTCCCGCGTTACCGCCACCACCGAAGCTGCCTCCATGGTGGAAGAACCTCTTTTGATCAACGAGACTACTACTTGCATTTGAAGTGAAAGCAAGAGAGCCGACAAGTAAGGCAACAAGAACTTAGAAGCAATGACTTTGAAGTCATGTCGATGTTTGTGTTGTATATATGTCATGATGATGAACTCCATCAGCCAATTAGGTGTTTATATAGATCTATGAGCATGAGCTAAAGAATTGAAAATTTTTTATTTAAAGCGAGAGTAGAGTTTTGAATTGAATAATTTATCTGCCCGTCTCTAGTTCGTCCTGGCAAATTTAGAAAAGAATGATAATTTTATTAAAATTTCATTCCCATACATAACAAGAGTTTAGAATCTAATTAATTATTTGTTTTGTTTGTGGGAATCTATAGCTGAATAGTTGAAGTAATTTACATTAACATAATTCTCCACCACAAAAATATAGAGATAAAAATGTTCTCAACAAATTTCTTTAACCTAACAATTTTATTAAGAATCGCTGATCACGCCAATCTGAAAAAAAAAATTCTGACAAAAACAAATATTAAAACGTTCAAAATATCACTTGATTTTGCCAAAAAAATGAACAAAAGCAAAAAACGTAAAAAAAAAGTTAAAAAAAAAAAACCCAAAGTGTGTACTATAATAGGTAGAGATCTTAGTATCTTACTATGTTTGGTTTCAAAAAATAAAGAGAGTACTAATTTGACATAACCGTCGTGTTCATGATATTCGATATTTTATTTATAGGATTGATGATTAAATAAATTAATATAGTATCATTGTGGTAATCACTTCACAGACTAGTGTTGTTTATATTCTTTGATATATGTTTTGTATACATATTTAAATTATTAATCAATAAGTTGATTAAATTGCATATATCTTAGTTGCACGTACGGTTGAATTGATTTACACACCATTTATGCAATAAACATGACAATCCTTCGTAACATTAAAAAAAAAAATAGTCTTGCCAAAACAAAACAAAAAAGGATAGATTATCTCAAAGATTTATGTTAAAGATTCAGAAACCCCAACTAGCTAATAGAAATCATAACTATTCAAAAGAAAAACTAACAAAAATCACGAACCAAAACAGCAAAACCTTAGCTAACTAGCCTTAATTCTACGAATTAATGAAGATCCAAAACCTTTACTACGATGGAGAATACTTCGACAATGGTCTTGTCAGGGAAATTATATTGGACAATACCAACGTAGATCAAAATAAATATAGAGTACCAACCAAGGAAGGAGAATAGCTAGGTTAGGAACTTTAGACAGATTAATCCAGTCATTGTCCCTAAGCCAATGGTGAACCACAATTGGTTAATGTCACAATCATCATGACCAATCTCCGGGTCGCAAAGCATGATAAGTGCAACAATGCCAATGATGAATGACATTGTAAAGATGAAAACCTCCACAATTTTTCCCGACCAAAGTGTCACAATGCATATAAACTCAACAAACAATTGTTGCATTCCCGCTCTATCGACTGGAGTAAGTTTTTCTGTTGTTTCAACTGAGCAGGAAAATCACATCCGCACAACATCACATACGCTAAGATCATCGCAGTCACTGCAGAGAACATCGTAAACAACTTCGTAGTGCATATTATAGCATTTGCAGCTGATTTAACCATATTGTTGATTTTTCAGTTTGGAAGAATATAAGCAGAGATATCGCGGAAATCAATATGGACAAAAGTAATATTGTTACCCAAAATCTTTTACGGCTACACTTATCCTTCTTTGCCATCACCACTTCTCCGACCTCCATTTTCTCCAATGCATCATCCGTTGGCATATTTATTTTCTTCACTTACAAGACTTTGACACCCTCTCTTGTTTTTTTAGGATTTGCTTGTTTTATTCGATGCATTTGGAATTCAAAGAAACGAAAAAAAAATCATTTGAAACGGAAATGAGGGGAAAAAAAAAAGTTCTCATAGATTTTGTATGATTTGATATTGTTAACAAACTAATCATGGGTGAAAAAAAAACTATAAAATGACACAATGACTTCGATTGGTAACCACTTTTGAGGAATAGAACAAGTAGGAATGTCTTGTTCCTATTCGTTCCTTAATTTTTTTTACCATTTACAAAGAATTTTTGTTCTATTTTCATACATGTGGATCCCTCATTTTTCCTTTTCATTCCTCAAAAAAAAGAATGATAGAACAAAATTGTTCCTCCCCAAAATTGTAGAGGAACAAACAATTAAATTCGTTTTTTATTTTTAAATAATTTTAAAATAGCTTTTATGATTATATTTATATTTTTATATAGACATACTTTTCATATATTTATTATATATTTACATATTAAAAATTTTTTTTATCAAAAATTTCAATTTAAATGAGTGTTATGACTTTATTTTAAATTAGTATTGATACTTAAATGAATAAAACTACTTTCAAGTGAAATTTAAATTATTTTTAATAAGTATTATAATTTATATTATGCTTTTATTTAAAATTTTTATAAAATTTTAACTAAATTTAAAAATTACTTTTTTAAAAATCAATCTTTATGTTAAATATTTTTTGAATATTTATAAAAATTTTGGGTTACCATTCACCATAACCATTTGTTCAATTCTTATATTTTTTTTTGTTCCTCATTTTGGTCATTTTCTTTTCCTTTTTCTTCCTTTTTATTCATTCTTTTTCCATTCCTATTATCTTTTAAGTACTTAAAAGGATATTGATTTAGTCAAACAATGTACAAAAATTTTGGGAGATAACATAGCACTTATTTTATTTTTATTTTTTTGCAACATTTGGTGATATATATGAGATTTGGGGGTGCTATAGAAAAAAGAAAAAAAAACATAACACAAGGCATCAAAACTTAATTGAAAACAAACCTTTTTATTAGATAACAAGATTCTAACACCCTGAGATTCTAATGGACATTCGATATTAGATAACACAAGACATCAAAATTTTGAAAACAACGTTCATTCTTTTATGTAAGTGTTTGTTTGTTGAAGAATCTTATATATCTCGAAGCTCCTGATTACAATTATTGGGAAAATTGGATATAAAGGATAAATAATTAAATTATTGTCCATCTATGCATTCTATATTCCTAATTGGTCATATATGCTTTAAAATTGGTCATATATGCTTTGATACAATTAAAATCCCATTTATATCCCCAGTTTTTTTTTGTTAAATCTTGTTAAACTATAAATTCCAAAATTAATTAGATTTCTTTCTAAAAATAATTTGGAGAAAATATATGACAAAAATAATATTTAATTACTTTCTAATTTCTTTTTGCTGTAGATAATTTCTTATCCTCTTCCGTTTTAGTTTTTTTTATTTACGGCATCTTCTTCTTCTATTTTCTTTACGGCAACTTCTTCTTTGATTTTCTCTTTTGGGACTGCCCATCGATATGTTGGACGATGTCAACATATACATGCACGTCAAAGGCCTGTAGTTGATCTATGGGAAGTAACATCTGCTCATGTATTCATGACCGAATGGCAAAGTATGAACCTCCACAAGCTAGATTCTAATATAATAGAGATTGAGTGAAAAACAAACACACAATGATTTATGCAACTTTTTTACATGTCAATTCACTTTTACGTTAGTCATTTTCAAATATTACGCCTATAGTAAGCCACATTTTCCCACAAATGTGGTACTTTTGTTAGTTTATATTTGAGTTTGGTTATATTACGTATTTTGTATAAGTAGAGCAACACGTTTCACTCATGTTTCGTATTTTCCACGAAAAAGTTGTGTAGTTTCGTAATCTTAACTTTTTATATTCGATTTCCATATTTTATAATTTATTTTCGTTTTTAAAAAAAAAATCTAAATTACATAGAATTTGATTTCTATTTTTTGTAGAATATATAGAAAAACGAGTTTAGATTATTTATCAATATATGGACAAACGAGTTTAGAATATATGGACAATAATCTAATTTAAATCCAGACATGGAGACATTTAGATGTTGAACTTCCGATTAGGGGGAAATAGGAATCGAAGTTCTAATTCAGGGACATTAGGACCGGGATTAAACTTTGGGCTCCATCTGGGGGAATAGACCCTTTTTCCCATATACGAGTGAAAGATTTGTGAAAACAGAGTATATTTGTTACACAAATAATAGGAGGGAAAAAGGAAGAAACCAATTTCGATCACCCTATGACCACCACCTTTGATCATTCTACTCCTAAACCCGAATTCGAAAATTCACAAACTTCTTTTGGGTTTTTCTCTGTTAAACATTTACTCCGAGAAAGTGCAATCAAATCGACCAACTTGTTTGATTTACTCCAAACAAAGAATGCCCACAAGGTGTTCGACACAATTCCTTAATGACCAAAATGGGTCTCCCTTGTTTTTCCGCAAAGACTCTGTCACGTGGCTCATACGTGATAAACCCATCATCTGTTTTCCCGCTTCTCCTCTGTTTTCTCTCGCCAAGAACAAAACCTCTCAAGACGCAAGAAAACGCAAGATTCTTCAGAATTGTCACTGCCTAACACATGGAGTTTACTTCCATGGAAGATGATAATGGCGACGAACTCTTCGACCTTGCCAAAGATTACTTCAAAGATGGAGATTACATCAAGGCCTTGGAGTTACTTGAAGATTTGTCTTTATATCAAGGGAATGACGATCCCTTGGAGGGTATTCATGTTAATTACCTTCAAGGTACAATCTTTAGGGAACTAGCGGGAGATTCAGAGAACAATGATGTGAAAGTTACTTACTTGTTGGCTTCTGTTGAATGCTATTCGAGAAATCTCGGGTTATCTGCGTTTTCGGCTGGTACATTGTTCCTTTTGGCTCAACAGATTGAGTCAGTCTTGTATTACAAGCAATCTGTGCGTAAAGCAATAGAAGGTTTATGTAAAGCAGTGAGTACGCAGGAAGGAGAGTCAGTGAACAAGGTAAGGGACGAACTGAAGAGTATAATCGAACATGCAGAGTTAAGGATCGCTGAATCCAAGACTCGTGTTGATTCTCCTGTAAAAAGCTGTGAACAACAAGTTAAGGAGTCAAAGGAAAATGGGGAGACAAGGAAGAGTGAGCCTGATTTGTCTAAAAGGTTGAGGTCGTATTGGGCGGGTTTGAATGTTGAGATCAAAAGGAACTTTTTGAAAGTAAGCACCGCAGAACTTATGAGCTATGTCGAGGGAATATATGGCACAGGAGGACGAGATGCTTTAGAGCAAGTTCTTACTTCTGCAAAGGAAGACAGAAAATGGAGATTTTGGTTTTGTCGAACATGTTCGGTGAAGTTCTCCAGTCCTGAAGAATGTAAGAGTCATTTTGAACAAGAACATGCAGCAGAATTTAAACCTTCTTCGGCAAAGGATATTAGTCAGAGGATAAGTAAAGTCTGGGCTCGTAAGATATCGATTGGAGGCTGGGATCCAGTTGATGCAGTAGCTGCCATTGAAATGATTAAGAATCGGGTCCAAGATGTGAAAGCGTTTGCATATGAGAATGGATGGTCTAAAGACTGGCCTTTAGCTGTGGATAAAGAGCGCAGTGAGTTACTCAAGGAAATCCAGTTGCTCCTTGTGTCGTTTTGTGACCATAAAATTCTCTCCTGTAGCGTTCGAGACTGGGTGATGCATTTTCTTGTTCAGCATCTTCAAAACCTTGAAGTTTCCAAACATATTCTTACTGATTGTCGCCTAGTAGAAACACCTCAGAGTATCTGTTTTTTGGAATGTGGTGAACTCAATCAAATCCTGGATTTTCTAAAAAACATCAAGTGTGAAAGAGACGATGGTACAGATCTAGTTTGCAGAGCAGTGGACAGTTTCTATGCTGGTACTCGAGTTAAAGAAAAGATCGACTTTGACCCTCAGTTTTCATTTCTGCTCCTGGATAAGAGACTGCTCCAATGCAAGATTGCTCGATTCGATGACGAAGGGATAATCAGTGTTTTTGATCACAATGTTCACTACGCCAAGGCACATGCTCAGGGAGATGATATCTTATCCTGGTTATTCGACAAATCTTCAGGAGATGAGAGTTTTGCGTTTCCCACATCTATCAGGGCACACTATCTTGATATTTGGTTGTCTGTTTTGAGAGCCGTTCAGTTCACGTGTAGGACTTTGGGAACCAAATATGCAAAGAAATTGCAGTACCTAGATTATGATGCAGCTCTTACTGGCGCCAAGAACTTGTGTATTAACGAAGATGTGAAGAGAAAGAATCTTCAGAAAGATCAATGGAACAGTTATGCATCTCTTCTATGCAAAAGATGTAAAGAAAGAGATGCCGGAGATTCTCTCACTACAAAAGCTTTCTTGTGTGTAGTACGAGATGTTCTCAAAGGAGCATCGTATCCGACATTGGATTTCCCCGATTTAGAAGATTACTTGACTGTTATACATGAAAGTATAAACCTCAGTGATGATTTAGTGTTGCAGTCTCTAGACCTTCTGAAATTTGTGGTCAACTTAGTGGTTTGTTTCTGACCTGAATTTTTATTAACAACATGATAACAGTGGAAGTTTTAAAAGTGTCTATTGATTTGCAGGTTCCTCTAATTGATTCAAAGATTTTGCTTATTGAAAATTCAAGGATTATTTTGCTGAACAATCTCATCAGACTTTCTGTTTTTGACTACCGCTCTTACATTCGTCAACCAATGAAAGAAGTCATGCTGGTTGGTTTGATTTTTATGCAGAGAGCTTTCATTTTCCTTCTGATTTGGTGTTTCACTTGTTCCTTATATTATATTTGATGTCTCATCGTCTAGGATAGAATTTTAGATATGGAATCCAAAGCCAAGGCAGCCGCAACAGAAGCAGATATTTCACTCGAGAAAGAAGTAGATATTTTATTCGAGAAAGAGGCGGAGGAGGAGAAGAAATTACAGTCAAAGAAGAAGAAGAAGAAGAAAAATAAAAGCAACAAGGTCTTTACAGTTCTAAATTCTCTATTTGCTTTGCTGACTTTTTGGTTACTCAGTTGTAAGACTTCATGGTCTTCATGGTGCAACAGAGAACTTCACCGAGCTTGTCTAGTGCCTTTAATGAGAATAAGACTGTTAAACAGTAAGTAACTCTCTTCTAGAAAAGAAATTTGGTTTCTAGTTTTGTAGGTTTTCTCAGCAAACTTATGCTTACATATGTCCAGTGAATCTTCTGTCAACCTTGAACCGGGAGTTACTTCTCCATTACTAAAAACGGCGGAAGAAGACTCTATGGAACCAGAAGATACTTTTTCAAGTGAAAGTGGTCAAACTTCACACAACACTATCAATCAAGAGGGTGCTACTAAAGGTGACCCTAGTTGAAAAGAGAGCTTCTCAACTGATAATGTTTTGAAATATTTTGTTGTATTTTGCACAACTCTTATTTCTTTCATTCGCCATCTTCAAGATATGGAAAACATGCCTGGAGAAGATTCATTCTCAGAACATTTGGAGTTTGCACACGGAGAAGCTGCAAACAGATACCGTTCAGCTCTTGACGTGACGCTTAAGGTAAAGCAGTCACCAACAGAAAATTGACTCTCCTCTACTGATTCAGCTCATTCTTTGTTTTCATAGATTTTCTCTTCACTTCCTTACTTGCTTTGACAAATTGTGCTACTGCAGGCCCTCTTGAACATTAAGGCTCTTCAAAAGGATTTGGTGCATAATTGGCAACCATTTCATGGCAACTTGGAAGAACAAGTTCCTTATGCACTGCAAGATTTCTTTTCTGCTTTTGTGTCGGAACAGATAACAGAAGAGGGACTCTACAGTTACCTACTGAGCAACATACTTGCTTCGTTAGAAGAAATTCATTCCATGGTATGTGCTAAGCATATTATTATTATTTTAGTGGATATGATTATATTTACATGTTCATTCAGTTTTTTTCACCCTTTTCAGTCAAGTGATGCTGCTGGGGTAGTCGTCGCGATCCTTGAGTTTTGTCATTTCTGGAAAAGTCCAGAAAGAGAAAGCTTGGTTACTCGCCTTTTTACGTTGGAGGAATATGAAAGAATGAGTTGTAGAAAATGCAGAAGGAAGCCAAATTATCAAGAGCAAAGTTCGTATGGAATTGTCATGGCTGCAGATTCAATCGTAGACCTGAAGGTATGTTTCATTTATTTCCCTCTTTGTCTTTCCTACAAAAGCTCGTAATATTTCTGGAAATTTGATTAGTGGTTTATATATACATGCAGTGTGCTTTGGGGAATATAAAGTTTGAGGACGTCCTTAAAGTGATCCGCATGGAAGATGAAATGATGTGTGATGTTAAAACTGGAGGCTGTGGAACGACGAACTTTGTTCACCACACTATAAGTAGATGCCCGCCTATCTTCACAATTGGTAAGTTTTGACCATGATTGCGATTTTATCTACCCATTTCATTTATTTCGATATGATAAAACATTGTGGAACGACGAACTTTGTTCACAACACTAATGGTTTTTTTGGGTTTGCAACATTAGTGTTGGAATGGGAGAAGAACGAAACTGAAAAAGAAATATCTGAAACAACAAATGCTTTGCACTGGGAGATAGATATCAGCATGTTATACGAAGGCTTAGAACCAAACACTAACTACCGGCTTGTGTCAATGGTAAAATCTGAAACATTATGACAAATGTCTGTGCTATTGTTCTTCTGTATTTCTCTATTACAGTCTCAGAATATGGAAATGCAGATTGGATGTGTTGAAGAAGGAGAATATATCTGCATGGCCTATACAAAAAAACGGTGGGTCAGTCTCAGACATGAAACTTTAGCAGAAGAGGTAAGAAGAAACAACTCCTTTGTCTTTTCTTGACCTGAATTGTGAACTTTGTTGGTCAGACAAATATTGGTAAGTGTGGTGATGCAATAGGTTGTTGGTAACTGGAAGAGTGTGGTCAGATTCTGTGGAGAAAGGAAAGTTCGGCCAGAGATTCTATTTTATGAAGCTACTCGATCCATTGCCTAACAACTTAACAAGTTGTATCAAACAGTATGTGACGTAGCATTGATGTATAAAACAGTGTCATGCTCCAGTTTAAAAGAAGTTGTGTTCATTATGTGAATAGAATTGTTGAAATTACAAAGCAGTGAAGTTGTTAAGTAGAGCTGGATTGATCTAGGATCTTTGGTTCGTTGCTTCAGTTTGTTTGATTCAAAGAGTGAATAAATAGATAGAAAGTCTGGGCTGGAAAAAACAAAAAACGGTAACCACCAAAGCACTATAGTATATACATCAATCCCTTTCCTTTAGCACTATAGTATATACATCAATCCCTTTCCTTTAGCACTATAGTATATACATCAATCCCTTTCCTTTAGCACTATAGTACGGCAACCACCAAAGCACTATAGACTCAAGCACTTTAGTATATACATCAATCCCTTTCCTTTACCATTGAAAAACGTTTTATTAGTATTCAGATCTCTGCATAGCCTGCAATTCAAGCAGGTGGAATTGAGAACACACACATAAGAAAAGAAAACATAAACACATATGCAGTCGAAGGAGATTACGAGTTCAAAAAATGGCATTAGGGGTCGCATTTTCTGTGTTACGAGAGAACAGAAGTTGTATTTAACAACATTTCCCCTTCAGTCTCAATGTGCTAAACATTAGAAGAAAAAAGTACTATCTATCTACTGCATGATATTGCTGATGACCATTTCTTCATAGCTATTGAAAGATTCAAACTTTATTTGCATAATCCTCCTTCGTGGCCAATTCACTACTGGTGGTAAACTAAACTCTGCACAAGATAAAAACATATTCAGATTAAAAATGTCTCATAGGAACTTTTTAATGAACTTTAAAGCTTCTCTTTAGCATCAGTGTACGGTTTCAACATTCTATTCCATTATACTTAATCAAAGTTATATTTCTTAACAACTAGTTCACTGGTTTCTACAGCTAAACACATCATCATGTAGAATTATCATTAACATTAAACAAACATTGCAATCAATTTTACAAACATATATAACAAGCAATCAGACGTTTAAACTACAAGGTCAAACCGAGATTTAGGGCTCTATTCTCATATTTATGTAAGTAATGAATATGATTAAACCGGGTTAAGTCAAAGTCAACATCAACGTTTGACTTAACATAAAATTAAAAAGGTTTGATATAAATTGGATCTAAACCAAGCCAAATCGATGTTACACTGAAAAATCAATCCGTTTTTTTTTTTAAATTAAACTAAAATTGGATTAAACCAATTGGTACTTTTTTTTAATCAAAAATAAATAAATAAAATTGTTTAACTCAAAACTAAAACAGTTTAATATAAATTGGATTTAAACCAAACCAAATCGATGTTAGGACGACGATTAAATTGGAATTTGATTAAACTGAAAAATCAAACCGGTTTTCAATTAGATTAAACTAAAATTGGTTTACACCAATTAGAAACTTACTCGAATCATCACTGATTAATTTCAAGCTAAAGAAACTTGATGGTTTTTGGTTGAAAACGATTTGTAAATGAAATAAAGAAAGAAAAAAAAAGGTATCATGTTCATGTTGGTTGTTCACCTGTTCTAGAGCCATTCACAGCCTCTAGAAGGCTGCAAAGTAAGCTAGTAATAATAGCTCAGAGTCTCCAGTTTTTCGCTTTGTTTAGATCATTTTCTTTAATTTCCAGATTATCGAATGTTTAAAGAAGAAGCATACCAATTCTCTCATGTGTATATTGGGAGATTTTAGCTCCATTTTCCTTGCAAGGCAAAAAACAAACAAACATAAAAGAAACACTAGAAATGATTATGTCATGTCCTCCTTTAAAGACCTGTGAAAGTAAATGAAACAGAAGAAAAAAAAGATCGGATGATATCTCAATTTTGGTATCTACCTTATGTTTACGGTTTATTAGATATTCCCGATGTTCCGCAAGAGTCAGTAATATTGTTCAAACTCATATGTATAGCTTGAAAATCTAACCTATTCAGGGAAAAAGAACACATATGAGTACAACTTGATTACAAACATGTTCTTATATCTGATCTTAAACCTATTGATCTATCTATGGGTTTAAGAACATAAACATGTGCTTATTTTTAAGCTTCAAGACCAATCACTTAAGAACCATTAGAGTTCAATACCTCATCAAAGGTCAGTCACACCACCTGATAATATTGCAATAACATGGAGTCAGTAATATAATCAGACAATATTCATCTTTCCGTAGTAAGATAAGAATTTCACTCAACACAACAAATTAACAGAGGCATACAACAACCAATCATAATGAGCAATCAACCAACCTGAGAAGGAATTTGCTTGGAATTTTTATTTTCTCCAAGAGAATCACTCTTTCAAACCTGCAAAATTAAACAGCTATAATTTAGACTGAGTATCCGGCAATGTTGAAACACAGCATATGTCTAGAAGCACCAAAAAAGGTTTAAGGATATATCTAATTTTGGTTTGTAACAACTATACTATCTTTCTTCTTTCATGCTTACTAATTATATAATGCGACAAGATTATAAGTTTGAAGTTACCATGTCTTTACCAGAGAGAGAAGAGAGAGCGCAGAAGAAAGCTTACTCCTGTTTTTCTCACGTGTGCTTAAAAACCAGCTGATCTTTTTCTTGCTCCAAGATCCATTATAACAGTCATGTTTCAATGTTTGATCTTCCAGTTTCATCACGCTTTTCCTGAATGAAAAAATAAACATATGAATCTACTAATCTTGAGCAAAATCAGATATATAATCAGCACTATAAAGATTCTCACTGGGTACAACGAAGTACAATGATTGACCACTTCTTGATCAATCAACCAATCTGACAAAAACTATCCTGATCAATCTCTGTTACCCTGCAAATTTATATAACAATCATTAGAAATAACCATTGATGTATTCAATAATATACAGTTTAGGATTAACCTTACATTTAATACTCTACAAAGCGATAATAAAAAAAAATATTACCTCATTAATTTATTCCATGCACCCATTTCTGAATTATGAGTTTTAAAACAGAGCCGAGGCATTTGAATCTGTAACACGGGACTGGTTTAAGTTACCTCATTCATGCACTACCACCACCAATCCGTTTCTAATGACCCTTTTGAATATGTTCGGAAAGCAGTATTAGATTAGCATAATTAAACAAAAAACGTAGACATGATAAAAGCAAATCGTATATCTCAACCTATTCAACTTCAAGACAAAATGAGAATATGTAAAATAATAAAAAACTGAACCAGAAAACATAGAAGGCAAAAAACAAAACCTGAAATCGGTCAAATAATTATAACCAGATATTTGAAAAAAAAAAAAAACAAGACTAAACATGAAACAATAGAGATGATGAAACCCACAAAAAGGAAAGTAAAGATATTCACTTAATTTATCTACTGAATCAGTTTTAAAAGGGAGATTCCAGTCCAGATTCATGTACAAAGAAAGACTGGATTCATGTAGTGAAATATTTACTCTAGATAAGGTTTGAAGAAAAATCCCACGATGAACTTGAAAGGATAGAAACCGGGATCAACAAAGAGTGTGAAGAATCAAATACTGAATACATGTTCGGTAGTAAAGGAAGAATTTCTAAACGAAACAGGATTCTGAAACCTTAATCCAAGAAAAAAGAATATGGAAGACTCAAAGAGTAAATCCAAAGGCATCTCCTAATTATATCTACCACAAAGCTTCTTCCTACAAGTATGATTCACAACTCAAGCACAGAAATGTAAAAGAGCACATTACCAAATCTAAGTATAAAAATGTTAAACTGTAGAATAAGTATTGATACTCAGCACCATATCTAACCTTTTCCATTTGCTATGGTCCAACAGTGCGTTCACATGCCAAAATTCAAGAGATCATCAACACTGAGACAAGGGATGAAAATTAGTTGACTTAGACATTTAATTAGTACAAAAAAAAGTTTCTATTTTTATGATGCAGCAGCGTCTACGAAAGTACTAATCTAGACTAAGAACCCTATATATAACGACCACAAAAATACACACAACAACAACAACACACATACACACAATTTTTTAAAAAAAGAAAAAAACATGACGAATCATGAAACAATAAAGATGAAACCCACAAAACAATTTTAGTAATAGCTAGGAAAGTAAACAAGCTTGAAACAGATAATCACTTAAGCAATTAAAAAGGGGAAATTCCAGATTCATGTACAAAGAAAGACTGGATTCATGTAATGAAATATTTACCTCTAGATAGGGTTTGACGAAAAGAGATATGGAAGACTCAAAGAGTAACTGCAAAGGCATCTCCTAATTATATCTACCACAAAGCTTCTTCCTACAATTATGATTAAAAACTAACCAAATCCAAATCCAAGTATAAAAATGTTAAACTGTAGAATAAGTATTGGCAGACTCAGCACCAAATCTTACCTTTTCTCATTTGCTTTGCTCCATATACAAGGTCCAACAGTAGCCTGTTCACATGTCAAAATCCAAGAGATCATCAACACTGATGAGACAAGGGATGAAAATTAGTTGACTTAAGACATTTAGTTAGTACAAGAAAAAGTTTCTCTCTTTGTGATGCAACACTCGACAACAGCACACACATACACACACACATGTATGGTGAAAAGGCTTAACTTTTTAACATTATAGTCATAAATGTAGACTAAAAAAACCCTATATATCACGACCACAAAGATGCAGAACACACGACAACAACACACACATACACATGTCTTGTGAAAAGGCTTAACTTACTAACATTATAGTCATAAATAAAGTTACAGAATCAATATAAATCTAAGTAAACTATGAGCAGCAATGGATCTGTATATTGAATATAGCTTAACTCGTATTATTTTTGTAACACCCAAATATACGATCAAACATAGAAAAGTATGTCAATTCAAAATCTGATAAGAATTCGACATAAGGATATGAATTGAATACGACCAAAAAAAAATTAAACACCCAAACCACCAGATCTCGTGAAATTCAAAACCAAAAATCCATAATCGTGAGATTAGCGATGGAAGAGATAAGAAAAAGACTTGCTTGTAGAGAATTAGTGCAGTATCATTGGTCGACGAATCAAAACCTTCGAGAGCGATGTAAGATGCGGCGGCGTAGAACTTCTCCGGGTAAGCGGGACATTGCTCGACCCATAGCCATAGCCATTTCTCTCTCTCTCTCTCTCTCTCTCTCTCTCTCTCTCTCTCTCTCTCTCTCTCTCTCTCTCTCTCTCTCTCTCTCTCTGACTTCGTCTGCGGATTCGATCAAAGATGGGGAAGCCGAGGAGCGGAGCGGAGATATGAAGAATTGAAAACCTTAATTAGAGAAAAATTAAAAAGCATTTGATTTATATAACATAACAAAATATACGCGTCCAAACTACGTCGTATTGTAACGGCACTATGACAGCTGGCAGTTTGGCTAAATTAAAAACTTAGGCAAGTGGCTATTGACCAAAAAAAAAACATTTAGCTCATGCGCCAAAACTACATTGTAATGTAACGGTAATAATAATTTGAAAAACAATTGATAGAATTGTGAAGACACTTGATTAGTCTCCTTGATGAGAATAATACTGTTGAACAGAACAGTAAGAACATCTCCTCTAGCAAAGAAATTTGGTTTCTCATTAGTCTTTTCAAAAGTCTCAAGCACCTCTAGATTAAAAATAGGTCTTACACATCGATCGACATGTTTTGGTCTAGGTGGATGATAGTCTAAACCTAGCATATGATAAGTAAAGCTTCCACTTGAGGATCTGAACAACACAAGTGTTTCCACTCACCGGCCATTAAGTATATTGTGTCAAAATGTAAATGAGTACATCAAAGAAGAGAACTAGAACACAAGTGTTGTCCATTAGAGAGACTGAGCAATTCAAGTGTTACCGGCCAATACATCAAACGAAATGCAAACTGAGCTGTTTCTGGAAACTGGTATCTAACTATCTACTATGATCAATGATCATAACAATCAGTCAGGATGCTGAATTTGGGCTAAGACATAACACACGAGTCTTCAGATCCCTTCGCGGAAAACATCTGCTCCATCTGCATAGTATGCAATTCAAGAAGGTGGAATTGAGAACACACACAAGAAAAGAAAAACATAACAAAGTATGCAGTCAAAGGCGCTTACATTTTCAAAAAATAGAATCTCCGGTCGAATATGCAGTTTTCGAAAAATGCTGAGAACACCATCCCAGTCTCCAATAACCTGGACAACCAAAATACATCACTCATTCACAGATCGAGTAACCTGCTTGTATTACAAAAATGTCGAACCTTTACCTCTTTCTGAGAACGAAAATGTCTGATCCATCTATTATTTTCAAAAGCTACACAGTTGTATCTATCTCCATCCGAGCAAACCTGAATATATATTAACATTTCTTATCAAAAAAAGAATAGATTAACACTCGAGTTGTTTCTGGTAACATAATCTTCAATAGGAAACCCAAATAGAACTGAAACGAACTAGTTACTTGGCCCTTACCATTGAGACAAGATGGTATTTAGTGAATGCACTGTCACCTTCGTATCGGTATATCGCACTAATATCAATCTCAGTCACTAGAACAGAAGTTGTATCGAATATCTCTCCTTCAGTCTCATTCTTCTCCCACTCAAGTGCTAAGAAATACGAGAAAAAAAAAGACTAAACCATCAGCATTATGTTGCTGATGTCTAATGACCAGTGAACTTCATAGCTTATCATATGCTTACCAATTGTGAAAACAGTTGGAAGTTTATTTATCATACGTTGAACATAGTTTCGTTTCCCACATCCTTCCTTATCACAAGGCATCTTTAAGCCTATCCTTATGATCTGAACGATCTTCTCGAATGTAAGATTCTCGAATAATCCCTGTGAATGATAACCAAATACGTTTCTAACCTCACTTTCATGAAAGACTTGTTTGCTTAAAAGATTAAAGACAAAAAAATGACTTACCTTGGTTTCTCTGAGTGAATTAGCAGTGATGATCATACCATAAGAACGTTTAACTGGATACTCCAAATCCATCTTGCATCTATTGCAAATCTTTTTCGCCAATTCGTACACTTCAAAGTACGGGTTCCAGGGAGGTAAATACTCCAAGATGTATACAAACAGGTCAAAGACATTATTTGCTTCCTGAAGAATACAAAAATATATGAAGCTTGAGAAAGAAGTAACTAACACACATAAGACAAAGGGTTTTAAAGATGAGAGCAGAGGAGAGACCGGAGGTTGACTGAGACTGAGATTGTTGATAAAGGAAAGACGAAGTATATCTTCCTTAAGAAAAGAGTCTGTGAAGCTCTGACGTACTTTGTTCTGTCTTTCAAAAACGCTAATTTGCCACAGAGACTGCAAAAAAAATCACATTCTTGAAAACTTTAACAAGATCGATAAACAGATTCAGGATTTGTTTTTTTTTGGGTTTGTTGAAATCTGCAGAACCTTTAGTATCATATTAAGTGATGAGTCCTCTGAGTCGTATTCTCTGAACAATAGATAAGCAACAAACAGACGAATTCTCAGAGAAATTATATGGGAAAAAGCATAAGTATACTCGGAGGAGGAGACTTTACTACTTACATATCTAGTTTCTTGTCAATTTCTTCGGCTTTCTCCATGATTTGGAACGAAATTGAAACCAGGAAAAGACAACAATGGCGATTTTCTTTCTTGATTTTCTCGAGAAAATTGAAACAGGAACAGAGAGAAAACAGAGAGAAAACAGAGAGAAGAAGACGAAGGGCAAGAATTAAAGGATTTATTGGGTCAAAAGTCGGTTAGTTTGTTCACGTGACTCTCACGTGATATATATTGAGAATTGAGAATTGAGCGCCAAAATTGCAACTGTGATCTTATGCCACAAGAAACCCTGAATCATGAATTATGGTATTGTGAACTTTTGTTTGACACTTGGTGAGCATAAATCCATTTGGTGTAGAACACATAGTAAGAGAACAAGCATTCCAAATTTTTTTAAAATGAAGCATGCTTTTGAAAAAATTACTAAAAAGTTAATTTTTCACAATAAAAAAAATTACTAAAAAGTTAATTGAAAAAATTACTAAAAAGTTTATTTAGAACTCCTTGTGAAAGAAATTTTTTTATTGAATTTTCTTTAGTCTGGAAGATGTATAGATAGTTGGTCACCAATTTCTTATCATTTGTTAGTTAGGTGATATTAAGGGTGTCACAAAAATAAAATAAAAAATATTTTTCTCACCATGCTCTGTTTAAGTAATTTACACTTTTTTTTTTTTTTTTTTTTTTTTTTTTTTTTTTTTTTCATCTGTTGAATATTGATAAGGAATGTTTACAAATTACAATCAAAGGAGAAAACAACTTAGAACCACAAGAGAAACAAATGACATTTCCAATCCTACACCTAGGACAGATTTTCACAATGACAAATGATGAACCATCGCAGCATTGCTTCAAGATAACTTGAAGACAAGTAGACAACCATTGGCCTTCTCCAAAAATGATGAGTCTCCATCTCTGATTGCTTTTGTCCAAATTATCCCGGTTGAAAGAGCATCCAGATCCGCTCAAAGAACCGTCGGACAACCTATAATCGCCCAAATTCCAAAGCCAAAAACACAAACTCTCTAAGACTTAACGCAAATAAACGACTAGACATGTGGGAGCAAATCTCCAGCCATAAGCTCCATCCACTGAGAATAACTAATTCAAACAGAGGAAGAGAAACAAACACAAAAGCCCGATAAAAAGAAAGCCAGAACAAAAAGATCTGGATGCAAGTAAGGAGGACGACAACTCGCGAGAAGATCACATAACCCAAAGAGCCGCTGAAACCCGTCGCCGAGCACCATCAACATCTGAAACAAGAAACCGATGGAATTGGCCGGAAACCAAACAATCTGCTTCGCCGTGACCGGATCCGCCGTTGGAAGGGACAACTGAGTCAGATCTGATTCCAGATCTGAAGCATCTCTTCCACAAAACGAAACCCTAATCTCACAACGTCCACCTCGCTTACCACCGTTAATCTCACCGGCTTTCGACCAAACTGCAATAAACCTAACTTAAAGCTACAAGGGGTTCCTCCGGCCGATCCCCAGCGCCATGGAGGCCGCCGGAGAAGAAGAAATTGACACTTTCTCAAATTCGTTTGTTATATATGCTACCAAGAATCTTTTTGATGTACATATATTTTTCTTTCTTGATTATTAAACAAACATTTCAGCAAAAATTATTGAAATGTCTGATAGAAATTATTTATGTTTTAAAGAAAAGCCAATGAAAAATACAAAGTACTTACATGAATAACTCATTTTCTGTCTTTTGAAGTCAATAATGATTCAAACAACACTAGTCATAGAGGGGCAATACAAATCCTAATCGTCCCTTTATTCCATTCTTTTCTCCGTTTCTTAATGTTCAATAAGAAAGAAAAAAAAAGACTTTGAACCAGGAAGATAAGAACCAGACATAACCTTGGCTAGGTTCTTGTCTGGCTTAAGGTTCCAACGTGAATAACATAAAAGCCTGAAACTACATAGGTCTCTCAGAGTTAAATATCTCATTTTCATTTTTTAAAAGTATACACTTATGTACAAAAGCAAACCAAATTTTGATTCAAAAAGGACTAGCAGTCTTACCTTCTCTTGGAAACAGATATTCTCTTCATCAACTTGAAATTTTTTACTTGGAACATCACATATTCCTACATTCACAAGAAACTCAACAGTAAACAATCATACAGAGATAAATACCAAATAATGGTATCATAAGAATCATAAACTCAAACAAAAACAGAAAGCTAAGTACTACAAGAAGGGAAAGGAGAAAATTTGTGAACATACTCTCTCATTCATGGCTAAAGAACTGCAGTGGCACCTTCAGTATCGCCAATTAAACGTTCCCTCACCAAGAAACCTGAACATCAATCAGAAAAGATTCAGATCTTACTCATTGTCTCGTATAAAAATGTAAGGCATAAACTATTGATGTAAGAAAGACAAAGCTGAGTTTTTTACACAGTTTTTTCAAAAGCAGGCCAAATGCAGCAACCAATGATGTCAAGCAGAAATCAAAACCAGATCAAACCGGATTATTTGTTATCTTGGGTGTCCAAAATGACTGAAGGATCTTGGGTGTCCAAAATGACATGATCATAAGAAAAACTTTGGCTAAACAAGAAACCAACTGCTCATGAATAACTTCTTCTGAAGGAAGCAAGGTATCCGTCTCTCTTCGCAACGATGTAACTTGTTTATCACGAATCCCATAAGGTACAATATGCTCAAAGTAGTTGAAATCAGGATCTATGTTAAAGGCCAAACCATGACAAGTGATTCCAGAAGATATTCGAACCCCAATAGCACCAATCTTTCTATCACCAACCCAAACTCCCAGTCTCACATTCGTTTCCCGCACGAGCTGTCACGCCATAAATGGAAGCAAATCCGATGAGTGACCGCTCAATGTCTTAAAATAGTTCCTAGCACCAAAACCGATGCTGCGTAAAGAAATGATGGGATATAAGATGGCTTGATGAGGGCCATGGAATGTGATATCTCTCCTCCTCTTTGAGTATAATGAAGTTCAGATCCTTTTTTGTGAGTTGAGATTCTGAAAATGTGATTAGCCATTTTCCAAATTGGCCCCATTAATCCTTACACTACAAATTAATGATGGTAATTAACCAAATACTAAAATTCATCAATTTTAGTGAAGAGATCTCTTATGGCCATGAATTTAACCTTTCATATATGCAAATTACTGTACATAGTCTATTGTTGCATACTCTCAGGAACAAGCAATACTTAGATCTCCTTAAATGATATAAACAAGGTCAAGCTTGCATGTATTGTTATGGTAAGGAGCAGCACAAAATTGTATATTACTTATGGAACTTAAGAGACCGAGCTGTGTTTATCTATACACAAAGTGTTCAATGATCATAACAATCAGGATACTGAATTTGTGCTGAAGAAAACACATACAAATCTGTTCACAATGTTGTAACACCACCAAATCATATTTCCACTTACTCCTATAAAGTTTTTGACTTAGACTCCAAGCACTTTTCTCTATACACCAATCTGATTCATATGCATAACCTGCAAGTCAAGTAGGTGGAATTGAGAAAACACATAATAAAAGAAAAAAAAACATGAGCAAGTATATGCAGTCAAAAGGAGCTTACGCTTTCAAAAAACAGAATCTGGGGTCGAATACTCTGCGTTAAACAAATGCTGACAACACTATCCCAGTCTCCAATAACCTGGAAAAACAACATACCCTCACTCAGGTAAACAAGTCACAGTTCAACATACAAAAATGTCTAAAAGCTTTATACCTCTATCTCAGAACGAAGATATCTGACCCATCTATTGTTTTCATAAGCTACACAGTTGTATCGATCTCCATGAGAGCAAACCTGAATATATTACCATTGGACTTGTTTCTGTTAACATAATCTCCTATCTGAAACTTAATGGAACTGAAACAAATTGTATATACTTGACCCTTACCATTGAGACAAGACGGTACTTGGTATATCGATTGTCACCTTCGCATTGGTATATCACACTAATATCTACCTCAGTCGCCAGAACAGAAGCAGTATCGTATATTTCTCCTGCAGTCTCATTCTTTGTCCACTCAAGTGCAATTGTGAAAACAGATGGAAGATTGTTAATCATACGTTGAACATAGTTTTGTTTCCCACATCCTTCCTTATCACATGGCATCTTCAAGTTCATCTTGATGACCTTAACGATATTCTCAAATGTAAAATCCTTGAACGCAGACTGCAAATAACCAAAACACTTTCACGAGACTGAATTTTCTGTCAATGTATAAAGGAAGAAAAAAAGAGACTTGCCTTGACTTCTCTGAGTGAACTAGCATTGATGATAAGACCAAAAGAACGTTCAGTCGGATATTCCAAATCCATCTTGCATCGATTGCAAATCTTTTTCGCCACTTCGTATACTTCAAAGTACGAACCCCATTTAGGCAGAGCCTCCAAGATGTTTAGAAACAGGTCAAAAACACCATTTGCTTCCTAAAGCGTAAAGAACAAGAAAACATCAAGTCTTGAGAAAGAAGTAATCAACATAGATTTTTAAAAGATGAGAGGTTAGACCAGAGGATGTTTGAGACTTAGATCGTTGAGAAGGAACTCATGAAAAACAGGTTCATCTTCTCTGGAGCTGACGAAAACGTTAATGTCCCATAGAGACTGCACAAATCAAATTCTTGAAAACATAAATCAAATAAACAAGATCGACAAAAAAAGATTCTTTTTTGGTTTTTGAAGTTTTCGAAACCTTGATTATCATATCAAGAGCTGAAACACAAGTGGCGTTTCGTTTCCCTACAGATTCCTCTGCATCGTTTTGCATTACTGATCGATCTCTGAACAATAGATAAGCACCAAGAAGACGAAAATGTATGAGAAAAGTATAAATATACTTCGGAAGATGAGGATTCAACTACTTACGGATCCATCTCAATGATCGAAAGGAAAAACTTCTTTATTTGAATATGATTTTCCTAGAGAGAACACAACAATGGAGATTTTCTTTCTGAATTTTCTCGAGAAAAGTAAACGGCAGAGAAAGAAAATGGGAAAGAAGACGAAAGGCGAGGACTTTTACTTATAGGGTCAGAGTCGGTTAGTTTGTTCTCACGTGATCCTCACGTGATATATAATTAAGAATTGAGCGCCAAAATTATAATGAAGCTTTGTGAATTGTGATATTATGCTACAAGAAACCCCTATCTTTTGAAAATTTGTTATGAATTAATCTTATTATAAAAAAAAAAGTCAAAAAGATTAAAACAACTAAAACGACACCGTTGTAAAACAGAAGAAAGATTAAAAAAAACGAGCTGGGCCAGTCATGTAGCTTTAGGCCCGTCATATAAAAATAGTATCTAAACCCTACAAGTCACTCACAGAATCCCTGAAAGCTCTCTCCTTCTTCGTCTCTCTCTCTTTGCTTCAAGGTGACGCAGAATTCCGGCAAGGCTCTCTCTCCATCTCCCTCAAGGTTTGTCGAGTTCTTTCTCTTACATTTCAACTTCTTTAGTCTTTTAAGAGAATAAAGCACAAAACTTTCGATAGATCTCTATGTCGTTTGGGAATTCTAAAAATAATCTTCTCTTATGTTAAATTGTGTAGAGAAAATGGATTCAAATGCATCAGACTCTGCGATGTTGAAGAGTTGGAGAAAGACTCCTCCTCCTTCTTCTTCTCCTGTTAGAATTTCACAGAATGCTAACGACAAATACGAATCTCCTCCTTTCTCTTCCGGTGGACACAACTGGTATGTGATCTTCGCTAAAGTTTACATCTTTCTTCACTAAAGTTCACATCTTTCTTCGCTAAAGGTCACATCTTTCTTCGCTAAAGTTCACATCTTTCTTCACTAAAGTTCTCATCTTTCTTCACTAAAGTTTACATTTTTCTTCGTTAAAGTTTACATCTTTCTTCGCTAAAGTTTACATCTTTCTTCGCTAAAGTTCACATCTTTCTTCACTATAAACATGTATAAGTAAGAAATGTTTTCCTTTTTGTAAAACTTAGGAGATTGGTTGTTTACCCAAAAGGAAACGAAGAGGACAATGGAAGTGGCTTTGTTTCAATGTATGTGGAGTGTCTCTCATCAACAACACCACCCATTGATGTGTTTGCTTATCTGACTTTCTTTGTCTTTAGCGAGGAAGAGAAGAAGTACCTCTCTATTCAAGGTTCGTATGCTCTTACCCTTATCATCACTCTCTTTCTCTCGTATGCATATATATATGAGAATGAATCAGTGATATGTGTTTATACATGTTAACATTGTAGATGTGGAAGTGAAGCGTTTCAATTCTTCAAAAACGGTTTGGGGATTGTCAAAAGCTCTTTCGATTGAAACACTCAAAGACCGTGCAAAGGGATTTATCTTGTACGGAGAACTACATGAGTTTGGTGCTCATGTGAAGATTGTTTCACGACCCGTCTCTTTTGGTGAAGATCTCCCTTTTCACAAATTCTCTTGGACTATCCGTGATTTCCCTCTTCTCAAACAGAATGATTACGTATCAAAAACCTTTCACATGAGAGAAAAGAATTGGTGAGTCTATCAAAAGTTTTCTTTTCTGATATATGGTTGTATGTGTGTGCATGAGTGTTAACTAGCTAACAAGTGGATGTTAATGTCTTACTACAGGACTCTCACTTTGTATCCAAAGGGAGACTCTAGAACAGATGGCGAGTTATCCCAGCATTTGCATTTAACTGACAATGATACTTTATTGAAGGGTGAGCTGATTTTGTTGCGAGTTAACTTGCAGGTTCTAGACCCGCGTGGATCCAATCACCTAACAGGAAGCCGTAAGTCAAAAACTATTGATGTTACTATTTGGCAATGTTTATTGTGATGTCAAATGTCCTTCTCCTCTGACTATAAACTAGTAGTATTAAGTTTATAACTAATAAACTTTACATACATTTATTGTTTTTGTAGTCAACAGTTGGCTCATGAACTCGAACAAAGCAAGGGGTAAGACCCAGTCCATGTCTTTAGATAAAATTCAGGGGGCTTACTTGGACCGTGAAGGTACTTTGGAGGTGGAGATCGAATGTGAAGTTCTTAATTCCATCGAAAACCATCCCTTCTTTTAGGATATATGTTTATCTACCATGCCATGTCTACTACTCTAGAGTCTAGGACTACTCTGTTTTATGCCTAAAATTGAATGTGAAGTTAACGCTCTATCTATCTTTAGGATATCTATGTATCTACCATGCCCTCTAGGACTTATCTACTCTGTTTTATTATGCTTAGAGATTGAAATGTGGAGTTATCTATTTTTAGGATATATATTTATTTATCTACCATGTATGTCTGACTATTGTATGTCTCAATGTCTGTATGACTTTTCATGCGTTTATTAATGATCTTGGATATTTGATGTTTGTTTTGGTATATCCTTGCTTTTGGTTTTTGTTTTTTTTTTGACAAGTTACTAAAGATCTTGAAATATTTTTATGATTCAACTTTTGCATTCTCATCTATTAAGGTTACATCAAATGATATTAGAGTGGATTAGAGATCACTTAGAAAACCGTGAATTACCAATTTGAATAATTTTTTTCGCTCTTCAGCCCAAAATCAACATCTTTCTTTTTCTTTATTCACTTTTTTGATCAAACAGACCTGAGCAAAGAAGCAAAGATCCTAAGATCAATCTAGAATGTCTCAGTTCTTAACACTAGCTCCTTTTTAAACCTACAGCTCTCAACTAACCGATAAACCTAAAGCTAGTTACAGTAGTCTTGTACTAGACTTAACAAGAATACCTTATCATTGTGATTGTTATGATCATTTTCCAAAACTACGTACCTAACCACTACAAGCACAGCTCATATTGATTCATTACTATAGTTTATGCTGATGTATTTCGGTTTGATGTATTTGGCCGTTCACACTTTTGAAGATGAACATAGTTGATTTAGTTAAATTTAGTAAGATATACTATAGAGAATTGATGTTTAGTTCCTTAATTGGGAAGCTTTGTTTATCATTAGTTGTGTTGTACCTGATCATCATAAGGCAACTTTTCGTCTTAGCTCTTCGGCTAAAGCTTCATGTTTGAGACTGACCAACCAGTTCTTTTTACAACAACACCATAAGAACTTTGCATTGGGTAATTTGGCATCCTTCTGCATTTTCTACAACGACTCATTTTTCTCATTCTCTTCTAACGTAAAAGGGTGAGTCACTATGCTTTCTCTTTCTGGACTTTTCAAGCAATACCAACAGTACTCCCGTACCGGTTACGTTTCGGAAACGGGGACAGCATGGGGACTGCTCCGAAACGTCCCCAAGATGTTTCGAGCAAGGCGGGTTAGGATAAGTGGACGTTTCCGAGACATTCTGGCTTCAAAATTAGTGTTTCCTAGTGTTCTAAAAAACATCTTTAGATGATTCAGAGGGAAACAACGTCAAAATTGTACCATTTGCATCCATTTCATTTCTATTTATTTTGCCGTTTCTTGTATCCGTTTTAGAACTACTGCGACAAGTATCTCAGCAGGATCACTTGACTGACGAGATCGAAACAAAAAAAAAACAAAACGAGTCGGGCCAGCTTTGTAGCTTGAAGCCCGTTTTAACACCCTTATCTAAACCCTAGAGAGGCAAGAAGTGACGCAAAATCCCTCAAAGCTCTCTCCTTTTCCGTCTCTCTCGTTATCTCAGGTTCGTCTAATTCTTTCTCTTAGCTTTCAACGTCTTTAGTCTTTTAAGAGAATAAAGCACAAAACTTTCTGTGTTGTTTCAATATGACAATATCTCAGCTTGTTAACAATAAATACGAGTCCCCTCCTTTCTCGTCTGGTGGACACATGGTATGTGATCTTGTTCTATACTAAAGTTCACATCTTCACTATAAGCATATTTTACAAATGTTGTCATTTTGTAAAAATCAGGAGATTGGTTGTTTACCCAAAAGGAAACGAAGAGGACAATGGAAGTGGATTTGTTTCAATGTATATGGAATGTATCTCATCGACAACACCACCCATTGATGTGTCCTGCTTATCTCTCTTTGTTTGTCTTTAACAAGTAAGAGAACAAGTACCTCCGTTAACATCTCCTTCAATGATGGCAATTCTGAGTTTTAATAGAATGTTAGCAAAACAACAATTCACCCGATGAAATTATGAATATCATAAAGAAAAACAAAAGTAATTAGATAGTAAGATTTCCAAACTGGCATATTGATATTGAAAAGGATGTTGCCACGCATTCTTGTAACGTTTCTAAAAACAAAGCATATGATTCCACTATGAAGAAAATATTCCAAATTAACCGGCTCAATTAAGCAAGAGTATAAAAGAAAAATAGAAAGCAAATGTACAATTCCACAATAAGTCATACGATTTCAACTCGACAAAGAGCTTCAAGTTCGCATAGTATAAAAAATATCATGTTCAAAGATTATGTAAACTTTTTCTAAGAATAATATAACAACTAGACTTTATAAGAAAAATGAAATTTATATACAAACGGCTAAATTCAAATGATATTTATGTAAATATGGTTGCTAAAAATCGATTTGATCGTATTATTGAGAATTGCACCAAAATATACGAAAACAATTTTATAAAGGAACTACAAATTAAATGATAATCTCTCTAAACACAATTTCCAATTGTTTAAATCAACTATCATGCTTACATTTCAGGTTCTATACAAATCATCTATCATTCACATAGTTTTCTATCAATAGACGAACCAAAGAATGATGCTAAGCTTCAATTTCAGGTTCAATTAATAACCAACCAGAATGATGATAGTAGACTATTGTAATCCAATCTTCATTCACAAAAAAATATGCAAAATGTAAAGCAGCAGATTCAATAGTCAAATACTCAAATCCTTTTTGGAGATATCGAAAAGGTCCATCAAACCAACAATTTTAAAACAAACCAGGCCAGCTTTAGGCCCATTCTAACACATTAACTTTTTGTTGTTGTTTGTTCAAGTGTTCAACTCTAACACCTCTATATAAATACTATCTATCTAAACCCTAGACCTAAGTGACGAAGATACACTCTCAAAGACTCTCTCTTTCTCAGGTTCGTCGATTCTTTTTCTAGATTTCAACGTCTTTAGTCTTTTAAGAAAAAAAAGCACAAAGCTTTCTATAACTTTCTGTGTCATTTTCTCTTGTGTATCACATTTAGATCATGTAACTCGATTTTCGTCGGATCTTTTCTGATTATGGATATGTTTTGTTTTGCTCTCTAGGGTTACAACATTGTGTAGAGAAAATGGGTTCATGTGCATCAGATCCTGCGATTCTGAAGAGTTGGAGAGATCGTCTTCCTTCTACTTCTTCTTCTCTTGTCAGACTCTCTCAGCTTGCTAACGACAAATACGAATCCCCTCCTTTCTCTTCCGGTGGACACAACTGGTATGTGAGCTTGTTCTATACTTAAAAGTTTACATCTTTCTTCTCTAAAGTTTACATCTTTCTTCGCTAAAGTTCACATTTTCGCTAAAGTTCACATTTTTCTTCACTAAAGTTCACATTTTTCTTCTCTAAAGTTTACATCTTTCTTCGCTAAAGTTCACATTTTTCTTCACTGCATACATATTTAAGTAAGAAATGTTGTCCTTTTTGTAAATATCAGGAGATTGGTTGTTTACCCTAAAGGAAACGAAGAGGACAATGGAAGGGGATTTGTTTCAATGTATGTGGAATGTCTCTCATCCACAACACCACCCATTGATGTGTTTGCTCATCTCACTTTCTTTGTCTTCAGTGAGGAAGAGAAGAAGTACCTCTCTATTCAAGGTTCGTGTGCTCATACCCTTATTATCTCTCTCTTTCTCTCGTATGCATACATATATGAATGATTCAGTAATATGTGTTTTTACATGTTGACATGTAGATGTTGAAGTTAAACGTTTCAATTCTTCTAAAACGGTTTGGGGATTGTCACAAGCTCTCTCGGTTGAAACACTCAAAGACCGTGCAAAGGGATTTATCTTGTACGGAGAAGAACATGAGTTTGGTGCTCATGTGAAGATGGCTTCACCACCCGTCCCTGTTGATTTGAATCTCCGTTTTCACAAATTCTCTTGGAGCATTCGTGATTTCTCTGGTCTGAAACAGAATGATTGCGTTTCCAAAACCTTTCACATGGGAGAAAAGAAGTGGTGAGTTTTTCTTGTTCTGATAGATAATGTTTGCATTAGTGGTAAGTTGCTAACAAGTGGATGATAATGTTTTACAGGACTCTAACCTTGTATCCAAAGGGAGACTCTGAGACAGATGGCCAGTTACACCAGAATTTGCTTTTAGCTGACGGTGAAACTTTAATGAGGGGTGAGATGATTTTCGTGCGAGTACAACTGCAGGTTCTTGACCCGCATGGATCCAATCACCTAACAGAATCCCGTAAGTTTTACTGTTTGGCATTGTTCATTGTTAGGACATTTTCAATAGGCGTTCTCAACTTATGATGATGTGAAATGTGAAATGTGAAATGTGAAATGTCCCTATTCCTTTGACTATAAACTAGTGGTTTTAAGTTTATAACTAATGTGCTTCACATACATTACTTGGTTTTGTAGTTAACTGTTGGGTCATGGCCTCGACCAGAGCGTATGGTCTTCCTCAATCCATGCCTTGTGCTAAAATTCAGGAGGCTTACTTGGACCGTGAAGATACGTTGAAGGTAGACATCGAATGTGAAGTTGTTAAGGCCATCAAAAACAATCCCTTCTTTTAGGATATCTGTTTATCTACCATGCCCTGTCTACTACTCTAGGACTACTCTGTATTAAGGGTAGAATTGAAATGTGAAGTTGTTTCCACCAAACGCTCTGTCTATTTTTAGGATATCTATGTATCTATCTACCATGCATGTCTATGTCTGACTTATGACTACTCTGTTATATGCGTTTATTAATGATCTATCTACTTAAACATTCTCATCTTCTATAGAGGTGACATCAAATGGTTGTTCAGACGTTTCAAATATATCATCTACTTCTGCTCAGCTAACTTTGCTTTGTTGTACGTATATGCGAACAACAAGTGAAAGACCAAACCAGAAGTAAGATGAAAGCTCTCTGTATAAAAATCAAACCAACCGGCTGAGTTATTTCATTGGTCAGAAGAATGTAAAAGAAAAACATAAAAGATCGGTGAGGATGTTCAGTAAATCAATCCTTGAACTTTCAAGTCGATCAAGTACCACCGCAGAAACTATCCGCTGCTATGAAAAACCAACCAGATCAGTACCATCCCAAAACCTAAAAACAAAGGCAACTTTTTTCGGCTTACATCTTCAGCTAAAGGCTAAAGCTTCATGTTTGAGACTGACAAACTGGTTCTTTTTACAACTAACACCATAAGAACTTTGCTTTGGTTAATAGGCTTCTTTCTTCATGATTTTCTACAATTACTTCTCTCATATTCTTCCAACGTAAAAAGGATAGTATCTACATACAAGTGTTGAACTTGGTAAAATGGTATCTAAGTATCTACTATTCAATGATCATAACAATCATAATGCTAAATTTGGGCTGAAGAAAACACAGACAAATCTGTTCACAATCAAAATCATTAATTGTTCTATACTAACTCCTATAAAGTTTTTGACTTCATACATGAATCCCTTTCCTACACCATTGAAAAAGCTTCTATTCAGTCTTCAGATCCCTGCTCGGAATACATCTGGTCCCTCGGCATAGCCTGCAATTCAAGTAGGTGGAATTGAGAACACACACATAGGAAAACAAATATATACGCAGGCGAAGGAGCTTACGTTTTCAAAGAATAGAATCTCAGGTCGAATATGCAGTTCTTGAAAAATGCTGAGAACACCATCCCAGTCTCCAATAACCTGGACAACCAAAATACATCACTCAGTCACTGATCAAGTAACTTGTTTATCTTTTACAAAAATGTCTAAAAGCTTTACCTCCATCTCAGAACAAAAATGTCTGACCCATCTATCATTTTCATAAGCTACACAGTCGTATAGATCTCCATGCGACCAAACCTGAATATTTAACATTGGTAAACATAGGAAACTTGAATGAAACTGAAACAAATTATATAATTGGCCTCTTACCATTGAGACAAGACGGTATTTGGTAAACGCACTGTCACCTTCGTATCGGTATATGTCACTAATATCTATTTCAGTCGCAAGAACAGAAGCTGTATCCAAAATCTCTTTTTCGGTCTCATTGTTCTCCCACTGAAGTGCTATAAACAATACGAGAAAACATTGCTCAAAACTACTGCATTTTGTTGTTAATTCCTACTAACCAATCAACAATCCAAAGCTTATCATAGGCTTACCAACTATAAAAGCAGATGGAAGGTTACTTATCATAGTATCGACGTAGTTTCGTTTCTCACATCCTTCCTTATCACAAAGCATCTTTACATTGATCCTGATGGCCTTAAGGATATTCTCAAATGTAAAATCCTTGAATGCAGACTGTGATTACCCAAAAAACGTTCCTAACATCAATCTCATGAAAGACTTAAGGACTCTCTTTCACTTTAAAAGATAAGAGACACAAGAAATGACTTGCCTTGAATACTCTGAGTGAATTAGCATTGATGATGATACCATAAGACCTTTCACCTGAATATGCCATATCAGTCTTGCATCTAATGCAAATCGTTTTCGCCACTTCGTTCACTTCAAAGTGCGAATTCCAGCGAGGGATAAGCTCCAAGATGTTTAAAAACAGTTTAGAAACACCGTTTTCTTCCTAAAGAACATATGAAGCGTGAGAAAGAAGTAATGAAATACATAAGAAAAAGGTTTAAAGATCGATCAGAGCAGAGACCAGAGGATGAGTGAGACTGAGATTGTTGAGTAGGAAAATACGAAGAATGTCTTGTAGAGGAACAGATTCATCATTTGTGAGGCTCTGATTTGCTTCTTGAACATAATCCATCAACAAAGTGCTTAAGAAAACTCTAATGTTCCACAGAGACTGCACAAATTCACATTCTTGAATACATTAATCAAATAAACAAGATCGATAAAAACTGATTCTTTTGGTTAGTGAAGTTCTGCAAAACCTTGAGTATCATATCAAGAGCTGAAACAGAAGTTTCGTTGAGTATCTTCTCTTCAGATTCCTCTGTATTCGAGTCTGAGAGATCTCTGAATGATAGATAAACACCAAAGAGACGAAAATTCTCAGAGAAAATCTAAGGACGAAGCATAAATATACTTGGATGATGAGATTTTACTACTTACGGATCAATTTCTTCGAGTTTCTCCACTTCTTGAACCTCTGATGAATCCATCTCCATGATTTCGTTGACTGATTTTCTCCGAGAAAGCAACAATGGCGATTTTCTTTCTTGATTTTCTCGAGAAAATATAAAAGGAACAGAGAGAGAAAATGAGGAAGCGTGGAAGAGAAGAATCTATAGGGTCAAGAGTTAGTTGGTTTGTTCACGTGAGGGTCACGTGATCTGTTAAGAATTGAGCGCGAAAATTCTTCCACAAATATACCCAAAATTGTGAATGATGGTATTGTGAACTTTTATCGAACACTTGGTGGGCACAATCCATATTTTCCTGATTGTTTCGATTCGAAGTATCACTTCTTGCTTTCTCATACAAGAAATATACATAAATGTCTATTGGTGTAAGAAAAATAAAAACAAAATTAATATTGTTTGGAGAAAACTAAAAAAAAAAAAATAACAAGGCAACCCTATATTTAACTTAAGAATAATATTTATTTATTCAAATGAAAACATATATGTTCTGATGAATGGATAAACTGATAGAATTAACTTAATAATTGATTTTAATGGGTGATTTAAAATTGGAAGATTTTCCAAAATACGATAAATTTAGGCATAGTTTGAAAAAAATCACAATTATCTTTTTATTTTTCAAACATACAACTGGTTAAAATAAAAATGTTTGAAATTATATACTTAGTTGTTATATTAAAAAAAGTTTGAAAGTTCTAATATCTGCCTGTTTTAATATATAATATAATATTTTATTAAGTGTTTTTTTAATGGGTTTATGACTTACCCGAGTGGAAAATCATTGATCTTATATGCACGCCCTTGTTTTTTCAGTCATCATGTTGGGGACGAGAATTAGCATGTTGAGGAACCATTGACACCTACAATTGGTGTATGACTTCTCATATATTTTTGCAAGTGTTGGTGGAATGGAAAATATGTAAGCAAAAAATGATATGAGAAATTAAAAGAATTAGGTCAAGTAAGAAACTAACATTGAAATATCGACTTTTCAATAACTGAAATCAAACAACCTTTCTTATTTAGTTGTCTCTTTAAAAGACTTGGGTAGCAACCACCTCATGATGGACATAGAAGACTGTGAATTTATGTGACACAACTCAATTGTAAATTCGAGAAAACTACGAGAAAAAATATCTCACAAAATATAAAGAAAATTTACACTCTTTTGTATATATAGAAGAAGAAATATAGTGTAAATTTGTGAGCTGTAGTGAAGAGAAAAACTACTATTTATAACAAATGATTGTAAACTATTGAGATTTTGTGGAGTATTAGTTATTTCTCGTAACTTTTTACGTTACAATCAACTACATAACTTATATGGTGTCATTAAACTCATAATTATAGTAGATATCAAATTGATAGTGAAATGATTTTGGTCTTTTCATTGTGACATTTTTACAAATTAAAGACAAATAATATGTAACGTAAATTATCTTTGGGATTCGTGTTAGAGAGGTAAAGTGTAGTTCTTTTGTTATTTATCTCATTATTATACTTTTCACTTTTCTTTTACTCATACTAGATGAATGTAGCCACGCTACACGTGACTTGTTACATTTTTATTGTAAACACGAATTTAAAATTTAAAATAAAACTAAAAGAAAATTATGATTTTAATATTATCACACATATTCTTCTATGATTACAGTGCACAATTTTTAACACCACTTATTTTTTTGTATATATTATAAGAATTAAGTGGTACGACTTGAAATATTTAATAAATTATTTGTATATTGTAATAAAAAAACATATATCAAGAATAGTGTATTTAGATAGATCTAACACCTAATTACATTTGTTTATTAAGTCTAAGTTCTAATATCTTCAACTTTAAGAAAATTTAACTTATTTAGATTCAAACGTAATTTTTGTGTACTTGATGCAAAGGAAAAACAGTTTTTCTTTTAACATGAATACTGAATAGCATACATTTTTCATTAAAGATACTCTTTCTCACATCCTTTTTACTAACATGATATTTAAACATTTGCTATTGATTATCTAACTGTTTTTATTAAATTAATTTTGTTGGAAAAAATAATCTTGACCACAAACCTTGGAAAATACTATAATGATATTCATATCACTACATGTTGGAACATATATTTGAGAAATGCTTTAAAAATTTTAATTTCAAAATGTTAAAATATCGAATAATGTTTTTTGTTTGAATAAATAGATAAAGAGAATAATCATACATCGATAGTGAAAACGAAGATATATCATTTCAATTCGATTGAATTGTTGTGTGAATATTAGAATAGTTAGCTTTTGAACTTTCATAGATAAATCGGGAAACAGATAAATATTATAGTAAGAATTTTGAAAACTAAAAATGAAAGAAATATATTCTTGCAATGCGGTAGAAACAAAATAAAATGGAATACAATATAAACTACATATATACCATATAATCTCTAAAAATAAAATAAACGAAATAAAAATTGAATACAATGTAAATTACATATCACATCATCTTTAAAAATAAATATTACAATCAAAATTTCATTATCACTATGACACAATAGTTTTTTAACTTATGCAAGAACATACAATAAAGTAAATTTACAAATTTGGAAATATGGTAGAGAATGATAAGAGAATTGATATTTATAGATGAGAAGTGGTGAAACTCTTATAACTATTGAGTAAGAGTTACAAATTATTATTTATTATTATTTATTGGTAGAAGTACAATTGAGTTTAAATATAGAGTTTAAATTATAGTAAATATAATTTTCAAATAGTTAATGAATTTTAGTGGAGGAGTTACAAATGAATTTAAATGTGGAGTTATACATGAGTTTTAAAGTGATTTAATTAGAGATTAATATATTAAAGGTAAATTTAAGAAAATATAAAAAAGAAATGCCAAGTGGAGCAATCATGGGAGAGTGAAACCCTACTTTTATATTTACTTTCAATTGTAAATAACCAAGTAATATGTAGAATTAATGTGTATATCAATGAACTGAGATTATATTTGCTTTAGTTTCTTTCATGTTATAGTCTATAGTATCATTTCGTTTTCACTTTTTTGAATTAATTAATTATAATTAGTTAAAAATATATTATATTTTCGAATATCTATTATTAACTAATACTTAAACTATTAAAATTGGGAAAATTAGAAATAAAGGAGCTCTAAAAAAAAGTTTGACCATATACACTTTTTTTTTTAGAATGTCACTTTGGACTAAAATATCCCTACTCTCTATTTTAAGCATTTTTTGAATGATTTTACCAAAAAAAATATAGATATACAAGATTATAGATGATTTGTAAAAAAAAATTGATGATTTAGTTGAAAAAAAGTTGATTTTTTATGGATAAAATTTCGTCTAAAATTATTAGAATACGTTTTCTAGCGTTCTACAAATATCAGAGTTTATATTCTAAACTTTTGTACATGTTCTACGAAAATCAGAGTTGTATTCTAAACTTTTGTACATGTTCTACGACTTTTAGATTAGATACCTGTTCTAACAAATTCAGAAGACCGGAATACAATTTCCAAAAATCCTTAGAACATGTATTCTACGCGTTTCTTCATGTTCTAATTTTAGTCAGAAAATCCATTCTACGATTTATAACATGTTCTGAAAATGTTAGAAAACGTATTATTATTTTAGAATCCATTTTCTAATATAATATAGATTTCAATTTCTGAAATTTTTTAGAATTCCTAAATATAGAAAGTGAATCTTTCAAAAAGGAAACTGAATATTTATTAAATATTACGTTTTTATTGTTTAGATTACGATCTGAGGATGGTTAGAATACGTATTCTAATTTGTTCAGATGAAAAAAAAAATTAAAAACGAAAATCTATGAGGTGAAATCGTTTTTTAGCCCTAATCGTCAAAGTCTTCTTCTTTCGCATCTTTCTCTTGAGTCCACGTTGAAAGGTTAGACTAATTTGGTAGATTTGTCGTTTTCTCCCCAAATCTTAGCGTTGATTGTCCTCATGTTGTTATGATGAATAACAAATAAGTTAGTAATTTCCTTTCATACTGTAAAAAAGAAAATACGATCAAGTTATGTGTAACGTTCAATGGTGGAATTAAAGATACTGGAGTAGAGAAAATTTATGTAACGTGTGGTTTACTATATATTGTGTTGCCACTATCATCACCGAACGTTGAAGACTGAAGAGTAATACTTTATGGTTACGAAACAATTTGTCTTCCCAACTTTTATTGTTTGCTTCTTTCTCCAAGTTCAAGTTTTGATTTTTATCGATTAACTATAATTCCAAAATTTAATGGTCTAGCTTATAGAACATATCACATATTCATGAAGAGTTTCTTAAAAACAGAGTAAAAATAAATAAGGTTGCACATGTTCAAAGTAGTTACAGTCAAGTAGATCAAATCATACACAATAATTATTCTCTCTAAATGCATCGCATGTCATGTGTCTGCTCCTCATTATTCGTTTTTTCATGTTAACAAATTGTTTAATTCATATCATTGTTAGTTGAGTTTAGACTATTCACGTAAGTGTTAATCATGTTTTTTGTTTATGTGTTTGTAAAATATATTTTTTAAAAGGGAAAGACTCTTTGTGAGTTAGAGGTTTTGAAATAAGTACATAATAATCTTATTTTTTATCACGTCTTTGTTTATGGATTTGTAAAAATTTTGAGGGTATAATCGAGTTTCTCACTTTTATAAAGCCTATTACACCAAACTTTACAAAAATAAGCATAAATGGACAAAATCAAAAGAAGATATCCTTTATAATCAAATTCCCCATTAAAATTTTCTGATTTTGTGATATTATTAATGTAATATGTAATCTTACAGTAATAATCCTAACCTCTTAATTTCTTTTGAATTAGCAGGATTAAATGTCTTTTCATTGTGGTTAATTGGAAATAAATGTTATTAATTTTATATAAAAAAATGAAATACCAAATGATTGTTGTTATTAGAACTCCAAATTATAAAGATAAATCAATGAAACAAAATTTTCAAATTATATGTTTAAATATTTAGCATAAAATATTATGAATTTTCTTTTTAACTTCAAATGATGAAAAAAAAAACAAAGAAAAATGTAGGAAAAAAAGTAGAAAAGTGCGTCTTTGAGATATTATTTTATTATTATAATAGAAAGAAAATTAACAAAAATAGAAAAATAATTTATTTGGGATTAAGAGGAAAGACACATGTCAATAGTAAAGATGGCACATGTCAGCTTCTCAAATTATATTTTTAATTATATAGCATAATATAGTTTGATTTTTCTTTTTATTTTCAAATGATGAAAAAAAAATGTAGAAAAAAGTAGGAAAACTCTGTCTTTGAGATATTATTTTAGTATGATAATAGAATTAAGTTTAACAAAAATATATAATAATGTATCCTTTATATATTATATAAAACACTCTTAATAAAAAAACTTTAACCAAACGTGTGATTTACAAGAGTGTCATGCTGACGTGTCGCGCTCAGAGAGATTCTCAAAATTTTTATTAACTATCCAATCTTTACTAGATTAATTACAAATAGTGTCATGTGTGTTACTTATATATATTTCACTCAATTAATTATATTAAAATAATAATTAAAAAATGAAATTAATGTAACATTAAACATTAACAATAAATAACAATATCTCTAGCAATATACTCATAATTCAAAAACTATCTCTATATATGATTTCTGAGATAAATATTTACATACAAAATTACATATAGGTTCATATAATATTTCTAACTAATTAATATATATATATATAATATATAAAATATTTAACATTTTATTATATATCCCAAAAATATATCTGAACAGAACTACATAACTTTTTATGAATAAATATATAAATATTACATTTATACTTATATATTCTTTATCTCTTATATATAGAAATTGAAATTTGATATTGATTACATCAATATTTTATATGTTTAATATATATTGCGCCCTTTAAACATGAACATATTTATAAGATGTATATATTGATCATATGATATTAATAAGATGGTAACAAAGGATATTATATTTAATTTGGATATTATGGTTTAAAGAATAAATTTTTTCCACCCTCACAATATTTCAAACTTAAATCTTAACACTAGAGATATATAAGGGATATTGTTGTTTGCATCAATATGAAAGATCTTCTTAATCGAAAAAATCAATAATTTTCATTTCAAAATTCTTAATAAGGATTTATAGTTTTTATTATTCTTCACGTGAATGTTTATTTCAATAGTTTTCAAGTAATAATGAGATTTTAATTTCCGGTTTTAAAACATTCACATGATGTGTGTTACTATAGCCTATAAGATTTATAAGCTTTCTTGTGTTGCAAATAATAACTCATTATGCAATTTCTCATTACAATTCATGTGTATATATGCAGCTTTCCTGATTTTCTTCACTTTACCTCTTCCTCTATTATATTTTAAGAGACGATGTAGAACGCTTAACATATATCAGTAAGCTTTTGGTGGTTGTTGTGCTCTGTGACCTCTTCATTACCGTCGAAGTGGTTGGAGGGATCAAGGCCAACAGTCTTTCCACTCTCACTGATGCGGGTCATCTCTTGTCTAATATTGTATCCTTTCTGATATCCTTGTTCTCTCTCTGGGTTTCAGGATGGGAAGCAACCCCACCCCACGTCAGTCTTATGGCTTCCTTAGGATCGAGATCCTTGTTGCCATTGTATCCATCCAGATGATTTGGCTCCTTGCTGGCGTCCTAGTCTACGAACCCAAGTGGTGATTCAATCCCTAGCGTTGGAGTGTTGATAGAAAGGGTAATCATATGGTACAAACCCGAGGGGAAGATCATTGGTCTTATATGCACGCCTTTGTTTTTTCAGTTTTTGTGTTGGGGTTGACAATTGGCATGTTGAGGAACATTTCTACAGGTTTTAATGAAGTCAACAACAAGGAGATAGACACGACCAAACTGGAAAAAAGAGTGCGCGACATGGAAGAGGTGCTGGCCGTTCATGAGCTTCACATTTGGGCAATCACTCTTGGAAAATATATGTTGGCAAGATCAAGCCAAAAGTTGATGCCTATATGAAATACTTGAAGATACATCTCGTGAATCCACTGCTTCTACCGCAAAGGCATGAAGAAACCGAAAAAAGCTTCTCAAAGATCTCTCCGGAAGAAATGATAGAAATCGTTCTTCTGACATTTTCTTTCATTTATACCAATACAAACGAGTTATCAGTTATAGCAAATTGATTAGATCTCAGTCTGAGCTTGATGTTAAATTGTCCATCAATCTTCCTAAATGTGCTAAGTGTAACTTCATTCGGCACATTTAGAAAGATTAATGCATAATTTCAATATTAACCTTAAACTTAAATCTGATAATTTTGCTATAAATAGATAACTCATTTGTATTGGTGCTGACAATGAAAAATTGTTGCCAAAAAAAGATTTCTCCATCTTGGTGCATCAAAAAAGATCCTAGTCTTTGCGTCTGCCATAACCGGGAAAAGGACATTCTTTAATAGTTTCCAAACCGTGGTCCATTGTGTAAATTTAACCTGAATTTTTAACATCTACCGGTTCATTACAAATTTTAAAAACTTGAGAATCGGTACATCTTAAACCGGTAGCCAAAACTCAAAACATATAATAAACCAATTTCCTTCTACAGATCTCTCAAAACTCAAAACCCAAAAATATACCAAGCAATTTCGATTATCTCATGACCATCTTTGCTCCTGAACATGAAGATTCGAAAAAACTCACTCAATTTCTGGGTTTTGTCTGTTTATATGGTTCACTATCTACTTACGAGAAGGTCAAATTACAAAAAAGAAGTCCAAACGAAGAATGCTCACAAGTTGATCGACACAATTCCCCAATGAGTCTTCGTTGTTGTTTTTTTCACAAGCTCTTGTCACGTGGCACTCACGTGATAAAGTGTGCGTCTTCAATACATAAATGATAAACCGTTGATTTTTCCCGCGTCTACTGTTTTCTCTCGCAAAAGCAAAAAACAAGAAAAGTGCAAGAAGCTTGAGAGTCCTTACTCTTCCTCAACATGAAGCCTCCTTCTCTGGAAGATCATGGACTTGACGAAAGTTACTTTGCTCGAGGAGATCACATCAAGGCCATGGAGGTTATTGAAGATTCGATTTTGGAACAAGGGAAAGGCAATGTCCTGGGTTTACTTGATTTCCAGCAAGGTGCCATCTTTAGGGCACAAGCGAGAAGAACAGACAACAGTGACATCAAGTTCACGTTTTTGTTAGGTTCTCTAGAATGCTTTTGGGAAAGTGAAGGGTTCTCATCGTTTTCTGCTCTTTCACTGTTTGAATTGGGTCAACATCTTGGATCGTCTCTGTATTACAAGAAATCTGTTAAGAAAGCAAAAGAGTACTTATCTGTTTTGGCTAAGCTTAGTGAATTGGGTCCGAAAGAGCTGAAGAGTCAAAAGGATGTCGAAAGAATACTCAGAGATGCAGAGTCAAGAATCATTGGAGGTAAGACTTTAGTTGCTTCTCCTATCGAAAGAAGCGAACCAAAAGCTAAGGAGTCAAAGAAAAATCCAGACTTGAAATTGAGGTCGTTTTGGAGAGGATTGGATGATGAGTTCAAAAGGAACTTTCTGAAAGTAAGCACTGCAAAGTTTATAAGTTTCGTCGAGGCAATGTATGGCAAAGAGGGGCGAGATGCTTTCGATCAACTTCTCACTTTTGCAAGGGAAAACAGAAACTGGAGAGTCTGTATTTGTCGATCTTGTTCAAAGAAGTTCTCTAGTCCTGAGGAGTGTAAGAATCATCTTGGACAAGAACATGCTGCAGAATTTAAACCGTCTTCGACAAAGGATATGGCTCAGACGGTAAGTAAAGTATGGGCTCGTAAGATATCGGTTGGAGGTTGGGAACCAGTGGATGTAGCAGCTGCCGTTGAAATGATTAAGAATCGGCTCCAAGATGTGAAAGCGTTTGCATATGAGAATGGATGGTCTAAAGACTGGCCTTTAGCTGCAGATGAAGAACGCAGTAAGTTACTCAAGAAAATCCAGTTGCTCCTTGTGTCATTTTGGGAGCACAAAATTCTTTCTTGTAGCATCCGAGACTGGATAATGCAGTTTCCCGTTAAGCATCTTGCACAATTTGAAGTTTCCGAGCATACTCTTACTACCGAGTGTCGCCTAGTGGAAACACCTCAGAGTATATGTTTTCTGGAATGTCATGAACTCAGTCAAATCCTGAAATTTCTAAGAGCCATCAAAGGTGAAAGGGATGATGGCACAGATCTGGTTTGCAAAGCAGTGGACAGTTTCTGGGATGGTACTCGAGTGAAAGAAAAGATCGACTTTGACACTCAGTTTTCATTTCTGCTCCTTGATAAGAGACTGCTGAAATGCAAGATTACTCGATTCGATAATGAAGGGACAATCAATGTTTTTGATCCTAATGATTACTATGCCAATGCACAGGTTCATGGAGATGATATCTTATCTTGGTTAGCAGACTACTCTTCAAGAGATGAGAGTTTTCGATTTCCCAAACCTATTAGGACACACAATATTGATATTTGGGTGGCTGTTCTGAGAGCTGTTCAGTTCACGTGTAGGAATTTGGGAACAAAATATGAAAAGAAGTTGCAGATCCTAAGTTATGATGCAGCTCTTAATAATGCCAAGAACTTATGTATACACGAAGATGAAAGGAGAAGGAATATTCCGGAAGATCAGTGGACCTTATATGCATCTCTTCTAGGTGATAAATGTGAAGAGCATATAAGGAGAGACGCTGGAAATTCTCTTACTACAAAACTATCCTTGTGTGCAGTACGAGATGTTCTCGAAGGAGCATCGCAGCCGACATTTGATTTCGCCGATCTAGTAGAATGCCTGAATCTTATAAATGGGCATAAACATATCAGTGATGATATAGTATTGAAGTCCATTGATCTCCTCAAATCTGTGGTCACCAACAAGGTTCATTCCTGATCTGAGTTTGTAGTTAACAACATAATAACATAAATTTTCCTAGTAATGTTTCTATTGACTTGCAGGTTCCCCTGGTCGATTCAAAGATTTTGTTGGTTGAGAATTCAAGGATTAATTTGCTAAACGATCTTGCCAGGCTTTCTGTTTTTGACTACCGCTCTTATATCCTTCCACCGGTGAAACTTTACTTACAGGTAAGTTGGTAACTTTGGCTTTATCTTCCCTTTGATTTTCTGATGGACAGGTTCCTTATATTGTAATGTATGTTTCTTCTTCTAGGAAGCGTTAGATGTAATTGTAGATATGGATGCCAAAGCCAAGTTAGCTGCAGCACTACCGGAACTTTTATCCGAGAAAAAACAAGAGAAGGAGAAGAAATCAGGGTCAAAGAAGAGAAAACATAAAAGCAAGAAGGTCTTTGATGGTCTAAATTCTATGTTTTCTTCTCTAACTTTTTGGTTACTCAGTTGTACGAATGAATGGTCTTCATGCCATAACAGAGAACTTCAGCGAGCACGTCTAGTCATCTTGATCAGGATGTCGAACAGTAAGTACTCTACTCTAGATGAGAAATATAGTTTCTCAAGATTCTTTTGCAAGCTGTTAAATTGTTTGTAGTTTTTCTCTGAGCGTAGAATTAGGAGAATTCTTCAATATTTGTAATTATTTAGTCTAGTAATTATTTTATTTTAATTAGGATTATTCATTCATGATTTTCTAGGGTTTTTGGTTATCTTACAAATAGTGTTGTTTGTTTGATGAGAAGCCTATGTCGAACCACATTAAGCTTCTGCTCATACACAAAAAGTGTTCTTACCTCAACCTTGAACCTTTTACACTAAACAGGGCAGAAGAAGATTCTATGGAACTAGAAGACACTAAAGGTGAAACTAATAATCAAGAGGAAGCTACTAAAGGTGATTCTAATTGTAAAAGATCTTATTAATTGACGAATATTCTAAAAACTCTATTGTCTTGAGATGTATAATTCTTATTTCTTTAGATATGCAAAGCATGCCTAAAGAAGATTTGGAGTCAGTACATGGCAAAGCTGCAACTAGATACAATTCAGCTCTAGACATGATTTTGAAGGTAAAACAGTCAACAACATAAATAAGATTCAAAACCTGAACTCTCTTTTTCATATTCTCAATTTTCATGTATCTCTTTACTTCCTTCTTTGATTTTTTTTTTTGCTACTGCAGTCCCTCTGTAACATTAAGGTTCTTCAAGAGGATTTGGTGAACAATCAGAAACCATTTTCTGACAACCAAGTTCCTTGTGCACTACGAGATTTCTTTTCTGCTTTTGTCTCGGAGAAGATAAAAGAAGAGGAACTCTATGGTCACCTACTGAGTAACTTACTTGCTTCCCTAGAAGAACTTCATTCCCTGGTTTGTGTAGATAAATATAAGTTTCTGAGTATAATATTATTATTATACTGAAATACTGAATAGGCTTGAATGTTGTCTTTAATGTCATTCAATTTTTTTGTTAAACTCATTTCAGTCAAGTGATGCTGCTGAGGTACTTGTCGCGATCCTCGAGTTTTGTCATTGCTGGAAAAGTCCAGAAAGTGAAAGCTTGGTAACTCGCCTTTTTACGTTGGAGGGATATGAAAGAATGTGTTGTAGAAAATGCAGAAGGAAGCCAAATTATCCAGAGCAAAGTTCTTATGGAATTGTTATGGCTGCAGATTCAATCAGAGACCTTAAGGTATGCTTCATTTATTTCCGAAAATTTTATTTTCTACAGAAACTGGTACTTAAAATGCTTATTTATTATATATGCAGTGTGCTTTTGGGAATATAAAGTTTGAGGACATCCTCAAAGTGGGCCGCATGAAAGATGGAATGATATGTGATGTTAAAACAGGAGGCTGTGGAGAGATAAACTTTGTTCACCACACTATAAGTAGATGCCCGCCTATCTTCACAATTGGTAAGTTCTGACGATGATCTTATCTACCCATTTTTTATTTATTTTGGTATGATAAAACATTGTTGCTGTTTTCTTTTGGGTTTGCAACATTAGTGTTGGAATGGGAGAAGAATGGAACTGAAAAAGAAATATCTGAAACAACAAATGCTTTGGACTGGGAGATAGATATCAGCAGGTTATACGAAGGGTTAGAACCAAACACTAACTACCGGCTTGTGTCAATGGTAAAATTTGAAACATTGTGGCAAATGTCTGTGCTATTGTTCTTATGTATTTCTCTATTACAGTCTCTGAATATGGAAATGCAGATTGGTTGTGTTGAAGAAGGAGAATACATTTCTATGGCTTATGAAAAGAACCGGTGGGTGAGTCTCAGACGTGAAGCTCCAGCAGAAGAGGTAAGAAGAGGAAACAGTTCCCTTTGTCTTTCTTGAGCTGAATTGTGAACTTTGTTGGGTAAGACATTATTGATATGTGTGTGGTGATGTTATAGGTTGTTGGTAACTGGAAGAGTGTGGTTAGAATCTGTGGAGAAAGGAAGGTTCGACCGGAGGTTCTCTTTTATGAAACTGTTCAATTGCCTAACAAGTGATAGAAAAGTAGTAGTATGGGAACTCAAGTTTGTTACTTTACTACATCAACGTTTTGGGGTTTAACTTAGATAATGTGCGCGAATATTTTTTCTTTTCTTTATGGTTAAATTGATGGGTTGATCTCCTCCAGTCTCGAATTATGGTTTTTAAAAATAACAAGGCAATGGACCAAGGTGTGATCACCTTGTGGTTATGCATGTAACCTTGTGGTTATAGTCTAATTTTCCCCACATTTCTTCATCATCAAAAAAAAACTCTCAATCCAATTATATTTGTAAATATAGTAGTCTTCTCATTCTACATATATATATAGTTTAAGAATTATTTTCAAATTTTGACATTTACTATGCTCGGTATATCAAAACTAATAAGGAAAAGAATGTCAAAAATAGTAAAATGAGATCGCTAGTTTTTTTTTTTTTTTTTTTTTTTTTTTTTTTTTTTTTTTTTTTTTTTTTTTTTTTTTTTTTTGAGATCGCTAGTTACAAAGAAAAAAATCAATAGCAAGTCTACTGAAATCTCATTGATTTTAAATATTGTGAAGTGATTTCATTTTCTAATCTATTCACATCCCACCGAAAGTAAAAAAAAAACAGAAAAAAAATTTCATAATGTAGAGTAGCGATTCATAAATATCTAACATATATTTCTTTTTATTCTTCCAAAAGTTTTATTAATATTAAAATATGTTTACCGCATTAACAGAAAAGATGGGCATGAAAGATACGTAAATTATTGGTTGTCAGAGGTGACATCCGTTTTAGCCAACAAATCCGCACATGAGTTTTGCTTCCGAAGTTTGAAAGTAAACTTTGTCGATGTGAACATATAGGTCCAACGCCGTATTGTATCAAGGTAGTGTTGAAGCCGGGGTTAGAGTCATTGCCCTTGATGAGGTGGTTAATGTTGTTATTATCACCTTCGAATTCTACCATGTTATAGTCTATTGCCCAAGTTGATTGTAAAGCCCAAAGTAGTGATGTACATTCTGCTTCTTCCGGTGTTGTGCGAACTTGAAATTTGCCCAACCCACAATCTTAAATAATTCTTTGGAGTTTCGGATTATTTAACCGAGTCCGAAATCATGATCTCCTTAATGGTGTGAGGCGTCATAAATACATTTCATCCACCCCCTCAAAGACTTACTCCATTTAGCTCTACTTACTATATTCAGGTTGGGAGTTTCTATTCCGGCAGTTTTGTCCAACCATCCTTGGTATAAAAAAATGCTTGATCGACGGTTTCACGTGGATCAATTATTTTGCGGTTGAATACCAAGTCGTTTCTATTCTCTCATATTCTCCACATCAGCCAAAATTAAAAAAGCGGGTAACTCTATCTATGCGTATATCATTGTATATTCGATTTATCGGAATTTCCGCTGCTCGCCACAACAATATGACATGAGGACATGAGAATAAATATCTCACATATTATATAAGTATTTTATATATCAATCTTGTTTACATTACTTTTCCAAATAATATGAATATAGAAGTTTGAAACACATACTGCAACATAACAACATCTATATATGATGGTCGACTTTCTCAGCATTTTATACCACTTAAAAATAAGTTAAATGTAGGTGTGGTAAAGTTTGAATTAAATTATGTAATTAACATCTATTGTAAGTTCATTTTTGAAAAATCTTTTACATAATCTTAAATTATAATCACATTTTTAGCTAAAGTTATAGAATATAAAATATGTAATCTTCATCTTTTTGTTCATAACTTGATTTTAGTAATAAAGTACTAGAAAGATAATTGCAAAAAAATAAACAAAACATTGTTTTTTTTTCTGTTAAAGTTTTTTTTTCTTTCTAAACAAAACAAAATTAAAGTTAACGACATGTAATGGTTTTTGTTTTCTTCTCACACAACATATAAACCAATTTCGATCATCCGATGACCATCTTTGATCCCAAATTCAAAACTTTCACACAAATTTTAGACTTTTATCTGCTTATTCACACGATTTCTTGTTTTTTGTCTGTTTATTCCGGGATGGTGAAATTAATTCTAAGCAGATGTGTAATTCACTTAAAAGAAAGAATGCCTACAAGTTGTTCGATAGAATTCCCCAACGGAGATATCGAAGAAGAGTTGTTCGAAAAAGAAGACACAACGATTTGGGTTTCTCTTGTCACGTGGATCTCACGTGATAAAAGCTTCAACAACTCTGTTACGTGGATCACACGTGATTAAAGCTTCATCTTTGTCGTTATTATCATCTCCATTGATTTTTCAAAACTTCGCAAACAAGTTTCTATCTGAATCAAAACCCTAGATAGTGGATACCAAGAAATCTCAAGAAGCTTGAGAAGAATTACTCTTTCGTCAACATGGCGCCTTTTCTTCCTCTTTTAGTCGAAGATCCTGAGGTCGCAAAAATCAAGAAACTTGTCCAAGATTACTTCGCTCAAGGAAATCACATCAAGGCATTGGAGGTAATCGAAGATTCGATATCAGTCCGTGGGAAGGAAAAGGTTCCAGGAATGGTTCATTACCATCAAGGTTCTTTCTTCTATGAACAAGGAACTAAAACAGAGAACAGTGACATGAAATTCCCATTCTTGTTGGCTTCTGTAGAATGCTTCTCGCAAGATTTGGGGGTACACGCTTACTCTGCAATTGCACTTTTAGAATTAGGTAAACTGATTGGCTCAGTATCATTTTACAGGAAAGCTTTGAACAATGCAAAAGAAGGTTTATCTTTTATTGCTTCTTTTGGTGGTTTGAGGTTGAGCGAGGAAAATACCAAAAGTAATCTTGAGAATGTAGTCCTAGTGGCAGAGTCAATGATCCGAAAACTTCAAGGCAGAGTAAGGAGTGACTCGGATACGGCTGCAGCAGAGTCAATGATCCAAGCGGCAGACACAATGGTGTTACTGCAAAAAAAGTCTCAACCAAAACTTAGGGAGTCAAAGATTCGAGACAGTATAAGGAGTGACCCGGATACGGCTGCGGGTAAAAGATTGAGGTCGTATTGGGCGAGTATGGATGTTGAGAGTAAAAGGAACTTCATGAAAATAAGCATTGAAAAACTAACAGCTTATGTCGAGAGATTACATGGCAGAGAGGGACTTGATGCTTTGGAGCAAGTTCTTGATTCTGCAAAGATAAACAGAAAATGGAAATTTTGGATGTGTCGATCTTGTTCACAGAAGTTCTATTATCCTAAAAAGTTTAAGAGTCATCTTGAACAAGAACATGGTGCAAAATTTAAACCTTCTACGAAAAAGCATATGGCGCAGATGGTAGATGAAGTCTGGGCTGGTATGATATCGGTTGCAGATTGGGAACCTGTTGATGCAGTAGCTGCCGCTGAAATGATCAAGACTCAGCTCGAATTTGTGAAAGAGTTTGTATATGAGAATGGATGGTCGAAAAACTGGCCTTTAGCTGCGGATGAAGAACGCAGTAAGTTACTCAAAGAAATCCAGTTGCTCCTTGTGTCGTTTCGGGAGCATAAAATTCTCTCTTGTAGCATTCGGGATTGGATGATGCAGTTTACGGTTAAGCATCTTGCACAGTTAGAAATTTCTGAGCATACTCTTACTGGGTGCCGCTTAGTGGAAACACCTCAGAGTATTTGCTTTTTGGAATGTCATGAACTCAATCAAATCCTATACCTTCTCAAACGCATTAACTGTGAAAGGGTTGATGGTACAGAATTGGTTTCCAAGGCAACAGACAGTTTATGTGGTCGTTTGCGAGTTAAAGAAAAGATCGAGTTTGACCATGAGTTTTCATTTATGCTTCTGGATAAAAGACTGCTGAGAGGCAAGATTGCTTCATATGATGATGAAGGGATTATAGATGTTTTTGATCAGAGTGTTCACTACACTAAGACGCATCCTCAGGGCGATGATATCATAACCTGGTTACTTGACTACCCTTTGCTAGATGAGAGCTTTGAATTTCCCAGATCTATCAGGGCACACAATCTTGAAATATGGGTGGCTGTTCTGAGAGTCATTCACTTCACGTGTACGACTTTAGGAACCAAATATGCAAAGAAGTTGCAGATCCTAAGTTATGATGCAGCACTTGCTGACGCCAAAAACTTATGTATACTCGAAGATGAAAGGAGAAAAAATGTTCCAGAAGATCAATGGAACACATATGCATCTCTTCTGTGCGATAAATGTGACAAGCGTTTAGAAATAGACGGTGGAGATTCTCACACTACAAAACTATGCCTATGTGCAGTACGAGATATTCTTGAAGGAGCATCACATCCGGCATTTGAATTCTCCGATCTAGAAGATTGCCTGACTCTTATACGTGGGCATAAAAATCTCAATGATGACATAGTGTTGAAGTCCATAGACCTTCTGAAATCAGTGGTCACCAACAAGGTTCAATCCTGACCTAAGTTTTAATTTACAACAGATAACATAAATTGTCACCGTAAAGTATTATATTGACTTGCAGGTTCCAGTAGCTGATTCAAAGATTTTGCTGGTTGAGAATTCAAGGATTAATTTGCTAAACGACCTCGTCAGGCTTTCTGTTTTTGACTACCGCGCATATATCCTTCATCTGCTGAAACGTTTCTTACGGGTTGGTTTGTAACTTTGGTTTTAAACAAGGAGCTGTCATATTCCCTCGTCAGGCTTTCTGTTTTTGACTACCGCGCTTATATTTTTTGTCTATTCTTCTAGGATGAGTTGGATCGAGTTGTTGATATGGATGCCAAAACCAAGTTAGCTGCAGCACAAGCCGAACATTTATCCGAGGAAAAACAAGAGAAGGTGAAGAAGTCAGGGTCAAATAAGAAGAAAAATAAAACCAACAAGGTCGCTGAATGTCTAAATTCCTTATTTGCTTCCATGAATTTTTGATTACTCAGTTGTAAGAATCAATGTCCTTCATGGTGTAACAGAGAACTTCAGCGAGCATGTCAAGTCGTATTGATCAGGATGACGTACAGTAAGTACTCTAGATGAGAAATTTGATTTTCCAAGACTCTTTTCGCAAGTTGATAAATTCTTTGTAGGTTTTCTCTGAGCAAAACGTGTTCTTGCATATGTCCAGCGAATCTTCTGTCAACCTTGAACAAGAAGTTACTCCTCCATCACCAAAATCAAGGGAAGAAGATTCTACGGAACCAGAAGGTACTCTTTCAAGTGAAAGGGGTCGATTGGAAATTTCATCCAACACTAAAAGTCAAGACGAAGCTACTAAAGGTTATTCTCAGTTGACAAATATTTTGAACTATTTATGCAAAACATTTGACGTCTAGTTTCTGATACTTATTTTTTTTTTCATTTGCCGCCTTCAAGATATGAAAAACATGCCTGGAGAAGATTTACTATCTGAAAATTTGGAGTCATCACATAAAGAAGCAACGAGATACAATTCGGCTCTTGACATGACCCTAAAGGTAAAGCAGCCAAAATAAGATTCAAAAATCTGAGCTATCTTCTACTGATTCAGCTCATTCGTTATTTTCATATAATAACTCCTTGCTTACTCATTTCCGTTGAAAAAATTATGATACTGCAGGCCCTCTTGAACATCAAGGTTCTTGAAGAGGATTTGGTGCACAATCGGCAACCATTTCACGGAAACCTGGAACAAGTTCCTTGTGCACTAAAAGATTTCTTTTCTGCTGTTGTCTCGGAGCAGATAAAAGAAGATGGACTCTACAGTTACCTACTGAGCAACTTACTTGCTTCGCTAGAAGAAGTTCATTCCCTGGTTTGTGAGGATAAATATAAGCTTCTAAAACGTTTTAATACTTTTCATATATGTCATTCAGTTCTTCTTTTACTTTTTTTTAGTCAAGTGATGCTGATGAGGTAGTCGTCGCCATCCTTGAGTTTTGGCATTGGTGGAAAAGTCCAGAAAAAGAAAGCTTGGTAACTCGCCTTTTTACGTTGGAGGAATATGAAAGAATGAGTTGTACAAGATGCAGAAGGAAGCCAAATTATCCAGAGCAAAGTTCTTATGGAATTGTTATGGCTGCAAATTCAATTAGAAACCTAAAGGTAAGTTTCATTTATTTCCCTCGTTGTCTTTCCTACAGAAACTGGTACTACTCCTTAAAAGTTGTTCTGTGGTTATATATATTTGCAGTGTGCTTTTGCGAATATGAAGTTTGAGGACATCCTTAAGGTGATCCGTATGGAAGATGAGATGATATGTGATGCTAAAACAGGAGGATGTGGAAAGAGAAACTCTGTTCACCACATTATAAGTAGATGCCCGCCTATCTTCACAATTGGTAAAGTTCTGACCATGATTGTGATCTCATCTACTCGTTTCATTTATAGTGGTATGACTAAAAATTGTTGCTGTTTTTGTGGTTTTGCAACATTAGTGTTGGAATGGGAGAAGAATGAAACTGAAACAGAAATATCTGAAACAACAAATGCTTTGCACTGGGAGATAGATATCAGCATGTTATACGAAGGCTTAGAACCAAACACAAACTACCGGCTTGTGTCAATGGTAAAATCTGAAACAGGGTCACAAACATTTGTGCTATTGTTTTTCTGTATCTCTTCTCTGTTACAGTATCGGAATATGGAAAATTTCAGATTGGTTGTGGTGAAGAAGGAGAATACATTTGCTTGGCTTATAAAAGGAACCGGTGGGTCAGTCTCAGACATGAAACTTTAGCAGAAGAAGTAAGACGAAACAGTTGCCTTTTGTCTTCTATGAGTTTTGAGTTTTGAACTTAGATAGGTGAGACATTATTGATATTTGTGGTGATGCCATAGGGTGTTGGTAACTGGAAGAGTGTGGTCAGAATCTGTGGAGAAAGGAAGGTTCGTCCAGAGATTCTATTCTATGAAGCTGCTTGATCGTTGATCGATGACATAAATAGTGTGACATAGTTAAATCAATATGGACACCTACCATTCATCTATAAACAGTGACATGTTAATATGATGCTTGAGAAAGAGTAACATAGAATTAGTAACATAGCATTGCTATGGTGGTAAGTATAATGGAAGCACTGCAAATGTTGTTCTAGTCAATATCTCTCTTAAGCGATCTAAAAATGAGAAGAGGACATATTGTTGGGTTAAGATTGTGTATAGAATCTTATTGACATTGAAGAGAATGACCCCTGGATGCATTAACCATAACTGAGAAGATCATGATTTTCAAAGAGTGAACAAAGTTTGAAGCTTTTGAACGGGTGAGATCTTATGGTAAAACAAAACTAGGCATATGATAGATCTCTGAAGAGTTATATGGAACATATTTGTAGCTTAGGAAAAACAGACAGTATAAACTTCTATATGAAAAAGATGGAAAAACAGATAACAGAGTGCTTAAGCCGTGTCTTGCGGTTGCCTTCAAACATCGCTCCAACGATCGAGGATCATGAAAATGTTTAAGACATTCAGGTATGATGCAAAGCACACCAAAAGTAATAAAATGGAATCGTTTGTTCCAAGAGTTTTCACAAGAATTCGTAACATTCATCACTCATGTTGGATATCAAATGGCACGACGTTAAAAAGATTAATTAATAAACTGACACTTTAAAACACCAAAACCTCTTTATAGCTTTTCTCTTATTTATTAGTAAAAGATTTTGGTTATGGTGATATAGTAAAACTTAACAATCATATTGACATTTACATAAACGCCGGGGAGGTTGACCCGGCCAAACAAAAGCGGCAGAACATTCACAACGTACGACAAGATCTTTTGGCGCACCAGGCATTTTTTTTATGTCGCTTATGCATGTATTCTTTCCATTAGGCCCGCACTGTCCAGGAAAAGGCCTGTTCATGTCGCATCCCCATTTTGTTTTGGATTCCACCACTATTGAGTTATGTCAACCACAAAAAGATTTCCAAATTAGAAAACTATTAAGATATAAAACAATTGACAATGCGAAATAAAAGTAAAATTACCTCTAACATGGCTGAGAACGAGGAATGTGAGAAGACAAGAAACCATAAACAAAACACCGCATTTCATGACTCACAAAATGATAAATTTGACTGTCTCCTTTAGTAGCAAATATTTGTAGTTTAAATTTATTTTTTTATGAGCAACACTCATAATAAATATACTCAAGACACGATAAAATTAGATGTTGCTACTAATTAGGGAAACATATAAAAAGAAAGATGGAGCCAAGTCTACGAAACCGATGGAATCGGTGTTTAGTTTTTTTTTTGAACAGTTCTCCTATGCAAAATTTAATTTTCTAATCCATTCACATCCAAAAAAAAAAACAGTAAAAAGCTTTCATATCATAGATTAGAAATTCATAAATATATCACAGTTCATACAAGTATCACAATATATTGTTATATGTATATTAATCTTATTTTCAACACAACATACTAGGCATCATATTAAGTGAAGCCAGCGAACGAATGGTACAAAGAGTATGGTTCTCTCACGCAACTCCCAAGTACTTCTTGCTTGTGTGATTTGCAATGCATAATCATTTAAGAATGCGACGACAAAGCAACAACAGAATGAGTTTGTGGAACACGAATGTGGATACTTTGTGAGTTTTTTGTCGAGCACCAATGGAATCTAAAAATCATTTATTCTTTCTTTGTACTTATCCCTCTTAGGTTTTGGGAAGCATTGCACAAGGATTACTTCAAGATCAGTATGATATATCGTATTATGATATTGTAGCTAAGATGTTGGATTCCAAATTGTGACCTACGGTGAGGTTCATATTGAAGTATGTGATAAGTGTGTATGCAATCTATCTAATGTGAGAGGAACAAGGCACGCCTCCTACACTCATGTCTAAAGGCAAACATATATGTATATGTTCTCAAGATATGTAAAAAGTCTGAATGATTCATGTTATTAAAAATCAAGGAAAATTGATACAAGATTGGAACTAATCCAAACTTATGATCAGTACTTGCTGATCAAGAGATTCCAAGCTTGTCACGCGGAAAGGTGGAATTCACGAGTTGGCTCTGAAGTATTATTTCGTGAATCAAGGGGTGGTACGATGGATAGATGTGGTGATTGACTCGCTCAATCAGTGGGATAATCGATTCACTCGATCAATGGACGAATAAAGGATGTTGAATCACTCAACAAACTTAATCCGCATGTTTCTAAAGTACTAAGTGACTCACTCACAAAGAACTAAAGAACAAAATGACAAAGACTCAACTCTGACAAGAAGAAAACGTTTCTATTACTTTCTAATGATCAAGGGTCCTTTACAATGAGATGAGAGATCATCTTATATAGAGCTGAGTACAACATTCTAAAACTACAAAGAAAGAAACAAATCACAAACATAAATGAAAATATATAGCCATTGGACATAAATTCTAGAATCTGTCCAAATAAGGTAAGTGAGATGTGCCTTGTATCTTGTCAACTTAGGGAGGAAGTTGTGACGTCTTGGAAGCTTCTGGTAGGTCTCAAGAGTCTCACATAAGCGCACACAAAAAGAAGGAAAGAGCCGTTGCAAGTTGATCTCTTTCGGCTCCATATATGGCAAGTAGTAACTCTGCGGGTTCTTGTGTGGTAAGGTGTACCAAAGTTCGTGTGGTACATGTCTTGTGTGGTCTAGATGTTCTCCTGGTTTCTATATGTAGCTTTGAGGTGCGTCCAAATGAAGAATAAGAAATATTTCCTTGTTTGACTTTATTTGGTCCAGTACATTAGAAGGTAGTTCAGCGAGTAGATCAGCTAGTAGTTCAGCCGGTTCGTCAGCAAGTACATTAGCTATATGTACTTGTAACATCTTTGAATCAATTCCTTGGTGAATGATTCCTTGATGACTTGATGTTGCCTCGTTAAAAACCTTTCTAGGTAAACCCATTGGGACAAACCTTAGATAAGGGAAAAAGAGTAAACCGGTCAAATTCCACCATATGGTGATTCGGCTCGCTGGTCTTTGATTCATCTTGAACCATCATTAGACTTCTTAGGGTTAATATGCTGGTGAATAATTAACCCTAGGCCTTGTGCTTAATTAGGACTCTATTTGGGCAAGAATCCTCCAAAATGCTCCATATTAACCAGTTTGATACATGTACAGGCTGGTTTGGTATGCTTCCGGTTTGGTTTGATTTAGATGTCTGCATCATACACTCTCCCTTGAAAAAGTTTTTACCTCGAAACTGAAGAATCTGCACCAAGGGAAAGCAAGTTAGCTTTCATTCGATTTTGGGAGGCTAGGGTCTTATCTTGGTAGGGTGGCGGTTTGATAATGCATGGTGAATTATGTGGCTCTCCTTTGAACAAGAAAGATAGGATCACTCCTCTGTTTTGTTATGGTGCTTTGACTTGTGGTGTTGCTTGCTTAACTCCTTCTCGGTTTTGAGCTTTGAAATCCGGCAGTTCCTTTTTGATTAAGCAAGAGTTTGAGGCTCTTCTTGTCTCTATGATTGGTGGCGTTGACGCCAATGATGCTGGTTTACTCTTGTTTTGACTTTGGTTCATGAGTTTCTTCATCTCTAGTAAATCGTAGATAGGTGAGACATTATTGATATGTGTGGATGGGATAGGGCGTTGGTAACTGGAAGAGTGTGGTTAGAATCTGTGGAGAAAGGAGGGTTCAGCCAGAGATTCTATTTTATGAAGCTGCTTGATCGATGGCATAAATAGTGTGACAGTTATATCAATATTGACACCAACCATTCATGTATAAGGAGTGACATGTTAATATGATGCTTGAGAAAGAGTAACATAGAATTAGCGACTCTGAAACCAATTGGATTAGCATAGCTATGGTGGTAAGTATAATTGAAGCACTGCAAATATTGTTTTAGTCAATATCTCTCTTAAGCGATCTAAAAATGAGAAGAGGACATATTGTTGGGTTAAGATTGTGTATAGAATCTCATTGACATTGAAGAGAATGACCCCTGGATGCATTAACCATAACTGAGCAGATCATGATCTCAAAGAGTGAACAAAGTTTGAAGCTTTTGAACGGGTGAGATCTTATGGTACAGCAAAACTAGGCATATGATATATCTCATCATAACCTCTTTAGAGCTTTTCTCTTATTTATTAGTAAAAAGATTTTGGTTATGGTGATATAGTAAAACTTAACAATCATATTGACATTTACATAAACGCTCGGGAGGGTTACCCTTCCAAACAAAACGTTGAGAACATTCGCAACGTGCGACAAGATCTTTTGGCGCACCAGGTATTTTTTTTATGTCGCTTATACATGTATTCTTTCCATTAGGTCCGCACTGTCCAGGAAAAGGCCTGTTCATGTCGCATCCCCATTTTGTTTTGGATTCCACCACTATTGAGTTATGTTAACCACAAAAAGATTTTTCAAATTACTAAACTGTTAAGATAAAACAATTGATAATGTGAAATAAAACTAAAATTACCTCTAATATGGCTGAGAACGAGGAATGTGAGAAGACAAGAAACCATAAACAAAACACCGCATTTCATGACTCAGAAAATGATAAATTGATCGTCTCCTTTAGTAGCAAATATTTTTAGTTTAAATTTATTTTTTTGTCAACAAACACTCATAATAAATATACTCAACATACAATAAAATTAGATTGCTATTAATTAGGGGAACAAATAAAAAAGAAAGATGGAGCCAAGTCTACGAAACCGATGGAATCGTTCTTTTATTTTTTGAAAAGTTTTCCTATGCGAAATTTAATTTTCTAATCTATTCACATCCCAAAAAAAAAAATCAGAAAAAGCATTCCTGTTATAGATTAGAAATTCATAAATATCTCACAATTCATACAAGTATCACAATATATTGTTATCTGTATATCAATCTTATTTTCAACACAACATACTAGGCATCATATTAGAAGCGTGAAGCTAGCGAACTAATGGTACAAGGGAGTATGGTTCTCTCACGCAACTCCCAAGTACTCCTTAGTGTGGCTTGCAATGCATAATCGTTTAACAAAGGGCGACGACAGAATGAGTTTGTGGAACACGTATGTGGATACTCGGTGTGTTTTTTTTTGTCGAGCACCAATTGAATTTAAAGACTTTATATTCTTTCTTTGTACTTACTCCTCTCAGGTTTGGGGAAGCATTGCAAGTATTACTTTAAGATCACTATGATATATCGTATGATGATATTGTAAATTCCAGATTGCGACTTACAGTGAGGTTCATATTGAGGTATGTGTGTGTATGCACTCTATCTGATGTGAGAAAAATAGGTGTAAACATTGGGAACAAGGCACGCCTCCTACACTCATGTCTACCTTCATTGATCGTATTATCCGGAATAGATCTGCAAGTCTCCGAGTTTGGCTTGGTACTCAGAATAATTAGCTTTGATTGGGGATTCTTTATTCGCCAATATTTTTGGCACATGAACTTAATATCACATTTATTATACAAAGTTTTTTTGGTTGAAATTATTTTACATTCATTCGACAAAAAAAACGAACAAAAAAATTATGAATCAAATATGCAAACATCAATATATGATGATCCGACTACTTTTCTTTGCATTTTATATAGCTCGGAAAAACTAAAGGAAATAAAATGTAAGTGTGCTAAAACTAACATATCGAATATATAATACTATGTAACTATATAATATCTCTTAATTTTCTACAATGAGTTCACATTTTAAAATATTTTTTACATAATTTAATATCAAATATTAAAGTTATAGAATATTAAAAATATAATAATTAAAATATTTACCAAATTATGGGTACACAGCTTAAACCATTGTGACGGATCTGTCAAACTAAAACACATAAACCATATTTAGTTCATCCCAAACATACCATTACAATTACATACCATTACATTTATGCGGTGATGAATAATAAATTCTTGGGATGAATAACAAAATCTTTGTTTAAAAAAAAAAAAAAAAAAAAACATACCATTACATTTATGCGGTTTTATTCCTATATTCAGGTGCAATAAAATCAAGTAAGTTGTGTAATTTGCTATAAAAAAAGGAGTGCCCACAAGGTGTTCGAAACAATTCCAGAATTCCTCAATGGGTTTTTTTCGAGGAAGAGTTGTTCAAAAAGAAGATACCGAATTGGGTTTCATTGCTCGTCTTCATTGTCACGTGGATCTCACGTGATCAAACCTTCAACATCTTGTTACGTGATCAAACCTTCAACATCTTGTTACTTGATCAAACCTTCATCTTTTTGTTATCATCTCTGTTGATTTTCCCGCCTCGCAAACCCTAGAGACCAAGAAAACGCAAGAAAGCTTGAGAGAATCATGGAGTCTTCTCCTACCCATTTCTTCGGAGATAATGGCGACGCAGAAAAACACAAACTTGCCTGGCGTTACTACGAACAAGGAGATCACATGAAGGCCTTGGAGGTAATTGAAGATTCGGTTTTGAAGATCGGTGAGAAACTCAAGCTTCCATCAGATCTTTATTTCCTACAAGGTGATATCTTCATGGCACTAGCGAGAAAAACAGAGAATAGTGACTTGAAATTCTCATTGATGTTGGGTTCTGTAGAATGCTATTTGGAAGATTACATGGTACAAGCATTCGCTGCAATTTCTCTCTTCCATTTGGGCGAACATCTTGGCTCAGCATTGTATTACAAGAAAGCCTTGAGGGTTGCAAAAAAGAGTTTATCTCTTATGTCTTTTGACCCATCGAAATCGGACCAGCTAATTACTAAACGTACACTTGAGGGTATAGTCGAAAAGGCAGGGTTTAGGATCCTCCATGGTCTTACTGTGAAAAGCTCTGAACCGAAACTGAGGGAGTCAAAGGAAATAAGAATCAAGATAAGGAGTGACTCGCATACCATTGCGGCTAATGAATTGAGGCGTTATTGGGCGGGTATGAGTGCTGAGAGTAAAAGGAACTTCATGAAAGTTAGCACTGTAGAGCTTAGAAGTTATGTCGAGAGAGAACATGGAAGAGAGGGACTAGATGCTTTGGAGCAAGTTCTTGACTCTGCAAGGATAAACAGAAAATGGAAATTCTGGATGTGTCGAACTTGTTCACAGAAGTTCTTTTATCCTAAAAAGTTTAAGAATCATCTTGAACAAGTTCATGGCGCAAAATATAAACCTTCGAGAGAAGATTTGGCACAGAGTGTAGATGAAGTCTGGGCTGGTAGGATATCGGTTGCCGATTGGGAACCTGTAGATGCACTAGCTGCTGCTGAAATGATCAAGAACCGTCTTGAATTTGTGAAAGAGTTTGTATATGTGAGTGGATGGTCCAAAGACTGGCCTTTAGCTGCAGATGAAGAGCGTAGGAAATTACTGAAGGAAATCCAATCGCTCATTGTGTCGTTTTTGGAGCGTAAAATTCTCTCTTGTAGCATTCGAGACTGGATGATGCAGTTTCCTGTTAAGCATCTTGCGCAATTTGAAGTTCCCGAGCACACTCTTACTACCGAGTGCCGTTTAGTGGAAACACCTCAGAGTATCTGTTTTTTGGAATGTCAAGAACTCAATCAAATTCTAGACCTTCTCAAACGCATCAAGGGTGTAAGGGATGATGGTACAGAACTGGTTTCAAAGGCAACAGACAGTTTATGGCGTCATACTCAAGTTAAAGAAAAGATTGATATTGACCATGAGTTTTCATTTATCCTTCTGGATAAAAGATTGCTGAGAGGCAATATTGCTTCATTCGATGATGAAGGGTCAATAGATGTTTGTGATCACAATGTTCACTACGCCAAGACACATCCTCAGGGCGATGATATCATAACTTGGTTACTTGACGACTACTCTTTAATAGAGAGCTTTGGATTCCCCAGATCTATTAGGGCACACAATCTTGATATAAGGATGGCTGTTCTGAGAGCCATTCACTTCACGCGTAGGACTTTGGTAGCCAGATATGCAAAGAAGTGGCAGATCCTATGTTATGATGTATGTCTTAATAAAGCCAAGAACTTATGTATACAAGAAGGTGAAAGGAGAATGAATGTTCCCGAAGATCAAAGGAACATATATGCATCTCTTCTATGCGACAGCTGTGAAGAGCAGTTAACGATAGACGTTGAAGATCCTCTTTTTACAGAACTATTCTTGTGTGCAGTACGAGATGTTCTCGATGGAGCATCGCATCTGACATTTGATTTCACTACTGCAGAAGATTGCCTGAAACTTATACATGGGCATAAAAATATCAGTGATGATATAGTGTTAAAGTCCATAGACCATCTGAAATCAGTGGTCACCAACAAGGTTCAATATCATATGTAGTCCATACATCAAAGTTTCAATTTACAACGGAATAACATATATTGTTTTTGTAATATATATATTGACTTGCAGGTTCTGCTAGCCGATTCAAAGATTTTGCTGATTGAAAATTCAAGGATAAATTTGCTTAACGACCTCGTCAGGCTTTCTGTTTTTGACTACCGCTCTTATATCCTTCCCTTGCTGAAACGTTTCTTGCGGGTTGGTTTTTAACTTTGGTTTTGTGCATAGAGATTTCATCTTCCCTCTGAATTGACAGGTACCTTATATTATAATTCATGTCTTTTCTTCTAGGAAGAGTTGGATGTGATTGTAGATATGGATGCCAAAGCCAAGTTAGCTGCAGTACAAGAAGAACTTTTATCCGAGGAAAAGAAAGAGAAGGAGAAGAAGTCATGGTCAAAGAAGAAAAAACATAAAAGCAACAAGGTCGTTGATGGTCTAAATTCTCTATTTTCTTCTCTGACTTTTTGATTACTCAGTCATAAGAATGATTGTCCTTCATGATGTAACAGAGAACTTCAACGAGCATGTTGAGTCATCTTGATCAGGATGACACACAGTAAGTACCTCTAGATGAGAAATTTGGTTTCCCAATACTCTTTTTGCAAGTTTATAAATTGTTTTAAGTTTTCTCTGAGCAAAACGTGTTCTTAAATATGTCCAGTGAATCTTCTATTAACACTGAACCGGGAATTACATTAAGGACGGAGGAAGAAGACTCTATGGAACCAGAAGAAAGGGGTCGATTGAAAACTTCATCCAGCACTAACAATCAAGAGGAAGCTATTAAAGGTGACCCTGGTGGAAATAGAGCTTTGTAAATTACAACTTTTTTGTTTTGAGATGCACATTTCTTATTTCTTCATTCGCCATCTTCAAGATTTCAAAAACATGCCTAGAAAAGATTCACTGTCAGAAGATGCAACCAGATACCGTTCAGCTCTTGACATGACGCTTAAGGTATATCAGTCACCAGCAAAAATAAGATTCAAACCTTGACTCTCATCTACTAACTCAGCTCATTCTTTATTTTCATTTGTCATTTCTTTACCTCCTATTTGCTTTGACAAATTTTGCTACTGCAGGCCCTCTTAAACATTAAGGTTCTTCAAGAAGATTTGGTGCACAATCGGCAACCATTTCATGGCAACTTGGAAGAACAAGTTCCTTATGCACTGCAAAATTTATTTTCTGCTTTTGTCTCGGAACAGATAGCAGAAGAGGGACTCTACAGTTACCTCCTGAGCAACTTACTTGCTTCCATAGAAGGAGTTCATTCCATGGTTTGTGAGGATATATATAAGCTTCTGAGCTTGACTGTCATTCCATAGTCTTGCATGTCATTCAATTTTTTACTCTTTTCAGTCAAGTGATGCTGCTGAGGTAGTTGTCGCGATCCTCGAGTTTTGTCATTGCTGGAAAAGTCCAGAAAGAGAAAGCTTGGTAACTCGACTTTTTACGTTGGAGGAATATGAAAGAATGAGTTGTAAAAAATGCAAAAGGAAGCCAAATTATCCAGAGCAAAGTTCTTATGGAATTGTTATGGCTGCAAATTCAATCAGAAACCTGAAGGTATGGTTCGTTTTCTATATTTTTCATTTCCACAGAAACTGGTACTTAAAATGCTGGGTCTGTGGTTATTTATATATGCAGTGTGCTTTTGGGAATATAAAGTTTGAGGACATCCTCAAAGTGGGCCGCATGAAAGATGGAATGATGTGTGATGTTAAAACAGGAGGCTGTGGAGAGATAAACTTTGTTCACCGCACTATAAGTAGATGCCCGCCCATCTTCACAATTGGTAAGTTTTGACCATGATGCGATCTAATCTACCCATATTTCATTTATTTCGGATGATAAAACATTGTTGCTGTTTTCTTTTGGGTTTGCAACATTAGTGTTGGAATGGGAGAAGAATGAAACTGAAAAAGAAATATCTGAAACAACAAAGGCATTGGACTGGGAGATAGATATCAGCAGGCTATACGAAGTCTTAGAAGAACCAAACATTAAGTACCGGCTTGTGTCAATGGTAAAATCTGAAACATTATCACAGATGTTTGTGCTATTCATTTTCTGTATTTATCTGTTACAGTCTCAGAAAATGGAAATGCAGATTTGTTGTGTTGAAGAAGGAGAATACATTTGCGTGGCTTATAAAAAGAACCGGTGGGTCAGTCTCAGACATGAAACTTTAGCAGAAGAGGTAAGACGAAACAGATGCCTTTGTCTTTTATGAGTTGAGTTTTGATAGGTGAGACATGATTGATATATGTGTGGTGATGCTATAGGTTGTTGGTAACTGGAAGAATGTGGTCAGATTCTGTGGAGAAAGAAATGTTCGGCCAGAGATTCTGTTTTACGAAGCATTTCAATGGCCTAACAACAAGTGGCAAAAGTTAATATCAAGGGAAAATCAATATGAAAACCTATCATTCATGTAAAAAAACAGTGACATCTTTCAAATCAACAGTCGTTTTCTTTGTTCATATATGAATCTTGAGAAAGAGTAATTCACAGACAGACAAAGGTTGAGCAGAGCTGTGGATTAACAGAGACTATGGCATTGTGAAGTATTGTCGAAACATTTAGTGGATACAGTCCTTTTGCAATTAGGCTTTTTATTCGACTTTGTTATTGTTTCTGAACATGTGAATTTTTATTACAATACTTTTATTTTTTGGTCATAAGATATTATCACTGAAAACAAAGAGCTGCTTCACGAATACCAGAAACTGTGGTTTCAGGATAACATACTTTTACAACATGTTAAAACAAATAAATACTGGCGATGTAAATTGTTTTATAATATATGATCTGTCTACGATATAAAATACTTTGGGAGTTTCTTCAATCAAGTCTCTCGGCTTGTGGAAACTACATTTGTTCATCTACAAAGAAACCTTATCATGTACACAACAAGCAATACGACTGCTACAGCTCAAAACAGACAAAAACAGCAAATGGTTCAGCTACAAACACATTTTCTTTTTATCTTCACTTGAGTATTAGTGCAACAATAGAGAGTCTTCTGCTTCATTCTCGTCTCTTCTTTATCGGTCTCTCTCTCTAATCATCATTTCTCCTCAAAATCGACATCAATGATTTGGGATTTAGGTGGCTTTTTAGAGTTGCCCTTGGTATTATTGTTGTTGTTGCCATCTTTTGAGAAGAAATCGCCTTGTGGCTGCCACACTATGTTCCCACAGCCCTCGCATCTGATGATTTGGCTCTTGTATCCTATGAACTGCCTCTTACATGCTGGGCATTCTCCCTGTGCAGACTCAAACGTGTTATAACAGAGCTTCGAAACACAGTTTGTTCAGGATACTTCATCATACATGTCACGCAGAGATTTAATATCGGTTTCATATACTAAATCGAAGAATGTAGATAAAGGACCTGAGTTATATTAGCTATACCTTGATGACAAAGTTGTTGGCCACTGCACCAATGAGAAGAGGGCCAGCAATTGGAAGAACCCAAGTCGCGATTATTATTACTCGGAATAGCCATCCAGAGAGGGCAAACCAAAGAAAGAAAATAGTCTGGAAATGAAACCAGAGCATATCCAATATTAGAATTCTAAACACAGCCAGTAAGATTCACTCAAAACCATGTATAGTCAGACAATTCATCGAAGTATATGTCCTTTTGTAAGTTCACTTTATTCCATGTACTCAATGAAACCCATGGAATGAGATAATATAAACCGGGGCAGTGCTCATATTCCTGATAAATCAACATCCCAGAAACTAATTTGGTTTTCATAGTCGCAGCCTGTTCTTGCCTTTTATACAATATATACAGAAAATAAAACCCCCAAAAGGTACAGAACTCAAAAGGTCAGACAAATCTTCAATGAGATAACCAGTGAGCTTAAGCGGAAAAGTTGTTATTCATATATATACGATACAGCCCTAAAATCTTTCCAACTCAGGCTCAATCATAGTTTAGTAAGAGTAAGAGAAAATAACAAAGTAACACTTACAGCAAAACTTCCACCGAGCGGTGTATTCAAGAAAGCACTGAATTGCTTCCTGTACTGTAAGCAAAAACAAAGGGGGAAAATCAGCACAAAGCAAAGAAAGAGTCATTTAGCTACAACCACATGATATCAATGGTCAACTCTTGTCATTCACATAAAACAAAACAGATAACTCTATAAAACCAGCTAAATTTCCTAGGAATGATTCACCATCCTAATCAACCTGAGCATCTAATCGAAAACAAATGACGAAAAATGAACTGAATGGATATCTCTTTACTTCGAAAAGAACGAGCCTTTTCAAAAGACATGTCCTCCAATATGTAGGATTCAAATGGCTAGTTCCAATTTTTCTCCATTTGATATATGACATCAGCAACAATCTCAATAGCAACAATCAAGGCTCAAGAATCTAAAATCAAAAGTCCTCTCACATAGATAACAGAATCAATACATGAAATTGAGTTCATCTTCTTTCTCAATTATCACTATCAGTTCAAGTTTAAACAAAAACTCATTTCATAAGTATATACCTTTGGGAAATTTCTACTCAAATCGGCAGAGAAACTCCTAACACGAGGACTAATCCCAAACTCACGATCAATCTCACGAGCACGGTCACCGGCAGAACTAGCAGCGGAGCTAAACCGGCGAGAAACAGCGTATTGCCGATCAATTCGCTCAGCGGTCTTCTTAGCCTCAAAAACGAATTGCTCGAATCCATCGTTAGCGCTTCTCCACGCGTCTCTCCAAGCTTTCCCGGACTTAACGTTATCAGCGAAACGGTCAAAGTCACCGCGTTGGAAGGCTTTCACCTGTACGAAAGAGGCGGCGCGTGAAGTGTACGCAGGGTGTGGATAAGGTGTGGTGATGGTGAATCTGGGTGATGTGGAAGGCCACATGAAGTTGCAAGCCTTCATAGTAATCGAAAGACCATGAGATGATTATACAGAGCTATGTAGGAAGAAGAAGGTTTTTTTTGGTTACTCTTCGCCGTGGAGAAGATGAAGTTGTGCGGTGATAGATTACCGATAAATCAAGAAACCTCCAAATTGAAATACACATTTTGTACCGGCCGGTTTAATCACTTGTGGCCTAAATTGAAATGGTTCGATTTTTTTTTTGTGGTTTGGAAAATTACAGAGTTCTGACCAAATGTAATAAAAATAGTTTCGATTGGCTGATGATTAATGCCATAAATTTGGATTTGCTTGATAACGAGATTTGAAGTCGGTCGAGTTTGTAGAAACATATAATAAACTTGATTCGATAAATTACTAAAACTTTTTTTTTTTCTCATTCTCTTTACCGATTTATAGACAACAAGAGTGATCACGATGTAAAGCACTAATATAATTTTTTTGTTAAAAAAATCGCTAGACGTTAATCGGACGTTCGAGTTGGGTCTAACGGCTAGGCAAAAAATTAATAATTAAACAAAAATTAATCAGAAACTAGTTTTTTTTACTTATATATTATATATATATATTATTATTGTAGAATAAAATTAATAATGCAAAAAGGTCCAATGGTTATTAGCGTGTTTCCTTGCTTTTGGGTGGCGAGTTCGAGTACTTGTAACTACATTTATGCCTATTTTATTCATTTTAGGTTTGATGATAATAAATCACCAACATACTCTTGTTTTATACCTCTCAAAAACGAGATTTGTAACCCTAAATCTGCCGTCACTTAGTTTCTTCTTCACTTTTCATCATTACTTTTTGTTTTCTTCTATTGTTTATTGCTAGATTTGCTACATCCCTCAAGTATTTATGAATTTTAACCTTCAAAAGAACAAAAAATCAAGTTTTTTCAAGATTTCTGATTTTTGAGCCAATTTTATCATAATTCAGGCGGTCCCTTGCCGCGAAATCGGCCACATTTTTTAACAAGGGTATGATTACATATGGAATCCAAAAATGATATAGAAAAGTAGAATTTGGAGGGAGATTATTCTTTGCGAGAATATCAGTAGGTGTGTTGCAGTTTCTCTTCGGCCATTTGAATTGAGTGTCATCGAACTTCTTTCCCCAATTTTGAACTTCTTTTAACCAATTGAAGGCACCAAAGTTCCGTTTTATCTCCTTTATCATGTCAATCAATTTCTGATTATCACTTTCAAAGTAAAATCGTCGGTAGTCCTTACACTAGCAATGTTGCATCGCAATAATAAGCGCCTCGAACTTTTCCTCTAAAACGTTTGATGTGGTATAACCAATAGCTTGCCCTACGGGAACATAGAACATGTCATTGTCTCGCAGAACCCATCCTGTTTTTGAAGGAAAGTCTCCATTAACAAAAGAAGCATCACTTAATCCAACTTGGTTCTGGCGAATCCACCAGTTATTGCCGGTCATTGCGTGATTTGTAGTTTGCTGGGTAGGAGGAGTCAGTAGAGTTTCAGCTTTGGTCCATTGTTTGGCATCTGCCCTTGCAAGGTTTAGAGATGTTCCCCAGGGGATGTGCTTGCGTTGGAAACATATTATGTTTCTACTCTTCCAGATTTTCCAGAGGATCCAAAGAGGAAGCTAACGTAAGTGGCATGTTCTCAATGACAAATTGATAAGGATTGCTTGCGTTTTTTCTTCAAGAGAGGAGACCGTATCAAATAGAGTCTAATTTAGGATGCCCGAAGCTCAGCAAATCGACCCTGCATACTCACAATCAAATAACAAGTGCTTTCTGGTTTCTTTGGCGCTACAACATCGCCGGCAGGATGATAATCGACTGATATGGCGAAACTTTAAGGCCTCACCTGTATCTAGTGCCCGAAAAGTAATCTCCGGAGAAAGTGTTTGATTTTTGGAGCACTTTGATTTTTCCACATTTTTCTTTTAAGTTCGACGTCTCCTAGGGGTGGTAGTGTAGAATTCTCTTTATTTATGTGTGTAGTCAACTAGTATGCAGATTTGACAGTGTACATGCCATCTTTAGAGTAGTGCCATCTTTAGAGTAGTGCCAACCAAGGAAATCACCATTAGCATTTGGACTAATTTTCAAAGCCAAAATTTTGGTAACATCATCTGGGTGGACCCGATCTCTTATCTTCTCTACACCCCAATTCTTGCCGGAAGCATTAATAAGGTAACTAACAATACAGTTTTGAGTTCTCTCTAATTCTTTTCTGGGAGGCATAGGAGGATGCTAAGGAAGCCAAGGGCCTCGCCAATTATTTACCATTGTACCATTTCCGATTACATAACACATCCCTTGTTTGAGAAAATTTCTACCTTGTAGGATTGATTTCCAGATGAAAGAGGGTTTTGTTCCTTGTTTTACATTAAGAATGTTTGTATCAGGGAAGTACCTGCCTTTTAGGACTCTTGCCATCAAACAATGGGGATGTTGAAGAATTTGCCAGCTCTGCTTTCCGAGCAGTGCCATATTGAAGCTTTCCAATTCTCGATATCTAAGCCCTCCTTCTCTTTTCGGAAAACTTAATCTATCCCATGCAAACCAATGCATTCATTTTGCGTCGTCCCCTTTACTCCACCAAACAATAGGGAAGTACTTGCCTTTTAGGACTCTTGCCATCAAACAATGGGGATGTTGAAGAATTCGCCAGCTCTGCTTTCCGAGCAGTGCCATGTTGAAGCTTTCCAATTCTCGAAATCCAAACCCTCCTTCTTTTTTTGGTAAACGTAATCTATCCCAAGCAAACCAATGCATTCCTTTTGCATTGTCCCCTTTAGTCCACCAATATCGGTTAAGAACGCCATTAATTTCTTCACATATCTCCTTTGGAATTTTATAGACATTCATCACTCGATATGCAGTTCTAGGGCCATTGATTTAAGCACCACTCTTTTTTTCCCTGCGAGAGAAAATTCTTATTGTCTTCCCCTTGAGTTTTTCAAGTATATACTCAAACAAGTCTGACTTCTTTTTATCAAATTGTGCTAGAAAGCCAAGGTATTTGTTCCCACCTCCTTCACCATGGATGCCAAGAATGTGACGCATCTTACGTTTCAGTTCATGTCTGACTCTTTCCAAACGTAATTGCCAATTTTCTTAGGTTCACAGCTTTTCCTGAAATTGCTTCATATCTTGATGAATGTCTTTAATGGCTTTACATGGTTTTTCATTTGCTAACATGAAAAACATGGAATCGTCAGCAAAAGGAAGGTGGACAACTGCGGGACTTTTGTTACTTATTTTAACTCCTTGAAGTTGTAGACGTTGGGCTTGAAGTTGTAGACGTTAGGCTACTTGTTGGATTAGGTGCGATAACATTTCGGTATAGAGAATAAAAAAAATAAAGAGAGAGCGGGTCTCCCTGCCGAATTCCCCGTTGTGGTTGGATGTGGCCATGAGCTATGCCATTAATCAGGACAGTAAAACTTACAGACGTGACAGAGTTCATTATCCACCCAATCCACTTCTCAGCAAATCTCATTTGTCTCATTGTTTCTTCTAAAACCTTCCATTCAAGACGATCATAAGCTTTCGTTATGTATGTTTTTAGCGCCATGTAGGAATTCGATTGTTGTTTCGTGGCTTGGGAGCATGAAACTTCTTGAGCCATGATGATATTATCAGTTATCAAAAGGCCCGAAATGAAAGCAGCATGTTCATCCGAGATAATTTCAGAGAGGTGAGGCTTTAATCTGTTGACTAAGGTCTTTGAAATAATCTTGTAGCTGGCATTACAAAAAGCGATTGGCCGAAAGGCTGCAGTTGTTGAAGAATCTTCGATCTTGGGGATAAAGCAAAGGTTTGTGTGGTTATGCTTCGCATCCAAAAGGTTTTTTCTCAAAAAATCTTGGACTTCTCTGATGATTGCAGGATTAATGTCTTCTCAGAAATGTTGATAGAAATTAGCGGTAAATCCATCAAGACTAGAAGCTTTGTGAGAACCAGTGGAGAAAATTGAAGCTTTAATCTCTTCCACAATGACTATTTTTGTTAAGTCATTGTTGATGTCAGAGTGAACTCTGCTTTGAAAGCCTTAAAAAACATCTTGATAGCTATCAACAGACATAGGAGAAGACACAAAGAGGTCGTTGAAGTAGTTAGTATCTACCTCCGCAGTTTGAGTATTTCCTCTTCGATAAATACCCAGGTGGTACATTATTGCAATGATCTTATTTCTAGATCTTCTCTTTTTGTAGCTGTACGGAAATACCTCGTGTTTCGATCACCTGCTGAATCGTGGATCCAATCATGGAGATAACCACCTGAGAGGGAAAGGGAAAGAAACGACCCACTTCGCTAGCGAAACCATTGAAAACCGTCACTGACACGGTGAGGAGAAGCCGATGAAAAAATTGATTTAATATCACCTGTTTTGTCGCCATTTGTGGGTCCTGTTAAAGTTAAATGAATTGATTTTCTTCTTTTTTGAGTTTTTTAAATTATTATCCGATTTTTAACAAAGGTTTTGATGTCTTGAATATATATAGAGATAAAACCTTTTGTTTGTTGATTCAATTAAGACAAGTGTGAAGACGAAACAAATATTTTGTTGTTTCAAGAGTGCTATACGAAAATGTGGGTGAGAGATGACGATTTATATTGCAACTAGATTGATAATCCGTGCTTCGCCAGGTCTTATGTTTTTTTAATATATGCGAAATATTTTCATCTATTTGTATAGTTTTTGATTGAAAATTTTATTGTAGTATTGAGTATAATATTTTTGATTTGAAATATAGTGGTAGAGTTGAATTTTTTGTTTTAATTCCAGGCTAAGTAATAAATAGTATAGATTTATGCGTGGTAAGTGTTTGTGGGAATATTCTGATTACATAGATAAATTATATTATTAATTATTAAATTTTTTAATTTAAATAATGTATAATTAGATTTGTTTAAAATCATAAAATATAAACTATATGCTATAATCTTACAAATAGTAAAGGAATATATGGTTTTCATTGTTTAAACTTTTATGTTTTATTTATTTTGGGTAAGAAATACAAAATATTTTATTAGAAAATATTTGTTTTTAAGACTAACATTTATATTTTGTATTGAAAATAGAATATAAAAGTAAAGGAAGAAAATAAATTTGTCTTAATCAAACATTCATTTTTTTTTGTGTTTATTGTTCTATTTTTTTTTTGATCAAACTAGATTTTATAAAATGAAACAGAGTTAAAACACTCCACTAGGGGAGAAGGAAATTGCTGCGAACAATGCAGACTTAGCAAGAGAATCCGCTACCAAATTGTTCAAACGAGGAACAAAGTGAAACGAGATAAGCGACAAATCTGCACTAAGGCAATGTATGTCATGAATAATAGCTTTGAGCTCCTTGGAGCTAGCTTTTGAATTGAGGAGGGAGACGAGGACTTGGGAGTCTGAATGGATCTCCAGTCTCCTGATGTTGGAGAAAGCTGGAACTGAGTGGATCGAGAGCAAAGCGCTCCGGACCGCTAAGGCTTCTGCAGCAAGTGCCGATGCCACATGGTGACGCGAGTCAGTGAATCTCCCCAAGGCATTACCCTGTGAGTCAAGAAGGTGCCATCCTTGGCCACTTACCCTTGTGGTAGCGCTCCACGCAGCATCAACAAAGCATTTGTGAGCAGCAGAGGTCCGTTGTCCAGAAGGTAGAGGCTCAAGTTTACGACGTGGCCTAGGCAAAGCTACTTGAGCAAACTGCCACTCTTTAGCTTCTTTCAGAGATTTGATAACAATGTCAAGTTCTGAGAGGGATCGATCCTCGAAGATCAATGTGTTTCTAGCTTTCCATAGGTTCCACATAACCCATGGAGCCAGTGGAGAAACCGAAAGACCCGTAGGAGGAAGAGCTGTGGACTTCAGTGAAAGAGATAAGAGATCCTTAAAATTCTGAAAGTTACCCGCAACAAAGCTAATATGAAGAGGTGTGGCAGCCCAGACTCTTTGCGTGAAAGGGCAATTGAGGAACAAGTGGAGTTCATTCTCCACGGCTCCACACCTTTTGCAACAGGTGGAAGATCGGAGTCCCCTCATAGCTAAGTTACTTCCAAGAGAAAGTGCACCACTAGCCGCCTTCCAGAGGAAGTTTTTTAACTTTGGAACAATTTTAAGACTCCAAATGTTGCGTTGCCAGTTAAAAACTGCAGGGCTGGTTGGGTGTTCCAGAGCAGCCTTAATAGCCAGGTGATATCCTGTTTTAGTGGAGTACACTCCGGAGCTTTCCGGTAACCAGATCAGCGCATCCTTTAGGCATCTCTTACTAAGGATGATTGCTCTGATAGAATCCTCATACTGAGGCAAAATGCTACGAATAGCTGAGGGACTCCAGTCATTGGAGGAGGGGCAAATAAGTTCCTTGACTAACATATCTTCTTTGGTCTCAGGGGGAGGGCCAAAAGGAACCAGCGGCTGATGAAGGGAGATCCATGGATCTTGCCAAACTCTGACGTTGGAGCCATCCCCAATGGACCAGCCAAGCCCTTTTTTTAAGAGGTCACGACCAATGAGGATTCCTCTCCAGCCATGAGAAGCTGAGGAAGGAGAGGTGCAGTCTAAGAAACTCGAGGAGTGGCAGTACTTCCCAAGGAGAGTCTTTCCAAGTAGTGAATCCGGGTTGGATAAAAGTCTCCAGCCAATATTTGCTAAGAGAGCATCATTGAATGCTTCAATATCCTTAAAACCCAATCCGCCCTCAAATTTTGGTCGAGTTAGTTTACTCCAAGCAACCCAACTCATTTTCTTTTTACCGGGCTTCTCATCCCACCAAAATCTTAAGAGTACCGATTGGATTTGCTTACAAAGTGAGCTAGGAAGCTTAAAGCAAGACATTGCATAAGTCGGCATAGCGGTGAGGATAGACTTTAGGAGAACTTGCTTCCCCGCTCCGGAAAGGAACCGAGAAGTCCAACTATGGGCTCTTTGTCTTATCTTATCCACAATTGAAGAGAAAATATCTCTCTTTTTCCTTCCAAAGTGCTCGGGGAGACCAAGATACTTTCCAATGCCACCTTCTTGATTTATTTTGAGGGCTTGCTTCACTTTGGATTTTGTGTCATTGGACGTCTTGGAAGAGAATGTGATAGCTGACTTCAACAAGTTAATGCTTTGTCCGGACATAGCCTCATATTGCTCAAGAATCGTAGTAAGCGCTAAACAACATGCCGGGCTAGATTTGCAAAAGAACATTGTGTCGTCCGCAAACAAGAGATGGTTAATAAGAGGGCTAGCTCTTGCAACTCTTATCCCCGGGAGCTTACCCCGCGCTTGCGCCTTTGAGCAAAGACCCGAGAGAACCTCCGTACAAAGGATAAAGAGGTACGATGAAAGCGGATCTCCTTGTCGTAAGCCTCTTGAAGGAACAACTTGCCCTTGAGGCGTCCCGTTTATAAGGAATTTGTAAGAGACGGTTGTAACGCATTCCATCACCCAAGCTATCCATTTATCATGAAAGCCAATCCTTTGAAGAACCGCCTTAAGGAATCCCCATTCAATTCTATCATAAGCCTTGCTCATGTCCGTTTTAACCGCCATAGAGCAATATTTTTTGGCCTCCGAAGTACGAAGGAAATGGAGAACCTCATGGGTTATAAGAACGTTATCGGAGATGGCACGGTTCGGAACAAAAGCCGATTGGTAAGGAGAGATGAGCAAAGGAAGGATTGGTTGAAGTCTCTTGGTAAGAATTTTAGCTATGATCTTGTAATGAACATTACAAAGGGCAATGGGGCGGTAGTCTCCCACTTTCCTCGGAGCTAAACCTTTCGGGATTAGTCTAACATGAGTCTCATTATGACGAGAATTCAACACATTAGTCTCAAAAAAGGACCGGATTTCCCGGGAAACATCAATGCCAATGGTAGGCCAATACGCTTGGTAAAACTTAGAGGAGAAGCCGTCGGGGCCAGGTGCTTTGCTTGAGTTTATTGCCAAGACTGCTTCCTTGATTTCCAGCAGAGATGGGATAGCAATGAGCGACGCATTCATAGCCTCTGTAATCTTTGGTTGAAGAATCTCATCAATGAGTTGAAACTCAGAATTTCCATTGGTAGTAAAGATACCTTGGAACACCTGGGAAAAAGTGTTAGCAATCTGGTCCTCTTCAACAAATTCATTACCCATCTCATCTTCAATGACAGAGAAAGAGTTAAGAGCCCTTCTTCCTCTAGTCACTGCATGGAAGAAAGAGGTGTTGCGATCCCCACTATGCAACCAATTAATCCGGCTTCTTTGTTTCCAAAAACTCTCTTCCTCCTTATAAGCCAATTCTAGTTTCGCTGACAGGGAAGCAATGAGTGGAGAGTCTGGTATTGACGCTGAGAGGGCTTGTTCAAGCTTTTCTTGGTTTTGCTTGATTTCAGCTGTGCTGTTCTTATGGTTTTCCTTCAGCCACTCAATGATTTTCCTACGACAAAGGTCAAGTTTCGGGATAGTAGAAGAGTGGTTGTCTTGCTGCCAAGCTTTCTTGATTAGGTCAGTAACCTCCTCCTTTTCTGTTAGGCTCCTGTCAAACCTGAAAGGGCTTTGTTTACGGTGCTTAACATCATTGAAAAAAGTCACCAGCGGCCTGTGATCCGATCCCTCAAATCTGAGGTAGCGACACCTACCAGTTGGAAATTTTTCTGACCAGGCACAGTTAGCCATGGATCTATCCAGCCTGGACCTTATGAAGTGGGAATACCTTGTCCCTCGCCAAGAAAAGGAGTTACCAGAGTGTTTGATATCCCATAACCCTTGTTGTGAGACAAAGCTTCTGAAGGCCAGAAAGGAGCCTTCCCATCTTGGGGGACCACCAAACTTTTCTCCATTATCGAGAATATCATTGAAGTCTCCCGAAAGCAGCCATGGAGAGACTTTATTCTCACCCAGCACCGCCATGGCAGCCCAAAATTCAGCTCTGTTCTCCATACTTGGGGCACCATAAACAAAGGTGATGTCGGTCTCTGTTTTTTTAAACTTTATGGAAGTGTTAATGAAGTTAGCAGAAGAAGAGAGAATTGAGATATCAATCCCATCATTCCAAAACAGAGCCAACCCTCCACTTAGTTCTATTCTGAATCCCGATTATCACTACACTACCCATGGCTGAGCTCTTGTTGTTTTCAATTATCCATCAATCAAATCATTCTAAGATGTCTAATCGTTCAAGACTAATTATAATATGAAGATTCCAGTTAGAGAGTATGACCGCGGGATCTTGTTGGCAATTGAAGAATGAGAATCGGGAATTCAAAAAAATGTAATAATAACAAAAGTACATCATCATCATCTTCTTTATCTTTCTCAATTTACTCACAATTAGTACCAAACTTGACTGAAATTCAATCCAGATTTTGATCTTTGTTTTAGACGCAATTATGCTATGAATATCTGGATTGAGAGATTCATTGAAGCACGAAGAAATATGTTTCGATTGATCCGAATTAGGACCATGGTGACAATTGAAGAACCTGATACGTAGTCTCTTCAATTTTTACAAAGTTACAAAAAGGTATATAATCGTCCGTCTTCATTAGTTCTAAATATTATTTCAATTATGTTGTCACTGAATTCGTTTAATTAACTTGCAAATTCAACTGTAATTCATTTTGAAATCAAAGTTCTAATATAATAGTTCAACATATTTGATCCAAATGCATTCGGACACGAAATGAGATCATTGTTAGTTGCAATCGCTGTAAGGATTTGGTTCTTCATGAAATTTCAATACAACAACAAAAACAAAAGTTACATGATCAAAACTCTTCTTCATGTATGCATTTGTGTTATATGATTGACATATCTATAATATAAAAACAATATATAAACAGTCTGCATATGATTATGTAAAATTCAGAAATTGTAATTTACTAATGTTCAAAATCACAAAGTTGAGATTAAACAAAATTAAAACTCAATCAGAACAAAAAAGTTAAAAAAAAAAACTAAAAACTCTTAAAAACTTCTTTGAAAACAATATTTTTGTCTGCTTTTGTGGATTGTGAGAAAAGAAGATAGGCAAACTTGATTATTATTCATACTATAACGATAAAGATTTAATGTTTAAAGAAAATTATTGTTCATGCACAAATTGCAAAAAAGTTATGCGGTTCGAAATAAAGATAATTGTTGTGTGTGAAGTTTATAACAAGGTAAAACAAAGCTTTGACACTTAATTTTGATGTTGACGTCCAAAAATATTTGAGGCCTTTTGACAGAAAAAAAGAAAAAACAGTTATTTTTTATTTTATTTGACTAACTGTGAGGTTTTTTTCTAAATATTATTTGAGAAGTAAGTTTGCATCAAATTAAAATAATATGAGGCAACGAAATTTTCAGGTTGAAAGTTGGCTTTAAAAATCGAAAATACCTTAAACTAAAACTCTATGAACGATTTCGACTTTTGTTGTTTGGGTAAAATAATAAAATCATATAGATTTGATATAGAATATAGAATTTTGCTTTTCATATTTTAATATCTTGCAGATAAATTATCAATTTTATTGTTAAATCTTTTTATTTAGAAAAATTCCAATGAAATAAAGAAGTAATTTTTGAATGACAATTATAACGGTTTGCTCTAGGTATTAAGCTAATTAATATAGAATCTATTCGTATAGTTTTTTTTTTTTATGTAATGTTTATGTCATGAGTGTTTCATATGCGGTTTCATATGCTTATAAGTAATAACATTGTGGTTGTGCATAAGAAAGAATTAACATATGATGGTTTAGATTTCATTGTATATTATTGTTTAAGGTAGAACAAAAACTAACTTACTAATTTAGATCAGTCCTTAAATTTTAAACATGTATGTTTTTATCCACTAATAATTTGAATGTTAAACGCTTCTTTATTGTTATTAATTTCTTAATTCACTTATAGAGAGGATTATTCAGATCGCATTGAAGACAAATTTTATTTTGATAAAATATTATTTGTTGATGTATTATGCAAGAAATGATTTCGGAAAAAAAAAATCAAAAGAAGATTAGTGTGATATTAGTTGTTTCTCGTTTGAGACTGGGGATGTAAATGTGTTATAGTGGCCTGCTGTAACACAATTAAGCTATTATTGTTCTCTAAAGGGGAGTGATTGCTCGAGTAATTACCTGATACACTTAACTGCAAGGCAGTATATACGGGATCGATCCACAAGAAACAATGGTACACTAAAGACTTCAGAGACTTGTTCTTAGCTAAAGCGAAAGATTGTTTTGTTTGGGTTTTCAGACTTGTAAATAAAAATGCAATTAAAATAGACGATTAAACTTATGAATTAAAGACATTGGGCCATAGGGTATTTCAAAAGACAATGACTAGCGGGATAAACGAAACAAGGAATTCATAAATGAAGAACTATTCTCAACTATGAACACAATTCTAGACTAACTCTCTTTCAAGACATTAGCTACTAAATTCGACTACTCAACTACTAAACTTTCATTTGTAGTTTCCTAATCACATTCGCATTTACGATTTGGTTCATTTCGTTCACAATGCGTTCTAACGTCAATTTTCGTTGGTTAGAAACACATTGCTCAATATACATTCATTCAGGCATTCTATCAAACACTTTTGATGCATAGAAAAATCTAGAATCTACAACAAGGTAATCAATCCTACTCTAGCATTAAGAACATGTAAATCAAAGAATCTAATGCAAGAGAATTCCCTATGACAATCTATTCACTAATCTATTGACTTTCTACTTAGAACCCTAAAACCCAATTAAGAGAACTACTCACTCATTGTAACAGAAACAAGACAAATAGATTTGAAAGAAAACATAGTTTAATTGAATAAATGAGATAAAAGTTTAGAAATAATTGTCAAGAAGGATGAATCTCTAGAATCCCAAAAAGCTTAGAAGAGAGAAGTCTCAAAAATTGCAGAAAGAAAATGTGTCGTGAAAAAATTAGGTCTCTGGGTTTTTATACCCAATTACAGAAAATAGAAGATAAATTCAGTGAAGAAAAACCGGAACTGGGTAACAGATAGTTGTCCGATGAGATTTTCCTGATGCTATTCTCCAGCGAATTTTTGGGCTAGAACCCAGAACTGTGCATCAGGCTGTTGTTTGATGAGATTTGCCTGATGCCATTTTCCAGCAGATTTGGGCAGAAACTGGAACTGTGCATCAGACAGTTGTCTGATAAGATTTGTCTGATGCCATTTTCTGTCAGATTTGTCTTGAATCACCATATTTCCATTTCATCTCCTAACACCCGTTTTTGATATGAAAAGCCTCCAACTCAAGCAGAGCTTCCTACAACCTGTAGAGACTCGATAAAGGACTGAAAGACTCTAAAAACATGCTTTGACTCTATAAAAGATATGATCTAGAAAAGAAAACAAAGACTCAATAACGATAAAAACACAACATATCAGGGAGAAAGCATTGGGATATCTTTGATGAAGTTGTCGAAATGAAGAAGAAGGGAGAGAAGTAGGAGAAAATAAGAAGAAGAATAAAGGATTTGTAGGATGTGTTGAAAATTTTGGGGTTTTGTTTGTTGAGATTTTAATCTGGTAATATTTTGGTAATTTCAATGGTTCTTATAATACTTTTCTACAAATCTACTTCTTATTAGACTCGAACAATATCAAGCCTTTTACATCTTTTGGTGTTGTAGTGTAAATATTGGAAGCATGTTTAGAATATAGATCTCTCAGTATTTTAGTAAAATTCATCCATAACAAACACGAATAAAGACTTGGGTTTTGTATTTTTTAAGCAAACGCAATGCTCGAATCGCCAAGGGTATATCCACTATGTGCCAAAAGCTATGATTGAGTACGACGATCTAACCGTGTTTTTACTATACTAAAAAGAAAATTTGTTGATTTTTTTATATTTAATAGAATTTCTATTAATTATACTTAACATCAATATAAATAAATATGAATTAAATGAACATTGTAATTAAAATTTAATGTAAGAAAATAAAATGTATTGATGACATGACTTTGTTTAATTGGATTTTTAACATATGATGTAGAGATTTTAAGAGAAGAAAAAACACTCATATTATATATATATATATATATATATATATATATATATATTATTAGTAAAAAATTAATAGTATTATTTTTACTATATATTAAAATTTCATTTATTTTATCTAATTGATTTTTATTTAATTAAAATTTATATTAATTATAATTAACATCAATATAAATAAGGACCCTATAAATAAATATGAATTAAATGAACAAACACAGCAAACACAAGACTTTTCTTTATCTTTGGGTATATACATATATTCACAAACATAAAATGTTTCAAACTTTGTATTGCTAATTGGTAACACTTCCCCTGCCCCAACTTTTTTTCTTTACTTTTGTACGTAAACTTGACTTCTCCTCCACGAGGTTCACAGTAACAACAATATTAATACCACAACCTTAATAACTTCGCAGCGGCGTGTGGCTTCACGAAGAGGGAGTTATACACACATATATTCACGAATACATACACTAGCAAACCCTTTTTCTCATTTGTTATGTCACTTGAGCCTTTAATAGGACATTGTAATTAGACTTTATGGTAAATAAAAAAATGACTTATGACATGCCTTTGTTTAATTGGATGTTTAACATGATGAATTGATGATATGAACATCTTAAGAGGAGAGAAAACTCTCTCATTATATATATATATATATATTTATAGATTGATGGTTGTGGTGATAATTAATGATTACTAGTTAAATTTGACACTATAGGTTTGTAAGTCATGAAATGACGATTTTTTTTAATTGAATATTTTGTATGTTTGTTTTTTACTAGCAACGACGATCATGAATCCACATGTTGGCCTCGAATTTTGCCTCCCCCTTCCCCCTCACAATCAAACCCTCCTATCGTATCTCCATCGTTCAATTTTCTTTTTGGTGTTATATGCTTATGCTCTCGAGACTATTGAGAAAAGGTTTTGACCACCATCCCCTCAAAAATTTTAGAAAATGACAAACCTCTACGGAAAAATTCATTCTAGGAAATTCCATGATCATACTCGAATGTTAACAAATTTTGTGCAATTAGAAACAATATTATGACCTTGGCCACAAGAAATCAATAGTAGATGTTCACTTTTTGAATATAAATTAATAACGCATAATGCTGCATGCATTCTCAATCATAGTTTTTGGCATATAGTAGATATACCCTTGGCGATTCGAGAATAGTGTTTGTATAAAGAATACAAAGCCCAAGTCTTCATTTGTGTTTGTTATGGATGGATTTTACTACAATACTGAGAGATCTATATTCAGAACATGCATTTTTGTTTTCGTGACTCTTGGACGTATCAATGTAGTAAACATATTAGAAATGATTTCTACCAAGAATTAATACAAAATTAAGAAAAGCAAAAAATATTAGAGTCATATGTCACTAAAATCTACGCATAATAGCAATATAAATCTGACATATATAAATTACTTTCATATATATTTATTGAGAAGTTTATATCTATACTATTAATTGGGAAGCACTCAAACATAAATAACCTTATAAAGTGTAAAGTATTACAAAAATGTCATTGGTTTTTCTTTTTAAATAAATTCATTAAAGATACAATATTAATCACAAAATAATATTTTAAATAAAAAATAATAAAATTCTTAAAGTAATTATTAGTTTCCAAAAATTAAATCCACATTCTCTCTCTTATTAATTATGGACGAAAATTTAAAATTTTTTTCTAAAAAGTTGTTAACCAATGAGAATTGAAAAACTAAGATTTGATATCCAACTAAAATTTTACTAATCCTAATAAACTATTCTATATCAAAAATAAAAATAAAAAAAATACCATTTTAATTCAAAATTAAAAACACTATAGTTTAAAAAAATTTATCAATGGAGGATTTTAAAATTTCATAAAAAAATTAAATACAAATATTTAAGACTCAGTTTTGTTATAATATTTTTAAAAATTTTTGAAATATAAAACAAAATTTTATTTCACAATTTCTAAAAAAACGATATTGGGCATTCGTTTAGAGCAAGTTTCTGAAATATCTAAACAATAAATTGTACATATTAATTTAGAAATATTTTGTGTTTTCTTTTTTTTTCTTCTCAACCTGTTCTTCCTTAAACCACTCCATAATATATTGCACACAGTTTTCGAAATAATAATTATATATTATGCATTCAAAACAAATTATGCAGCAATAGCAAATCCCTTTTATAGATGTATCTCAAATTTTAATTTTAGTCTAAAAAATCGAATTAATTATGATTAAACAATGAAAAGAAAAATATGCAAAATTTTGCTAGAAACATTAATAAATTTGTTAAAATGTATTTGTAACTTTAACAGCATACATATTAATCCGCAAAACTCACAGTATATATTGTAATATTGTATGGTATTTAAAGGTAAGCAAACAAGAATTTGGAACATAATTTTAATCGAATAAAATGGAAATATAAATTACGAGACGAGATGGGAGGGGAACATATATTAAAAATCAAACTAAATACCCAATTGGTATGAGTTCGGGTTATGAGCACTATATAAAATAAATTTGTTTACACACATAACTCTGTACATACGTTTTTAGTTACACATACTCTATTTATGACAGATATGGGACCGTGATATTTTTATTTTACGTATACCAGACAGGTTATGGGATAAAGAATTTATGACAGATACCGGACGGGATATATTTCCTGTTCCAAAATAGTTACGCCTTGCTAATATACATGAAATAACCCAAACTAAAACCGAATTCATATCATATTTAACATTTGTAATCAAACTGTTAGAACTGTTTTGATTAGTTAAGAAAATAAAAATGTAACACCATTTAACTTTTGCAACTAAATTAGTCCGGATCTTAAAATATAATTATGCATTAACGCAACTGAATTTTTGTTCATTACTGTAACTTTATAATATTTATATTATTACGAAGTTTACTAATACAACAAAATATTTTATATTTTTAAAATCTATATAACAATTTCTATAAAAATATTTCTACACATACATGGATCCAGATCTTATACACTAAAAATATATATCATAGAAACAACAAAATAATCTATATTGAATTAAATTTTGTTAGAAATTTTTTAAAATATGAAACCCCGCACGTACGTGCGGGTCATGATCTAGTAATTATTAATTTATGATATTGATGGGATCATATATTTACATAGGATTTTCAAAAAGGTTATTATCTTATTATTTTATCGATTTGTGTCATTCTTTACATTTTTCCAACTCGGAACCGAAAGAATTTATTAATTTATAGAAGTTGTTAATTTATCGAGTATTAATTTATAAAAATCTTATTGTATTTAATTAATCATTCGAGTATGGTTTTCCAAATGCCTTTCTGAACGCAAATATTTTGTGGGATTAAGTTTGTTATAAAAAAAAATCATTTTTTCTATCTTTTTCCTTACTCATTCTAAAAACAAGATTTCACAATCAATCATTCGTTGCGAACCAAGCTTCTCTCCTAGATTGATTCTTCATCTTCTTCTTTCTTATGGCGAGTCTACGATGAAAAACCTCTCAACCTTACCGAATCAACAGAAACCCTAGGGGAAAGAAGCCGAAGAATGAGATCGTCGAGTCACCATTGTTGTCACTAGTCTCAGGCAAGGGGAAAGAAGCAAAGTCATTTGAGAAAGACTTGATGGAGATGCAAGCGATGTTGGAGAAGATGAAGATCGAGAAGGATTAAACCAAGGATTTGCTAAATGGGAAAGATGACATCCTGAGGAAGAAGAAAGTGGAACTTGAGACGAATGACGTGGAACCGAAGAAGCTTAAGGTGAAGTTGAAAATCTGCAGAAGATGAAGGAATTCAAGCCCAACTTGATAAGAATTTCTAGATCTAGCTCAAATTGTTCTTCACTTGTATTTTAGTTTTTTTTAGAAAGGATTCGAGATGTTTTTTAGGAACCATGACCAATCAATCTGGTTAATCTTATGCATTTAGGAGCTTGTTGATGGTTACTTCGCTTATTGATGGAGTTTGTTGCTAAGTTCATATTCTATGAAATTGATTCATGATGATTTTTGGGATGTATATATTCAGAAAATCTTGTTAATCTTCTGTGATTAGGAGTTTTTTGATGGTTGATTCGCTTATTGATGGAGCTTGTTGCTAGTTCTGGTTATGTGAAATTGATTAAAGATAATTGATGGAGATTTCGGCTTAGATCTTAAACTAATTTTCATTCACATATGTTATGTTATTTGGTGATTGATTTTGGAAATATTTATGTTGCTTCCAAAGACTTTCGCTTTTAGTCAATCTTTGGCACAAAGTGATGAGAGAACAAACATAGATGGTCAGATGGACGCCTATTTATTGATGTCATCCAACGGAATCTGTCAATTCATCTTCAAAGATGGATATAGTGCTCATACACTATATACGTTTTTTGTTATCTTTTGGATTAGTGGATATTTTTTGTAAGACTTATTAAAGAACGAGTCAAATTATATATACACACGTAGAAGACATGGAACCATTTCTCAATTTTTTTCATTTATCGCTCCATGTTTTACGAATTATAAAATCTTAATAGAAGCCAACTTATTGATTATTTGTTTTATATAGGTACAAGACATGAACCTGTTTTTCAAATCTGTTTACTTGTAGCTCCATATTTTACGATTTTTAAAATATAAGTAAAAGCCAAGTAATTGACATTTAGATTCTTCTTCATACTTAAATAACGACGAAATGCTATATAATGATGGGAGTGTCTATACACAAGTGAATACATGGTTAAAGAAAAATGAACAATGTACTCTAAATTGGCGATTATCGTTCATGTATAAACTTGTTATTGATATGAAACGACCATGTGAGTTACTATATGACCATTTAGACTTGACTGCTTGGACACTAATCAATGGACAAAATTATCTTTGATTTGTTAAAATTTAGGGTTTAGATTTTACGGTTTAGGGTTTAGTGTGCTAAAGTGTCACTTACCCTTTGAAAAATCAATCAATTGGTAAAATTATTGTTTTTGCTTCTTAGTTATGCGGAAAAAAAAATTGTGTATTGACGATTATCCTTCATATATAAATTTTTGTATTGATATGAAACGACCATGTGAATTATTAGATGACCATTTGGACTTGACTGTTTGGATACTCATCAATGGAAAATTGTGTCTTTGATTTGCTGTGAGTTTGTTTTATCTCTAGGTATTTTTAATGGTTACGATTTATATATAGTTTTGAATTTTGGTTTACGGTTTAAAATCTAGTGTATAGTTGAACACATGTACAAAGCAAAGTCATCTATCACAACTGGAACATCTACATCAATTGATATCAGTTTGGGTTTAGTAGGTAGGGGTAGGGTTTAGTGTTGTATATTTAAAAAAAGTTAAATATCGGTTTGAGTTTAGTAGGTAGAGGTAGGGTTTAGTGTTAATGTGTTGATTGGCTCTCCCGCTATCACCCACCTAGCTGTTGCTGGCGGTTTGTTGCAGTTGGTACCAATCATAGAAACCGCTCCATTACTGGTTCGGACCACTCAAAATCGCCGGATTTCAAAAGCTCCTTCTCGCAAGCGTTTGCGGTTGGTTTAAAAAAGGAAAGAAACTTAAAAAAAACTTAGCAAATTAAAATGTATATTATCAAGTCCTTTATATATTCACAGTTAATATTTTTAATAAATAATTATTATCTAACATTAATTTTTCTAATATTAATAATTATTTGAGTTTCACTATAAAAATTTTAATATTTGAATATTTTGTTTAGTAATGTTTCAAAAATTTATAATTTTTCATAAATATAGTTTTGGTGTTTTTATACTTTTAACAATTATAAATTATATTTGTTTTTATAAATTTTAGTTTAACTGCTATCGTACCCGCTGATCAACCAGTCGTAAATCTTCCGCAAATGCACACATTTTCAATCGCCAAATCAGTCGGTCAAAACGCAAAATAACGCTTGAAACCGCAAAACCGCAGAATAACATTTTCATTAAAAAGACAATTGATGAAAGCTATACACATGAATCATTTGTGTTCAAGTGTTTGTCAGGTTTCACCATAACTCCACATGGTCAAATTTAAGTGAACAAGTTATCATGATAAAGTTGATTTAAAAACAAAGCATAAGGGTAAGTAAAAAAATGAATATTTTGACCAAAGTGATATTGAATGGATAATCCATCTTGAACATATTGTCATGGATCGTCCGTTCCTTATCATATAATTGTTCAGAGCTAAATGGTCGTGTGAATATAGTGTCCATTTTTGAATATAATCATATGAATATCACCATAGGAATGATCCTATATTTTACAGCTCTTAAGTTCAAATGTTTTAGCTCCACAAACAGAAACACTAAAGATGAGTAACACCAAATCTAAACATTGTTCACCAAAATCAAATACAAGAACACTTCATAAGTTGGCGAACATATCTTCGAAGGGTAATAGACGGATTCCTATGGTTGACAATCCGCAAGTACACATTCGTATATGACATTTAGGAGTGGAGGTGTATCCATGTAACATCAAACAAATGGATATAGTGTAAGAAATGACGGTGTATCCATCTAGCGGCGAATAAATTGATATTTATTTTTCTATGTCTTTTTCGTAAACCTATCTTGACATCTAGGAGCCACCTTACCTACCATGTACTTAAGCAGACGATCTAATAGATCGGTGTCGCCGATCAGCTTCCTTAGCTTTTGACATCAACTCTGACCTAAGTATTAAGTATGGAATTTGCATTTTTCTCCTTCTCACTGTCATTCTTAACATGTTTTTTTAGCTACTTGGGCTTCCCTAGCAGTTTTCAAAGAAATTTAATCCATCATTCAAAAATTTCCTAAAACAACACGACTACCAATCGTAAGAGCATCCACTAAATGTTCGATTTAATCTCAAGCAAAATCGCGAATCATGACCAGAATCAAATAATAACAAACAAGCTGAACAAATATATATGAAATTCAATACCAGAATTGGCTAATTTAGTCTTTCCTACCTCTTCTAACTAGAGCTCACAGCGGCCACCGCAGCCTAACAGAGCGGAGATTCAAAAAAAGCCATAAACATTAACCAATCTTCTTACAAAACCACCACAAACCCAGCTTTATGCGTCCAATCACTCTTCGTCTATGCAAGTTACATCCAATTCAAAAATGAAGGCAATAAATTCAACAGATCTAACAAGAATAAATCTAAACTGAAGGATAAAATTAAGAACCCATAACAAAAAAAAATAAAGTTTCAAGATATACAATGCATCAACGAATCACATGTACCATTGATCCATACAAAACCAACTCCTTATGATTCAAAACCAACGAAACCAAAAAAAACTATAGTAAGACAAGAGAGAAGAACAGATAACCAAAAGAAGAGGGAGATAAAGGGGAGATTAAGGGAAGAGGCAGTTTGGTAGAGGAGAGTAACAACCTCCTGCTTCTTCGTTTCGAAAAAAGAAAAAAGGATAAGAAAAAATAGAGAGAGGCGGTACTAGTCTTGATCATCAGATCTTAGCTAGAACTTAAACGCTAGGTTTCTTCGTTCCTCATTTTTCAAGGGTAAATTGGTCACAAATTTAGTAAAAGAGTTGGAAAAGTGCCTCTTCCTTTGAAAGTGTCTCATTTGAATAAACTTTGTCAAAAAATGCTTCATTCCGCAAATCTTCCTAAATTAAAACGCGAAATTTTTCAGAATTGAAAAACGACATATATATATACTTTTACAACACGAACTGTAAACAGAAAACAACAAAATATTTTTAATAGCCAATTATAAATCCCGAAGAAATTCACCTAAGCTCTAAAATTTTCAAAGTGAAAAACCAAAATTGACGAACTCTAATTTATCAAAGTGAGATTCTTTGAAGTTTGTGTAAAGTCGAAGTCGATTAGAAAAAGTTCTAAAAAATGCTACATTTTGATGTAACCGTAATCCGTCTAATTTTCACGACAGATTTTAACAGATTGAGAGAAATTTGCATTAATAGATTTTAAGTTATGGAGTTTTTCCGCCAAAAATATTTATAGAAAACAACTTAAATATGATTTTTTTTTCCGTCAAAAGTTGACTTAAATATGATTATTTAGTAAAACCCACAAAAAATCTTAACTGGAAAAAAAAAAAAGGGTAAACCTGAAAAAGCTCAAAACATTGTTTTGAGGTCTGCCTGCTTATTCTCAAGGAACAGTTGTTTTGCGCATCATTTAGCCAAATCACAATTTTGATCAAAACCCAAATCTTCTTCACTCACTCTGCATTAAACAGAGGACTGAGAACAAGTGGATAGAGAAAAGAACAGACACGTTGCGACACAAAACCATGCAATCTTCAGTTTCTGTTTCCTCGACGCGTGTCTCTGTCTTTCTTTGTGTTTTTCTCCAACTTGTCTACACAGAAGTTCTGCCTTTCTCTCTCTCTCCGTCTCTGGTCCTTATTCTCTCTTACTCGCTACTGAAATCTCCCATGAGTTCTTTGCTTTCAAAAGTTGCCGCAACCTAAACAGGTTTTTTCTTTTTCCTTCTTCTTGTTAATTTCTAGACCTTGTCCTTGCCTATGTAAAATTACTTGGTTTTCATCAGTTTACACTGATTAAGTTCGTTATAGTGGAAGATAAAATGCCCTTAAAGCATTTTTCAGGATTTGTTTGATTTTTTCAAAGATATGAAACTGTGAGGTTTAATAGTGTTTCTTAAATGTGCTTGCATAAAGTTTTTTTTGGTCTGCATGTTATTGTTTTCCTCCAAATATCTTTTGAGTCCAACAAGTGATTCACTTGGGATTCAGAAAGTTGTTTGCTCAATATGTAACAGTTTTTTTTCTATGGAGAAAAATCATAGAAACTGTTGGTTTTGGCTTCTTTAATTTTGAACTAGGATTAAACCCTTTTTACTCTGTGTTATTGGCAGAATTGAAGATAGTACCATGAGTCAAACAATGGAGGAATATCAGTCTAATGAGATTGAAGACAAAAGAAATTGGAGTTGGAGTAAGGCGCTAAGCGTTGGGAAGAAGGTTCTGACAGCTGGTGTTGTAGTGTCTTCAGCTCCACTTCTTGTTCCTTCACTTTTTGTCGCCTCGACTATCGCTTTCCTCTCCTCGGTTCCTTTTTGTTTTTTCTTGGCTAATTATGCTTGTACACAAAAGGTCATGAGTACTCTGCTTCCTGATACTGAAGAAACGGGTGGAGTTGACAAGGATGATGATGAATCTAGATTTGATGAGTACAGCAAGATTGGTCACCGTGAAGGCGCGGCTGAAGTTGGTGAGGGTGCGCTTTTCATGGCTACGGAAGAACCCATTCCCATTCAGGTTAAGGAAGATGAGGAGATGGCAAAAGAGTCAACGAGCTTGCTAGAGAAGATTAGGGATGAGGGTAGAACTGACAGAGAAACCTCTGAGAAAGAATTACAAGATGATAAAAAGTCCGGAAATGCCAAGTCAGAGGAGGTTCAAGAACAGCCTGAAAAGCGGGAAGCGCCTGGGACTGGACGTGAAGGTTGTTTATGATCACTATATAAAATTTATTTTGTGTGAAATAGTTTACTGATATTGATCGTTTTTGCAGGGGAACTTGGGGCCACAAAAACTGAAACTTCAACGGGCAAGGATGACGAGGAAACGTCTTCGAATGAGGTTTATACTTAATCCTATCATCTTGTGAGTTAGTAGCTGAATGATAACATCACAGAATATCCCCTGCCTCTAGTATAGTATTGGATAATTCCATTCTCAGTTTCTAATATGCATGTATTCTACATGGTGATTGATTTGTTGCTTGCCACACATTTGTGTTACTGCTATCTTTTCTGTGGTTAACATGATTATCTTCTTGAGTGATCCATTGGTCAGTAACAATTAATTTTCACTGTAAGGTTAAGATTAGAAAAGTGTCCACATGGTTTTGGTAATTTGTGTTCATCTCTGTTAAAATCTCTCATTGACTAGTGCCAATGGTTCTAGATAACTGACTGAAATAATTGTAAAATCATTCTCTGATCTCTTGACTAATGGTTCAGCCGATAGACCAAGCTAGTGGGGCACAAGGAACCGGGGAAGAGAAACGAAAAAACACAACTAAGAAAAAGAAGAAAACCGGGCGTGCAGGTAACCGGTTTCTAAAATGTCATGTTATGGGTTGTTTAGTTTTGAGGCCAGATTATCTGTTTGTTCATTGCTAATCTTTCTTTATGCCATTAGTTATAGACGCGTTGGTTTAGTAAGCTTTGGTGGGAGATGTCTCGAGCCTGCTCTCGGAATGTTTATTTCGAGTGCGATGCTTTGTTAGAGTCAATTGCATAGTTAGGCATGTAGTAACAATTAACTCAAATCTGTGAATGTGGTGGGGGATCCAAATGACTTTTATTATAGCTTCAAGAACATGGCTCGATTTTTGGATTTTTTAAAGCAAGTGTCAAAGTGATCCAAATATGTATGGTTTTGGATTTGCAGGTGTATAGTGAGGAGCAAATATGGGAGAAGATGGAGACGTTGAGGAAGGTAGTAGGATACAGTGTTGCAAGGAGTGCCACATGCGCAGAGGAGTTAAAGGCTCTCTATGTCTTCACCGGCGTGGTGGAGCCACCTCGCTCAAGCTTAAACAATGACACTCATGATATCGCACATCTTACTATTAGACTTCGCTTCCTCATGTCTGTTATCGGAATAAACTAGTTTGATGGTGTGTTTTTTGTATTAGATTGAGGACATGTGTTGTGTACTAAATCTCAACTTTGTATGTACTTTTATTGCGACTTTTGGTCCTAGTTTTATTAGTTTTGAATGTTTTCTAGTAGTATTCATCAATTGGATTACACATTTACACTATTACTAACCTACAAGGTTATGAGCTCTTGAAAGTTGAACGCTCTCCGCGAGAGAGCGAAGTATTCAGATACTTACAATGACGGTTGCACAAGTAAAAGTGGAGAAAATCAGAAATGATCCTTCCTGCGACTGACAAGATCGCTAACCAGCTCATTCTCATCTTCACACTGTTCTAGCAGAGGCTTGTACGCTGGATTGTGATCTACTACTACTCGTAAAATCTTTGCAGCCTCATCACTCTGCCCTTCTTTGTACAAAGCGCTGCAACAGCAAAAGCTTTTTTGATTTCACATTGCTCAAAATTCAGTAGTATATATGCTTCTTTACCTATTTCCTAAACTCTCTATTTGTGACACTTCTGTTCTGCTGTAAAAGTAGTACCTTGAAAGAAGCAGCAATGCCTCAAAGTAATGCTCTTTGCTTTTCGGATCACCCGGTTCTTTCAGTTTTGCTACTCTTTCCAAGTGTGTGATTCCGCTTTTCATTTTTCCCTGCCAGAAACACCAAATCTCAACACCACCCAAATTCACCAGTAAAAGTCAATACAAACAACATTCACCAAATCAGTTTTTCATGTAAAGAAATTTGCAGACAACATTCACAAATTCGATTTTGTCATGTGACAGAAATTTGCAGAACAAAAATAACAATAGTATCTAGCTTTGGGAAAATTGGAACTAAGCACAAAGGAGTTATTTACTGACAATTGACATCCGATTTAGGACACTTTCATAACTATCTTTTTCAAAAAAGATGATTGGTCAAACCTGTTGTACGTATGCAGCACCAGCCCACTGAGACGCAAGCATTAAAAGTTCAACATCCTCAGCATCAGATGGATCCTCATCAAGAAGCTAAAAAAGAAACAAAAGAATTGTGCTGCTTAGTAAAAGAGTCTCAAGCTCTTAATCTTATTACACAGTCAATAGTAAGAACCAACTAGATACGTTGGCAGAACAAGGAGATATAAATAAGTTGGTATGGTAAAACGTACAAAAAAGTGAGTGATAGATATTAAACTACCGGAACCAGAAACCAGTTGACCTCAAGATTACAGGAAAGTAGAAAGACAGGAAAGAGTAATGGACCGGAAATTCTAACCTTGGAGATAGCAAGCTCTAAATATTTAGTAGCTTCTGACAACTCTGTCTTCTGCAACAAAGCCTGCCCCATGAGAACCAAACCTCTTACATATCCAGGATCCTTTTCAAGAGCTAATCTGAAAAGAATAATTACACATGCAGTGAACATGGCTAGTACATGTAGTAAAGAATAGTAGGGGACCAGGAGGGACGTCTTTGGAAAAACGCACCGAAGCAACTGAATGGATGTTTCTTTATCATCTTTTGACAAGACCTGAACTGAGAGCTGACACCAAATCCATTTAAGAAAAAATAAACATACACGTAGATGTTGATCAATAGGTATTCATTTTCCACTACTTACAGAAAGAAGTTCTTCTGGTGTTAAAGTCTGTAGAGAAAGGGTATGCTCTTTTAAGTCAGAATCCACATACTTGATCACGGATTCACTGATCTCCATGGAATGCTCAACGCTTGGAGAGGCCCCTTGACTCAGTAAACCAAGTTTTGCTCCTACCGTAGGATGCTTGAGAGATAATTGCTGCAGAATTAAGATCTCTCGGTGAGGAATTGACGTACACAGTTCTACATCCTCTACCCAAAGTCCACCGGTACAGTTGCTAACATAGTTCACTTTCACTATGAATCTTTTAAATCAACAAGTAAATCAGTGGACTAACACAACTGTCTTTTAACGTTTGAATCTATTAAATTTAACAAATGCAGTCACAATTCACAAAACACATCTCATCAACATAGTAGCAACAATTCTGCCACGGCGAACATCCTATCTGTCTATTTTAACATTTTAGTTTGTTGTTTGGTCTTCAGTTGCAGAAAACAACATCTAAGCATGAGGGAAAATAAAAAAAGAAGTTAAATTTTCTCGACTTAATTTTAATTGAACGCAAATTACCACCATTCCTAATTCCTCAATACTGGGAGATTAAACAAGGAATATATTTTTGCACAGCGAATTCTGAAATCTGACAAGATCTTATACCTGAAATATATTAACTGAGCTGTTGGTTACCCAATAGACAAGACTTCCCTGAAAAAGAAACGAAAAAGTCCTAGTTTCAGAAGAAAGATTGTGCCACAAAAACAGATGCATTAGTTCTGGCTTCATAGCAATAACACTCTGCAAAAGTAAAACGAGAAGCAAAAATGAAGGACAATTCAGAATCTCTAGGAAAAAAAGAAAAATGAAGAAATGCGTAGATAGAATAAACTTAACAAGAAGATTAGTGTCAAAATAATAACATGGATAAATAAACAGCACACACTGGCCCAAAAAAGAAGCAATAACAAAGAAGGAATGCTAATTGGTAGAGAGATAACAAAAAGTCCAAAAGATAAAGATTTAGGCAAGATTAAGCGCTGAATGATGTCTAGAGTTAATGATAGATTATAATAAATAGCTGGGGAAAGGAATGGAGAAATCACTTACCTGTGGAATAGCATAGCCAACAAAAAACAGAGGAACACTTAAGATCTCCAGATATAACTTGTAATACTACAAACACAAAAAACAAGTATAATCTTGAGAATCTTGACGCATAAAATATAATATTTATAACAAAAAGGAAACGTGGACATGAGTAACATCACTAACAATACCAATATATCTTCATAGTCCAAGCACACAAAACAAAATTCTGTAAGACGTAAGTAACCAAGGCAGTAAATAAGACTTGTTCAACTCACTCTCATGAGCAGCCCGGTCAAGCCGGTAGTTTGACGAATTGTGGATGTATCAAAAGAAATCTGGAAAAGGATTAAAAGTTAGAAGCATACATATATAATACTACCACCTGCAATTTGAATACTCATTGGTAACAATACTGCCAAAAAAAAAAATCTAAGAGTAACAAGCATAATATTTATCCCATCAACAGATATTTTTAAGTTCCAAGTATCGCAAAAAACCTGTATATTAATGTAATGGAAGGCAGCAATTAAAATTGGAAAGACTGGTCCAAAAGAGCCAACAGGAAGATCACTCAAATTCTGAAACCATAAGGCACCACCCTGCAAAGACAAGATACCAGCTCAGTCTCAGAAGCAACAGCCGGGAAATATGAAAGGACAGATTCAGGTCAGATATGCTTGAGGCCCACCAGTTTTCAGAATACATAGGTGTTAAATTTAATACTAGCACTAAGGTCTAGCTTCAATATAATTGTCCAACAACAACAACTAACTATACAAATAAAAAACAAGTCACAAATGAACGTTAGAGCATACATCTCACATAATAAAGATAAGTACACTTCAGCTATAAAGTACAGAAGGAAAATATAAGCAATGTAACAAGTCTAGTCAATCCTAAAACGTCGACCTAGCCTACGCTTGCCAACTCAGATTGCAGCCATCTAGACTGGCATTATTCATCAACTGCCACTTCCTAACTTAGATGCCCAGATGGATGTGCTAACTCGACCAAGAAACCCCCACGAGGAAAGGGAAAGAGAAGAGTTTGACTTGATCCCAAAGAACTGAAGAAGAATTAAAATTCTTTCCTTATCCACCCAATACTATTCAAAGCTAGACTGTTTTAGAAGACCAAACTGCTTTTCCCTTAAGCAATGCAAAGTACGACATAATTCGCTCATCGTGCATACTTCTGAGTCTAATTTCCCTCCTGGTCTCCATTTCCATATTTGCATTGTACTAAGAAAACTGGTGCTAACCATTAAAAGTTCTGCATGCCAATGATAGCTGTTGTCCCATTCGTTAAAACAAAACTAAAGTATTCCAGTTGACTCAGCATAACTAGCATTAGAAAAAAAGGAGCAGTGGCATACAAAATTGAGTAATTCGATCAGAAACAAAACCACTAGGGAAGCTGCTAGTTACCATCTGACAAGGTGGCAGGTTTTTAATGGAACTTTGTGGCTATACAAGTCATTCTTATGCAGTCTCAACTTACAGAATCAAAGCCAGGGTGACCATCTAGTGACATCTTCCGGATGCTAGCCATCAACAAGAAAAAGCATGGGAGCTGCAGATTGATGAAAACCAAAGGGTAAGTGAGAATGAATATGATGCAAACACGTGACCTATTTATTAAATGTATCAACATAGAAAAGACCATATCATTTATAAAGAAAGCCAAGGATCAATTAACATGAAAGAGTTTCATATAAGGTATAAAACAGATATACAAGCATGTATGATATGGATCTTTCTGCAAAAAGGTCAACTCTAATCACAAAGCAGAAGCTCAGTATACTACTCCTATACAGCTGTATAACTTCGAATCATCTACAAAATCCAATCTCATTGGTATGGCCCAATACTCTTAAGTGCACAAGGAAATATACAGAGAGAGCTAAGAGGAATAGAATGCCTATATCCAAGGGACGAATGCCAAAGTAAAGTGGTCAACAGAGTGTCTAAAAAAGACGACCATACAAAACCCCAAGATAAATATCAAAGCAGGACTGCTCTTGTCCACAAAAACTTACAAATAAACCAGAATCACAAAGCACTCAATACTCAATAGAAGATGTTTTTTACCTGGACCGATAAGTATGGGAAGAACCACAAAAAGGAGGGGCACCCAATAGCTCGACTCTCTTTAAGAAAATGAGAAAATTGGTCAATAGATCCTTTCAACGTAGGAGTCTCTGGGATCGGCATAGGCACTGTGTAGGAAATGAACAACATTAGAATTGGCTTCTAACTTCATCAACACCACACAAGAATATACAGAACCAATCACATAGTATGCACCAAATCAACACTACCTAGAGTAATGTCTGTCAATTATTGTTTCCCATGTAAATGAGTTCCATGTCTAACATTGAAACAACTAAACCTAGTATAAAGGTAATGACTTTGCAAACTATAGAACTAAATTAAAGTAGAGAAAGTGCACTAACACTTAGGTAACAACTCAGAAATGGTCTTCAATTTCTTGAGTTGAAGTATGAGTAAAGGTAATAAAGCTAATCTAACAGCAACAGTAGAAGATGCAATAATCATCCACCATGGTAATCCTGTGAATTCATGAAACCCGTCGAGAAAATCAACGATGACGAGAACAGGCAAAGAAGAATCATCGTTAGGGATTGTTATTTCTTGAGAAATGATTGGGAATTCTGGGGAAGAAGAGATGAATCGGCGGAGAGGGGGGAAACACGACGGCGATGGTGACGGCGAGGGAGAGAAGAGAGGAGGAGGATTGGAGATGGAGGAGAAGAAGAGGGGAAAGAGAGTAGAGAAACGGTGACGAGAGGAGGAGGAGGAGGCGCGTAAACAAGTCCTCCACACTGCCATTTGCAAATTTTTGGCCTTAAAACCCAGAAGAGACGTCAACAAGGTTTTTGAGTTTGAGGTAAATGTTCGGTTTTGGTTCAAACACAAAAGCTGATCAATAACTGGTTTGGTTTCCTTCTGTAGAGCTGAAACCGATAGGTTTACCGAGATTCTTTTAATTTTTCTAAAAAATTTCAATATTTTAATTTAAACCGAACCGAAATTTGTTAAATATACCGAAACTATCAAAAACAAACCTAAACTATATTCGGTTCAACTTCGGCTACAATATTTTTTATATGAATTGAACCAACAGTGCTGCCTGAGATGCAACTTCGGCTACAATATTTTTTATATGAATCGAACCAATAGCGTCGGCTGAGATAGGAGGGCGGACAGTGTGACCGTCCCGAATCCAATCTGTATTTTAATAACTGAAAGGTCTATTTTCAAAATTATTTTTTAAATAATAATAATAACTCATTTAAAAAGTGAAATTTGTTATAAATAACTATTTTATTTTATGGTATATAATTATAAATAATGGAGAAAAATTTTATACCCGCAGAAAGATCGGGATACTAAATAATAAAGAGACGAGAGAGAGATGTGCTTATCACTTCTTTTGTAATGAAGTAATGAATTGTGATTTACACCGATCGAATTCGATCGTTTATATAGACGTAAAAAATAAATTACTATACATGCATAGCGATAGTAGGTTCCTTATAAATTAACTCGTAATATTTTTTACGTGTAAGCTTCTATTGTTGACGCTTGATATGGTTGACGTTTGGTTTTGTGATTTTTAGAACAAAATTTTTATTTTTTTGCCATAAAATCCATAATAATGTTGAGCCGATCTTGCGAACTATGAAGAGCACACCCGCGAACTATGGAACAAGGTTTCCCTAACTTTTAAAATAAAAGAATTGAACTAACGAGACGAATTATGGAACAAGGTTTCCCTAAAAACGTATTGGAGTTTCACCAAAGAGATGATAGCCAAACAAGAAGATCAAATTAGACCAAAGACGAAGACGATCAAAGAAAATAATAGATTTATAAATCTGTTAGCGTGTAAGGCTTACCTAAGAAAGGAAGCTACGTGTAATTTCACTTTTTCGATTATTTCGTTAAACTTAAGTATTGGTTGTATGGATTGTAGAACTCTCACTTGTATGCTCACAAATATATTTGTAATCTCTTGTTAAGGTTAATAAAGAAGACGTTAAAAAAAATAATATCTATACTATTAATTGGGAAGCACTCAAACATAAATAACCTTATAAAGTGTAAAGTATTACAAAAATGCCATTGGTTTTTGTTTTTAAATAAATTCATTAAAAATACAATAGTAATCACAAAATAATATATTTAAATAAAAAATAGAAAAAAATTCTTTAAAGTAATTATTAGTTTCTAAAAAATTAAACTCACTTTCTCTCTCATATTAATTATGGACGAAAAATTAAAAGAAATTTTTAAAAAGTTGTTAACTAATGAGAATTGAAAAAATAAGATTTGATATCCAACTAAAATTTTATCTAAACTAATCCTAAAAAACTATTCTATATCAAAAATAAAAAGAAAAATAATATCATTTTAATTCAAAATTAAAAACACTATCGTTTAAAAAGTTTTATTGAGGATTTTAATATTGAATTTGAAATTTCGTAAAAAAAATTAAATACAAATATTTAAGACTCAGTTTTGTTATAATATTTTCACAAATTTTGAAATATAAAACAAAATTTTATTTCACAATTTCTAAAAAACGATATTAGATATTAACAAATATTTATATTTACTATGAAATAAACTCAAATAATGATAAATCTAAAGTAATTATCATTATGGCATTCGTTTAGAGTAATAAGTTTCGGAAATATCTAAACAAAAGATTGTACATATTAGTTTCGAAATATTTTGTGTTTTCTTTTTTTTTCTTCTCAACCGGATCTTCCTTAAACAAATCTATAATATATTGCACACAGTTTTTGAAATAATGTGAACTAATTATATATTTTGCATTCAAAACAAATTATGCAGCACTAGCATATTTCTTTTATAGATGTATCTCAAATTTTAATTTTAGTCCCAAAAATCGAATTAATTATGATTAAACAATGAAAAGAAAAATATGCAAAATTTAGCTAGAAACATTAATAAATTTGTTTTAATATATTTGTAACTTTAACAGTATACATATTAATCCGCAAAACTCACAATATATATTGTAATATTGTATGGTATTTAAAAGTAAGCAAACAAGAATTTGGAATATGATTTTAATGGAATAAAATAGAAATAGAAATTACGAGACGAGATGGGAGGGAAACATATATTAAAAATCAAACTAAATACCCAACTGGCATGAGTTCGGGTTATGAGCACTATATAAAATAAATTTGTTTACACACGTAACCCTGTACATACGTTTTCAGTTACACATACTATATTTATGACAGATATGGGACCATAATATTTTTATTTTACGTATACGTGACAGATTACGAGACAAAGAATTTATGACAGATACCGGACGAGATATTTTCATGTTCCAAAATAGTTACGCCTAGCTAATATACATGAAATTACCCAAACTAAAACCGAATTCATATCCTATTTAACATATGTAATCAAACTGTTAGAACTGTTTTGATTAGTTAAGAAAATAAAAATGTAACACCGTTTAACTTTTGCAACTAAATTAGTCCGGATCTTAAAATATAATTATGCATTAACGCAACTAAATTTTGTTCATTACTCTAACTTTATAATATTTATACTATTACGAAGTTCACTAACACAACAAAATATTTTATATTTTTAAAATCTATATAAACATTTCTATAAAAATATCTCTACACGTATGTAGATCCAGATCTAATACACTAAAATATATATCATAAAAAGTTAAAAACAACAAAATAATCTATACTGAATTTGTTAGAAATTTTTTAAAATATGAAACTCCGCACGTACGTGCGGGTCATGATCTAGTAATTCATTTAAAAGTGAAAATAAGATTGAAAGTGTCCTAATTTTTTATATGTATTGTTTTTTGTTTTTAATAACAAATTTTTTACCAAAAAATCATAAAAATCTATATAATTAAAACCCCCAAAAACCCCCCGAACCAAACTTCTTAATCAGCTCAATTCCGAACAATTTCCTCCAATTCGAATAAACTGAAGTTCCAAACTGAACCAAACCGAAACTTCTGATTATCCGGTCCAAGCCTACTTGAATATTTGTTGAACTTTTTAAAAAAGGATAATAAATAGTGCTTCTTTTTCCGATTTTTTTTGGGGGCTCTCCAAGCTAAATAGATAATTCATCCACAGGCAAGGCCATGAACGCTTTTTCCCTCCATTTACTCATACCGACGCCTGTTCATCTCAAATCCTCACGCGCCGCTTCACCATTCTTTTCACGCGCCTCCTCACCGTCTTCTTTACGCTTTGCTTCTCCGTTAATTCTACGCGCCGCCTCCTCAGACGACTCACAGTCAGTCGAAAACCAAACTCTAGAGGTCCTCGAATGGCGTGCCCTCTGCAATCAGCTCTCTCCATTCGCCTCCACAACCATGGGACTTTCCGCCACCAAAAACGCCGAAATTCCGGTGGGAAATTCCCCGGAAGAGAGCAGGAATCTCCTTGACGAGACGGCGGCTGCGTTAGCTGCTATGGAGATGATTGAATCGCAGCGATTAGGTCTTTCTGAGATCCAAGACTTGTCTGATATCGTTGAGCGTGCTGTTGCCGGTCATTTGCTTACCGTTAGAGAGCTCTGCTCTGTTCGAAGCACGTTAATGGCGGCTACATCAGTGTTTCAGAAACTCCGAAAAGCAGCCATTAGTGATAAGAGGTGAGAATTTGCTTCTTATGTAGACATTGTGATGGATTAACCAAAGAGTTGGGTATAGATAGTGTTAAGTGTCACTGCCATGTGAAGGTTTTAGTCTTCTTGAATTGTTTATAAGATGATTGAACCGAATCAGAATGTCATGACCTAGATGTTCTTATTGCTATTGAGAAGCTTATGGTTCTAGCTTTTGCTTCTCTTTTTTTGTAGGGTTACTCCACTTGTAGGTTTAGTTCAGGGTTGTGATTTCAAGGATACATTGCAGCAGAAGATTGGATTTTGTATCGACTGCAACATGTCTATGATTCTTGATAGAGCTAGTGAAGATTTGGAGATTATAAGATCTGAACGGAGGAGAAACATGGAGAAATTGGATTCTCTTTTGAAGAAAGTATCAACTAAGATTTTTCAGGCTGGGGGGATTGATAGGCCCTTGATAACGCAGCGCAGATCAAGGATTTGTGTAGCTATTAGAGCTACGCACAAAAGTTTACTTCCAGGTGGTGTTGTTTTAAGTGTTAGTAGCTCAAGGGCAACGTGCTATATAGAACCGAAAGAGGCAGTGGAGCTTAATAACATGGAAGTGAGGCATGCAAACTCTGAGAAAGCTGAGGAAATGGCAATTTTGAGCATTTTGACATCTGAAGTGTCAACGGCGCAGAAAGATATATTGCATTTGTTGGATAGAATACTAGAACTTGACATTGCTTTTGCAAGAGCTTCACATGCAAAATGGATGAATGGTGTCTATCCCAACGTAACTTCAGAACACACTAAAACACCGGGCTTGGGTGGAGACCATAAATCATTATCTGTAGACATTGATTCTGCACAGCACCCGCTACTTCTTGGTTCAGTATTAGGCAGCCCAAACGATGGAGTGATTTTTCCTGTGCCAATAGACATTAAAGTTGAAAGCAGAGCCAAAGTAGTCGTCATCTCGGGTCCAAACACAGGAGGAAAGACCGCTTTATTAAAGACATTGGGATTAATATCTCTTATGTCCAAGTCGGGGATGTATTTGCCTGCTAAGAATTGCCCAAGGTTGCCTTGGTTTGATCTTATTCTGGCAGATATCGGGGATCCGCAGGTATTACTTTTATGAATTCCTTGCAAAGAAATAGAGCTACTAACGTCTGGATTATCTTCCTATCGATGTTAACATGTAACTAACTTTGTTGCGAACAAATCTAAAGGATCTAATATGCTTTGCTGGTTCGAGTCAAAATATACTTCTGAAAATTCCTGCTTGTCTTTTTATTTTCCTTAGAATCCTGCTTAATTTCTTGCATAGCTTCTCTGTTCAATAATTTTATTTTACAAACTTTTATTTGCAGTCTTTGGAGCAAAGTCTCTCAACGTTTAGTGGCCACATCTCACGGATACGTCAGATACTTGACATTGCTTCAGAAAATTCGCTTGTCCTACTAGACGAAATTTGTAGTGGAACTGATCCTTCAGAAGGGGTTGCACTTGCTACTAGTATCCTACAGTATATTAAAAACCGTGTTAATGTGGCTGTTGTGTCAACACATTACGGTGACTTAAGTCGCCTGAAGGATAATGAGCCTCAATTCCAAAATGCTGCAATGGAGTTCTCCATGGAAACTTTGCAGCCTACATTCCGAGTACTCTGGGGAAGTACTGGTCTATCAAATGCATTGAGAGTAGCTAAGTCCATTGGTTTCGATAAAGGAATATTAGAGAATGCACATAAATGGACAGAGAAATTAAATCCGGAGCAGGATGTAGAGCGGAAAGGCTCACTCTTTCAGTCCCTTGTGGAAGAAAGAAATAAGCTAAAGCTTCAGGCATCTAAGACTGCAGCTTTTCATAGAGACTTAATGAACCTTTACCACGAGGTATTGCCTTTTCTGTTTCTTTCACTTTTGCATGTGTGACCATAGCATCGTAGCATTAGCATGTAGTAATTGTAAAAAAGGTCCTTCAGAAATCCTATTTTTACTTGATGAGCTGAATCATGTTGTTTGATACCCCTCTCGAGGTAATGTCGTAATGAGAGAAATGATTGCACGGTTAGTCATATTATGTAGTAGATATATCAGTTTTGTAGTCTTGAAAATATTGGTGGTTGAAATTTTAAACTTCTTGGTGGCTGGGATCTTGACCTTTTTAAGGGTTCTTTTAGAGGATACATTAGATGGATATTTGTCTTACTTCTCGAGTCTGATTTAATTATCACTCCATATATATAGTTAAATTGGCATTTATGAATTTGTTTTGTTGCTATTATTACTCTTTTGTAATTTATGTTTCTGTTCCTGATTTTTCTCCCCTTTGTTATCCTGAAGCTTGAGCATGAGTCGCATGATCTTGAAAAACGTGAGAGGGCTCTTCTGAAGAAAGAGACCCAAAAGGTACAAGAAGATCTAAACTCTGCTAAATCAAAGATGCAGAGACTGGTGGCTGAATTTGAAAGTCAACTAGAAATCGTTCGTGCTGATCAATACAATTCCTTAATTCTGAAAACCGAAGAGGCAGTTGCAGAGATTATTGAAGCATGCTGTCCTCTCGATCCTGATTCCATTGAAGAACCGTACAGTGACTACTCGCCACAAGCAGGTGAAAAAGTTCTTGTAACTGGACTTGGAGATAAGTTAGGTACTGTTGTGGAAGAACCTGGAGATGATGAGACAGTTCTAGTCCAGCATGGTAAGATAAGAGTACGTATAAAGAAAAAGGACATAAAGCCCCTTCCTCGTAGCACAAGTAGCCAAACATCCAATCGTTCTCTACGTTCAAAGAGACAGGTATACATCATTTTCTGAGTTAAGACTTTTCAGGTCCCATTCTTGCAGTCTCTCATTATGAAACCTAACCATATTAGTATGTCATAATAAATACTAGGTTGAAGAAAATTGCACAATGAAAATGAGGCTTAATAGTAATAAAGTTGAAAGTCTTTACTTTATAGGGCTATTTGCTAATGTTCAAAATAGTGAACTTTTGTGTAACAGACAATGTAAATGGTTGTGGATCCCCAAAGAATAAACCACCTGACTTAATCTGTGTTTTTTGGAACATCTGAGATGACTTTAAACATCTGATACAAGCTCAACACTCCCTAGTTGAACTACAAATCTACCATTTTGAAAATTTGTGATTCTGATAGTAATATGTTGATTTGAGTTATAACATCAGTTCGTTGTGGTGCCTGATAATTGCACAGATAAACATGAAAGAGCTAGGCAGTGTGTTGCAGATGCAGAGCGAACCAGTGCGGATTCAAACGTCAAAAAACACATTGGATCTAAGAGGAATGCGGGCAGAAGAAGCGGTTCACCAGCTAGACATGGCCATCTCAGGAAGAGACTCGGGGTCGATCCTCTTTATTAGGCCTGGGCACGAATCGGATATTCGGAAATTTTGTGATATTTGATATTTGATTCGTCTTAACCGAATACTCGATTTTGTGATTTGCTTTGATTCGGAAATTTCCGGATATCCGGAAATTCGAATATCCGGATTTTTTTGTGATATTTGCGAATATCCGGAAATTCGAATATCCTGATTTTTTTTGTGATATTTGCGGATATCCGCTATACATCTAAATATTTTTAAAAAACCGTAAACTATATTGTTAGAGTACATATATAGAATATGTAAATATTCTCTTGATACACCTACCTATTCTATATATGTACTCTAACATATATAAAATAACAAAATATCAGATATCAAAGTTCTTGTTTGATATGCTTTCAAAATATGTTCCAAAAAAACAAACGTAACCATTGTTGATATCACCGATCAAAAACATGCCATCAAACTAATTCTCAAGCCCAAAAGATACAAATACACAAACTATATTATGATATATATATATACATAATTATATATTCTAATATATATAGGAAAATACGGATCGAAGCGGATATTCGACTTTTTAAAAAACAATATTTGGTATTTGCTTTGATTTTAACGAATATTATATTTTTCTATTTGCTTTGCTTCGAAATCTTACGGATATTCGGATTTTTCGAATCAAATCAAATCGAATACCGAATCGAAGCGGATCGAACGAATATTTTGCCCAGGCCTACTCTTTATCATTCATGGAATGGGGACAGGCGTTATAAAAGAGCTGGTGCTTGAGAGGTTAAGAAAGCACACTCGTGTCTCAAGGTATGAACAGGCAAATCCTATGAACCATGGATGTACAGTTGCTTACATTAAATGATATCTCTGTGAAACAAATTCTTTGTAAATCTTCTTCGAAAGTGTGGTCCACTAACTAGTTTCAATAGTGAATCAACTGTTGAAATGTATAGTTATTGATTTTGTACTGTAGTTTTATAGTAATTCTAGGATACCACACGGACACGAGTCCCTGGAGAACCCTCGTGGAGATGTACGACTGTGTTCTTCCCTATTTGGCGCAGTGATGGCTATGGCTACAACACAAAAACAGAGGCTTTTGTGTTTAAGTTTTCTAAATTTGTATTCGGATAGCTTAGCGTAGAAAAAGAGTAACTAAAAATTGAATTAATGAAAGGTCCTAAAGAGGTTGTATTATATTAAAAAAAAAAAAGTACTGAGAGTTTCTTTAAATGAAGTCCGTTCGGTTTATCGATGATGTTGTGGTGTATTCTCAACATATTGGTTTGTTAGTTTTTTTTATTTAGTTATTGAAATTTTTTTTGAAGTTTCTAAACACAAGTTCTGTTTGTTAAAACAAAGAGGAAAAAAACAAAAAAACCACAAAAAAAAAAAAAAACGAAGAAAAAGAGAAAGAAGATGAACAATACTTTTTATATATTTTTGGTATGAATGTAAATTTATTCATATAAAAAGTTTGTGTACATTATATGCATCCTTATGCTGAGAGGTTTAGACCATAGTTTCAATTACTTGAAATAGAGAAAACATTAAGTAGAGAACTGGAACTCGTTGGACCCTAGAAGCCCCTCATTGCGTTAAGTTTCTTCCAGTTTGCTATTGCTCTGTTTCGAGACTGTCAAAGAGCGATAATACCAACTGTTTAAGGTAATTTCTCAGTTCATATGAAATGAGATTAATTTACATATGTTGTGCATGTCAACTGGTAAGGAAGTCTAAACAGTTGGTTCAATCTTTAGAGCATCTCCAATGCTCATCTATATATTTTCCTCTATTTTAGAGGAGATTTTGCTCCAATGTATCCCTCTAAAATAGAATTTCCTCTAAAATAGAGGAGAGAGACATTGGATTGCTCTATATATAGAGGCATGCATTGTCTTTCTCCTCTATTTTAGAAGAAACTCTATTTTAGAGGGATGCATTGGAGCAAAATCTCCTCTAAAATAGAGAAAAATATAGAGGTGGGCATTGGAGATGGTCTTAGAGAGCAAAACTAACATGACTAAGATACTGTCGGGAACTTGACAAAATATGAAGTTGTCTCTTCGATGGTTACTATAACGCTCAAGTAAAAATTTAAAACACACTACTAGCTAATTAATTGAATACGAAAGAATAATTAAAAGAAACTGGTGCTAAACATGGTTGATAATCTGGTTGCAGAGCAATTTGCTTTCTATGAACTTAAAAAGAAGAATAGTCTTTGGAAAGTGAATAAATAGTTTTGAAAATATTAGCGGAAGAGAAACGTTGAGAGAAAAATTGTTATGAAGATAATTTTCTCATTAAGATTAGGAAGAATCTTTCCAAGAGGTTTATATACAATTGCTCAATCTCGGTTTACTTAACCGGATCTAATCTAGCTACTAAACCAATACATTAATATACACATATACACTCCAATATGCCCCCTCAAGATGAGCATTGGAAAATGTTGAGAATGTTCATCTTGGACTTGAGATGCTCAAAGGAATGAGGAAACAAAGGCTTGGTGAGGATATCAGCCACTTGATCCTCTGTTCTAACATGGAGTAGCTTTAAAGAACCATCATCCAGTCTTTCACGTACGGTGTGACAATCATTCTCAATGTGCTTCGTTCTCTCGTGGAAGACTGGATTAGTAGCAATGTAGATTGCAGCAGTACTATCAGAGAAGAGAATAGGAGCTGCAGGAGACTTAACTTGTAAATCTTGAAGAAGACGATGCAGCCAAATGATCTCACAAGTTGCCAAAGCCAAAGCTTGATACTCAGCCTCAGCAGAGGACCTAGAAACAATTGGTTGCTTCTTAGAACGCCAAGAAATCAGAGAATCCCCAACAAACATGGAGAAACCAGTAGTGGAGCGTCTACTATCAGGACATGATGCCCAATCAGAGTCAGCAAAACCCTTCAAAGTAAGGTCAGGAGAAGCAGAGTAAGACAAACCCTGACCTACAGTTCCCTTTATGTACTGGAGAACTTTGTAAACTGCCGCTAGATGAGCAGTACGAGGAGCAGATGTAAACTGACAAAGCTTATTCACTGCATATGTAATATCAGGTCTAGTGATTGTCAAGTACATCAACTTACCAACAATACGTCTGTATTCTTCTTTATCACCCAATAAATCACCATCAGTCTTCAGCAACTTAACATTAGGGATCATTGGAACAGAGGATGGCTTACACGCAAGCATACCAGTAGCAGTCAATAACTCCAATGCATACTTACGCTGACAAAGTGAAATACCATCTGAATTTCGGGCTATCTCCAAACCCAAAAAATATTTCAACTCTCCTAGATCCCTTAGCTTAAACTGTTGCTTCAAATTTTGTGTTAATGAACCAGCCAAAGCTTCAGAGGTGCTTGCAATGACAATATCATCAACATAAACCAATACTACCAGAAAATCTGAACCACAACTCTTCACAAACAAAGTATAATCCCCATGGCCTTTAATAAATCCCATATGCAATAATGAACTGGAGAACTTCTTAAACCATTGCCTAGATGCCTGTTTAAGCCCATATATTGATTTCTTAAGCTTACAAACAGCATTAGGAGGTAAAGAAATACCTTTGCGTTCTGCATACCCTTCAGGAAGCTTCATAAATATTTCCTCCTCTAATTCACCATTGAGAAAAGCATTAGAGATATCAAGTTGTGTTAATGACCATTTCTTTGAAGCAGACACCTTGAGTAACAACTTGATAGTAGCCATCTTAGCAACTGGTAAAAAAGTTTCTGTAAAATCCACTCCTTCTCTCTGTGTATACCCCTTTGCAACCAAGCGAGCCTTATACCTCTCAAGACTGCCATCTGCCAAGAATTTCACTGTGAAAACCCACTTACAACCTACAGGTTTCTTTCCCGGAGGCAATGTTGTAACTTCCCAAGTATCAGTAGATTCCATTGCACCAATCTCTGCATCAACTGCATCACACCACTCTTTGGATTCCTGTGCCTCAGAATAAGTATGGGGAATAGGAATTTTTGTGATGTTGTTGATATATATGAGATGAGAAGGTGAAAGTTTAGAATAAGAAAGATTTGATGAAATGGGATATTGAACATCAGGGTTAAGTGAGTAACAATGAAAGTCTTTGAGATAAGCCGGAGTTTTCTTGGCTCTAGTGGTGGAGTGTTTTAATGGAGAAATTTGTGATGGAGAGATAGAAGATGGAGAAATTTGTGATGGTATAGTGAGCTTACCTGAGGACATTGGTGTAAAGAAATCCAAAGAGTGATCAGACTTCTTGTCTTTTGCCAGAGGAAACACATCTTCATGAAATATGACGTTTCTGGAAATGAAAACTTTATTGCTCTCCAAGTCCATCAACCTATATCCCTTGTAGCCTGCAGGGTAACCCAAGAACACACAAGCTTTAGATCTTTCTTGGAACTTAGTTCTCTGTTTAGGAGATGTTGATCCATAACAAAGACAGTCAAAAGTCCTTAATTGATCATATGCAGGTGCTTTCCCTGTAAGAACTTCAAAAGGAGTCTTATTAGATAGAACTTGAGATGGAGTTCTGTTAATAAGAAATACTGCGGTTAAGATACAGTCACCCCAGAAAGGCAGAGAAACTTGAGATTGAAACATGAGAGCACGAGCTACATTCAAGATATGATGATGCTTCCTCTCAACTACTGAGTTCTGTTCAAGTGTCTCTGGACAGGAATGGAAGGACTGTATACCTTTATCTTGATAGTAACTTGTGAAGTTCAATTCAGGTGCGTTGTCTGACCTAACTGATTTAACTTTGAGATTAAACTGATTCTCAACAAGAGTGATAAAAGCTGGAAAAACTGTAAGAACCTCTGACTTGTTCCTCAGCAAATATACCCAGGTTGCTCTTGAATGATCATCCACTATAGTTAAAAAATATCGATATCCATCAATAGATTCAACTGAAAACGGTCCCCAGATGTCAATATGTAATAACTCCAAGTTTGTATTACAAATATTATTCTGAGAATGATAAGATAACTTCTTCTGCTTAGCCAAATGACAAATATGGCAGTAAGCTAAACCCTTATTCTTATGTCTAGTAGTGCCTAAAGACTCAGAAATAACATCCAATCTGCTGAATGAAGGATGCCCTAGTCTCTTGTGCCACATACTAACATCCACCACTGCATTCACTGAAATCTTTGTCTCCTCAATGTCCAAAACATATAGATTAGCCACTCTTCTACCCTTTCCAATGGTCAACTCCTTGGTAAGATCCTGAATTTCACAAGAACATGGATCAAACACCACTCTGAAACCAAGATCAGAAGTGAGAGAACTAATACTGATGAGATTTAGTCTGAATTTCGGGATAAACAACACATTCTGGAGCAAAATGTGTTTGTTGATCCTAATGGTTCCTACACCACTAATTTTAACAGTAGGTCCTGTAGGCAAGTTCACACAGCTAACAATAGCAGTATCCAGAGTAAGAAACAAGCTTCTATCATGTGAGACGTGATGTGTTGCTCCAGAATCTATAACCCATGTCTTAGGGGAAATAGTGTTTCTGGATACTGTCAATATACCAATGAAACAATAGGTAGAAGAGGAAAACGAGATACCAGTGTTATCATTCTGAGATGTACTAGCTTCAGGAGAACCAAAACTTGACTGAGGCTGAAGCTGAGAACTAAACAGAGCGATGAACTGTTGAAGCTGATCCTTACTAAGATTGCCAATGACTGCATCTAGACTGTTATTCGCAGAATCAGGAGAAGGTGAAGCCAAAGTAACCTGAGCAGCAATGGGACGGGGTTTAACATTCTTATCAGGCGTCTTTCCCTTAGGTGTGAATCCAGGAGGAAATCCATGCTTCTTATAGCATCTTTCAGCTATATGTCCCACCCTGTTACAAAAAGAACAAATAGGTCTACCCTTGTTTGGTCCATTTTGCACATAACACACAGTGGGATCCTGACCAGAAGACTCAATAGCAGATACTTGAAAAGCAGCAGGTGGAGCAACTACATTGGAGAAACCCTTTTGACTATCATCTTGGTCAAGGATGTTGTAGACTTCAGCCAATGTTGGGAGAACCTTCTTCATGATGATTTGTCTCCGTATGATAGAATAAGAATCATTAAGTCCTGCCAAAAACTTAACAATCTTAGCCCTCTCTGCCTTCAATTGCAGACGAGTAGCCTTGCCACAAACACACGGATCATCTGGTTCTTCTGTGCTTTCCAAATTTCCCCATAAGGTCTTCAGTTTAGTGTAGTACTCTGACAAAGACATGGCTCCTTGGCGCAAGTCTTGTATCTCTTGAGTGAGATTGAAAGTCCTTGGCAAATTACTCATATGAAAACGACTGTGAAGATCACACCAAATATCAGAAGCATCTTTCATACGTAAAATGCTCCGATAGATCTCCGATGATACCGAATTCAAAAGCCATGACTTAATCATACTGTTACATCTAGACCAGATGCTAAAATTTTGATCAGATTCAGCAGGACGAGTTAAGGAACCATCGATGAATCCTATTTTTCCTTTTGAATCTAACGCAATACGCATAGCAGCTTCCCAATCATCATAGTTTGTGCCATCTAAATTTAAGAGCAACGAGAGTCAAACCTGGATGATCGGCGCTGTGAAGAAAGAACGGAGAGTGCGATGGATCTGAGAATTCCGATGATGCATTTGCTCGCGATGCTCCAGAACTACGAGATCTAGTAGCTGGAGGAGAGATCGGAGGAGATTCAGCAACACCGGTAGATCGTGACACTTTCCGAGCTGAAGAACTTGTTCCAGACTTCGATCGAGCGGATTTCCGAGCTATGACAGCTTTCACCATTATAGAGGATGGATCTAGCGCAAAGAAAACGAAGAAATCAGATCGAAATCAATGGAGATCTGAGCTTGATGGCTCTGATACCATATTAGCGGAAGAGAAACGTTGAGAGAAAAGTTGTTATGAAGATAATTTTCTCATTAAGATTAGGAAGAATCTTTCCAAGAGGTTTATATACAATTGCTCAATCTCGGTTTACTTAACCGGATCTAATCTAGCTACTAAACCAATACATTAATATACACATATACACTCCAATAGAAAACGTTAAAGCCATGTAATTGAATTAAGCAACAAAATCTAATCCCAACCAAAGAAATTATAAAACTATTTGATACACTAGTTATTTTTATTCATATAAAACAAAATACTAAAATCATAACATTCAACTTAGTGATGTGTACTACTAGTGTTGTCGATTTTATATAATATTAATTTATTCACAAAAGAAATTTGGTAGCTAGAATATTTATATACGCAATACTATATGTAACAGAATTTCAGTTTTAAGAAATTAAATAAAAACAAATAAAAAATAGACATGCAAGAGTATAAAGGAAAATATGAAACCTACCAAACCAAAACGACCCTCCATTCCTCTTCTAACAGCCATTCCCTCTACCTACCCCAATTTCTTCTCCTTGATCTCCCTCTCCCCTACACATATTTATTTCTTCACTTTTCTCATATTTTTATTTTATATTATACAAAACTCTTCTTTCATCACCACCTACACACGCACATTTCTATATATTATTTACATAAATTCATTTCCAAAAATCAAAGAGAGACTAATCAAACAAACACATTCACATTCCTCTTCTTCTCAAACAAAACAAATACATCAAAATGATAACTGCAGCTCTACACGAACCTCAGATTCACAAACCAACCGATACATCCGTCGTCTCCGGCGATGTGCTTCCTCCTCCTCCTCCTCCTCCACCTCCTATGCCTCGCATTTTCCGGTCAAAGCTTCCGGACATTGACATCCCTAACCACCTACCTCTCCACACTTACTGCTTCGAAAAACTCTCATCTGTTTCCGACAAGCCTTGTCTCATTGTTGGCTCCACCGGAAAAAGCTATACCTACGGCGAAACACACCTAATCTGCCGGAGAGTCGCTTCCGGGTTATACAAGTTAGGTATCAGAAAAGGTGACGTCATCATGATCCTTCTCCAAAACTCAGCCGAGTTCGTCTTCTCCTTCATGGGTGCTTCCATGATCGGAGCCGTCTCAACCACCGCAAACCCTTTCTACACTTGTCAAGAAATTTATAAACAACTTCAATCTTCCGGAGCCAAACTCATAATCACTCACTCTCAATACGTCGACAAACTAAAAAACCTCGGAGAAAACCTCACGGTGATCACCACTGATGAACCAACACCGGAGAATTGTCTACCATTCTCAACACTCATCACCGACATCGACGAGACAAACCCATTTCAAGAAACCGTAGATATCGGCGGTGACGATGCGGCGGCGCTTCCATTCTCATCGGGAACAACAGGGTTACCAAAAGGAGTTGTTTTGACACATAAGAGCTTAATCACAAGCGTTGCACAACAAGTAGATGGAGATAACCCAAATCTTTACCTTAAATCAAACGACGTCCTACTCTGCGTTTTACCACTTTTCCATATCTACTCTCTCAATAGCGTCCTCCTCAATTCACTCCGATCCGGTAATTAAACGACGTCGTATTCTTCATTACATAAATCTTTAATGTGTTGTTATTGTTACCTAACTTTTAAATCATTCCTTTAATAGGCGCGACGGTTCTTTTAATGCATAAGTTTGAGATCGGTGCGTTATTGGATCTTATTCAAAGACATAGAGTGACAATAGCGGCGCTTGTACCGCCGCTAGTGATCGCTCTAGCTAAAAACCCGACTGTTAACTCTTATGATCTCTCCTCCGTTAGATTGGTTCTCTCCGGTGCAGCTCCTTTAGGTAAAGAACTTCAAGATAGTCTCCGTCGCCGTCTCCCTCAAGCCATCCTTGGCCAGGTCTTATCTCTGTCTCTGCTTATTTTGACTCTGTTTTGAGACCCTTACTCTTTCAATTTACACTACTAATTTAGCGGGAACTAACCATTTTTAAAATCCAACAAGCATTTTAACTCAATTTTATTATTTTGATTCTATAATATTTTTGATGAAAATGAATAAATTAAAGATTTGAATAATTTTGCTAAAAGAATAAAAATGGGAGTAGAATGCACGGGAAGAGAGTGAAGAAGAGTGAGTTACGTCTATCTATTCGGCATAATTCTGGTTACGTACGGTCCAACTATTTTTTCTCAAGTTAATTTCGCATTGCATTTTCATTTTGTTTTCTAATCTTATTATTTTTGTTTAATGTATTTTTAATTAATGAAACAGTTGTTGTAGTTTAGGTTTTGACTTTGGACCAAAAACTAAATTTAAAACGGATATGATTTAGGTCGCAGCTACAAAGGATACTGCATCTAATTCATTTGACTTTATTTCACATCAATTTTCACTTCTTTTTTTTTCTGATAATATTTTTTCACATGATTTTTTTTAAAAAAATTGAATTTCGAGAGCTTTCTTTTTCTCAAAGATAATTATTAAGATAAGTTCTACTACTTCCAGGTTAAATAAGAGTACCATTTACATTTTACGACATTTATAGTATATTATTATCAGAAGCATTGAAAATCTTAAACAAGAATTTTATTATTCATTAATTAGTTTTTTGCTAACTGCTTTATTAAATAGAGAAAAAAGTAGATGCGGGTCTCGAGATATCAAAACTCTTTGTGTTGACAAACCAAAAACTAGGAGAGGAGAAAGAAAAACACTGTATGTGACGTGGTCACGTTTGCGTTCACACACACTAACACACATCGTTTTCGTTTTCGTTTTTTTTTTCTTGTTTCCTTTTTCCATTTATTTTATTTTGATAACTTCGGACATAAGCCCAATTAACTCCTAATACAAGGAGATTACTAGGTTTGAAACTTAGACATCGTGAGATGGAATCATTATTGGGTGCATCTAGCCAAAGCCAAACACATCCTTTTCTTAAAAAACACACACACACATCAAATGGATCATCAAGAGTTATTATATACAAGAAAAGATTTCTACACCACAAAGTCAAAGTCTATGTAACCTAGAATTAAATTAAAATAAGTTTATATAAAGTTTATGTAATCTACAGTATTTCAATAACTTATCTTTATATATGGAATCCATATATATATTTATTGGACCAACCTCATATAGTCGACTAATTTAATCTTTGCGAATTAGTACTTGCGAAAAGTGTAATTAGAGAGGTAATAACGAGTGGATTATATGAAAAACAGGGATATGGTATGACGGAGGCAGGACCAGTGTTGTCAATGAGCCTTGGGTTCGCTAAAGAACCGATCCCGACAAAATCAGGTTCATGTGGGACTGTGGTCCGAAACGCAGAGCTTAAAGTGGTTCACCTTGAGACACGTCTGTCTCTTGGTTACAATCAACCTGGTGAGATTTGTATCCGCGGTCAACAAATCATGAAAGGTTCGTTTTTGTTTTTATCTCTTTTGAGGACATTTAAGTTGTGACAATGAAAGCTTTAATACTCTTTCAATGAAAAATTACATTATAATAGAATATCTAATATAATCTAAATGACTATAATATGTTTATGGCAAAATAAAAAATAAAAATTATGATGGTTTCGGAAAACATAGTATATATTTATATTGATATTATTTGATTTGCAATTCGCAAGCAGAAGAGAAAACATATTTAATTCCTAGCAAAAAAAAATAAAAGTTTAATAGAAAAAATAAATTTATCGCAAATTATCAAATCTTACAATGTGGTTTTTTTTTTTTTTTTCAATTATACAGAATTTTATTAAGTTTGCATCACATGTACATTTGTACTACATGCATATTATTTCTGAAGTACATATATCTCCACGACGTCATTTACGTTTTGATACACGTGACATGTCTTCTTCATAATTCCTAGTAAACAAATCTTGGGGAGTTTACAAAAAAAATATATATATATAAAGATTAAGTGTACAAAGTAGGGCAATTTCCACTAATTAATAATTAATTTTTGACTATTAAAAAAGTGTTAGTAAATTTTTCAACTAATAACATTTGGCTCACAGAGTACTTGAACGACCCAGAAGCCACTTCAGCAACAATAGACGAAGAAGGTTGGCTTCACACAGGAGACATTGGGTATGTTGACGAAGATGATGAGATTTTCATTGTTGATCGGCTTAAAGAAGTCATCAAGTTCAAAGGCTTTCAGGCAAGTCCATTCATATAAATTGAGTTATTTCTTTTTAATGTTAATTTACACATCTAACAAAGATTTACAAAATGATATAAAATAATTTATGATATAATACTATTACTTAGTTCAAAAGATAAGATCATCTCGAAATCGCGATATGATGATGATGAAATGTGAAAGAACAGGTCCCTCCGGCTGAGCTAGAGAGTTTGCTAATCAATCATCATTCAATTGCGGATGCTGCTGTTGTTCCGTAAGTTTCACACTAACATGCATATTTGAGCGGTAAGGTAGTGTAAAAACGGCACCGTTTTCTTAAACTCTTCTTCGACTTGTTCAGGCAAAACGATGAAGTCGCTGGGGAAGTTCCGGTGGCTTTCGTGGTGCGATCAAATGGAAATGATATCACTGAAGAAGATATTAAAGAATATGTTGCCAAACAGGTAAAAATCTTTCTTTCTTTTTTTGGTTAAATACCATTTGGTTTATTATTGAGTATGTGCTTGTTTACTTGCTTTGTTAGGTGGTGTTCTATAAGAGATTGCACAAGGTTTTCTTTGTTGCTTCCATTCCTAAATCTCCTTCTGGAAAAATTCTGAGAAAGGACCTCAAAGCTAAACTTTGTTGAATGTAATTTTTTTCTGAAATATATTTCATTGATGATTTAAACGTTCATTTGTATCCACAATACTCGTGTCTTTTTTTAGATCCTTTGATGTAATAGATGTTGGACACTAAGAGTGTACTTAAGAAACTGAATTATTTTGGATCAGTTTATTTCAATGATTTTTATTTTATCACTGAACATTAGAAAATGATTCAAAAATAATAATAATTAACTATAACAACAGAAATATGAAACGTAAAGAAGTAGAGTACTTTTTATATTTATTCAAGGATCGATGGAGTACTTTTTTCTCTACGACAATAGCGATTAGCGATGGTGATATCCTAGTTTTTCAAATTTGTGGAGAGATATAAAGTCTTCTTTTAAATTTTTGGAGTGGTAATGCAACCATCTCAATCTTTTTCAGTGATAAAATTGACATAATGATTATTATAACTATATAAGAAAAAGTGTAAATTAGCATAAACATTTTATTTACAGATCCCCAATTTTGTCGCATGGCTGCAATCTCACTTGAGCTAGAGAGTTTGCTCGAGGCATCATATCGACACATTAAACTTACACCACTGAAATCTTGGAAGAAGGTTAATGGAATTACTGACCACCGAATTTGAAGGAATTAGCAACCACCAAATTTGATGTTTTTGGTGTCATTGGAAAGGTAGAAGAATCACCTTTTCACATCCAAGTAGTTCGAGTGGGACTTGGTATAGAGGTGGTTATGGAAAGCTGATATGCATTCTTTCCATGTCATGATTGAGGAAAGTGGAAGAGACTTCAACCATTTGTTGGCCTTCTCACTTAGAGACAATGGGAAAAGCTTGCATACAAAGTAGTCCTTATCATGCCTTTGTAGTACAATAGCTATTTATTTTATGTTTTGCTTTTTAATTTTTTTTCTATATATCGCTATTTTTTTATCATATAATTTTTTCATAAAATTCGCTGGTTATTTGTCAAGTTTAAATAAATTTAAAAGAAATATAAAACTACAGATCAATTAGAGTTGGTTAGAGAACCTCTCATCTTGTTATATACGAGAAGAAGCAACAATGTGTTGGAATGAAGCTATCAAGATTTATACATTGCATTATAAATCCTTATAAAGATTCTGGTCATCATCTGCATTTACTACGTTAGCTCTTCTTTCTGTTAACTTCTTTGAACGAATCTAATAGGCTCCTTTCTCTCCTCCATGCACCTAGGCTTCTCCCATAAATGCTTCCTCTTAATCTGAAAACGTTTTTTGGTATTCATAATTTTTCTACAGGAATTGCTCCACAACCTAAAAACTCAAGCATGGAAGGACAAGGTAAAGAAATATGTCCAAATTTTCTTACTTTTATCATTTCCTTAGTATGAATCATTCTAGCTAGTACTTTGATTATATTTTCATTCTTGATTGGTTACTAAATGATTCTTCTTAATCATCAATCATCATAGGTTTTGTTTGATATGTGAATTAATCTGAAAACGTCTTTTGGTATATATTCAAACTCACTTTCATGATTTTTCTATAGCAATTGCTCCACAGCCTAAAGACTCAAGTATGGAGTGACAAGGTAAAGAAATCTGTCCTATTTTTCTTACTTTTATCATTTCCTAAGTCTGGTTTGAAGCTTTTTGTTTTCTCTATGTTGATTTATGAATGTTTGCAGACACAATTTGGGGTTTTCTCAAGATTTTCTCAGCTCCCTGACAAATTCCCCGAATTTTCTGCTGAAAGTTGAAGCTCATTCCTGAAAATTTTGCACTTTCCACGCACTTGTGTATCGTCTTTGCTTTTGTGCACTTTTCACTTGTGTATCGTCTTCGCTTTTGAGAATATGGATATGTGTATTTCACTCAATTAATAACTTAAATGGAGGATATATTGTTACACTAAATGATCATTTGTCCCTGAAAAATATGTCCTTTTATAAACAAAAAAATATCTCTCTAACTTATTTCTCTCATAAATATCTTTGTTAAATCTTTTTCGGCTCACAAATCATTACTAAAAGGAAGAGTGTCAAACGTAAAGATAAGTTTATGAACAAGTCTCAAGCAAAGAAGCTTCAATTATTCAGAATGGCTAAAGGGAAGGACACCCAAAATTTTGTGGAATACACCTGCCTAAAGGAAGCTTGCAGGTATTTTTCCGAAACATATACTTCATTTCTCACACGGTTGGTTTTTAGATCGGCTACGTGAAGATGGCTTCAAGGTAAGACTGTTCCCATTCTCTTTGGGAGATAAAGCTCATATATGGGAGAAGACTCTACCCCAAGGACCCATCACCTCATGGGATGAATGCAAGAAAGATTTTATCGCAAAATCAAAAATGGAAATAATTTATAACAAAAACAGATTTTAATAAATCATTACCTGCTCATCGGCCAAGACTAACTCTAGTGTTTCACCAGTTGAGTTGATATATTGGCACCACGAGTGACGCCCCTTCATTTGCCCACGCCAAGCGGTTTTGTACGGCCTGATGTCCCTCAAGAAAGCAAAGGATGCAACCATTAGTATTGGTAAGGTTTTTTGAGCTTAAGCTAGATATCGAAATGTTATTGGTGTTTTGTGGGTTTAGAGGTAAGAGAATTGAACGATTATTTATAGAGTTTTGCTAGGTTAGTAGGGTATTGTATTAGAGAATATTCAAAATCTTGATAAGTAAGTTTTTGACATCTTTGGAAATCTTTAAATTGTCACATTAAGAGAATTTGCTACACATATTCTTAACCAATTGAGGAAAAAATCGTTAGAAATCGTTTATTATTAGACACCTCCAAATCTTTCAGTTGGATTAAATATCGAATTTATAAACTTTATTTTATTTAGGAAAGAAATGTCATTTGCACTAAACTCAATAGTACCTAATTAGGAAAGGATTTGCACCAGAAATATCTGTTTATTATAACTACTAAATCAATCATTTAATTTTCTTTGGATTTTTTTTGGAAAGTCTCAAATAATGGAAGATCCGATTACACATTTCCCGATGAAAATCAAAAATATATTCTGGGTCAAAATCAGAAAAAAACCGACCCGATTGGATGAGCAAATATGTACTTCAAAAATGTTAATAAAGGGGTTCACCCCTAGGAAAACATATTGGGGAGTGGGGTGAACCCTTCTGTTCACCCCACTTTTTCTAAAAAATCAAAATCTGCCACTTAATAAATAAATAAAATTAATAAGTTATATATCGGTTTGTGTTTATAAGAGAGAGTTAGAGCTTAGATTTTATAATTAAAAGAGGTTAATTGTCGGTTTTAGTTTACAATTAAACGAGGTGGTTATATGTCGGTTTGAGTTTATAAGAGATGGTTAGGATTTATATTTTACAACTAAACGAAGTAATATGTCGGTTTGGATTTATAAAAGAGGATTAGGGTTTTGATTTTTACAATTAAATGAGATAATATGTCGGTTTGGGTTTATAAAAAAGTATTTAAAATTTAGATTTTATAATTAAATGAGGTCAAATGATTGTTTCGGTTTTATAAACGAGTTATTAGATTTGATTTTACAATAAAAGCGTTGAATTTTATTTTTAATTAAGTGGCAGATTATGATTGATTAAAAAAAAAGGGGTTGAATAAAATAGTTCACCCTAGGGGTGAACCCAAGAATTGTTTTATTTCCTATTAAGATGGAGTGTGTAGAATTATAATCTAGTTTATTTTCATAAAATATATAGTTAAATTGTATTGCAAAATAGAATGTGTAAGAATGAACTTTGATTTAAAAATATTCAAACAAAAAAGTATATATTATTATTAAAATTTAAATATTATACAAAAATTTCTATTTATTTCTCACACCACTTATTTATGTTGGCTTTACTATGTAATTTGGCCTTATCAATATTAGTTAATTTGGCCTTAGCTAATATATAATACTTTGGGGTATATCTTCTATTTCGAGTATTTTCGAATATGAGCTTCGGGTCGAGGTTTTTTAAAGGCCAAAGCATTTTCGTCGATGGTAAGAACCAAGAAATAGTTGGGCTTTACAGATTTTAAATCTAATTGGGCCGAATTAACTCGTGATTGATATGTCTAACTCTTGTACACGTGGCATGATATTATTGGTTACGCTTACGCAGACGAATTTCTAAGAGAGTTCTTCTTCTTCCTCCTCCCTCTTCGTTCGTGATTTCTCATTTCCTTAATGGAAAGCTTTGATTATCTCTCTTCTTCAACCTATACAGAGCTCTGAATCATCATCTTCTCCTGATTTCCTTTTTTCCTGTAAGTTATTTGATCGAATTCTCAATTTCTTGAAACAATTTCTGGGTTTTGGATTTTGTAGTTTACATTGATTCAATGAGATTAAAGTTTGGATTTTTTTTTTGTTCTTTCCTCTTTATTATCTATTGTGAAGGAGCTTGAGGACAATGATTCAGCTAAGGGTTTACGCTGGCCTTAGTACTCTCGCGGCATTGGTTGTGATTTATCATGCTTTTAGTAGCAGAGGTCAATTTTATCCAGCGACTGTGTATCTATCAACGTCCAAGATCAATTTGGTGGTTCTTTTGAACATGGGTTTGGTCTTAATGTTCAGTTTATGGAATCTTGTCAAAATTGTGTTTCTGGGTTCTCTTAGAGAAGCTGAAGTTGAGCGTTTGAATGAGCAAGCTTGGAGAGAACTGATGGAGATTCTCTTTGCTATTACTATTTTTAGACAAGATTTCTCTGTTGGTTTTATCTCTTTGGTTGTGACTCTTTTGTTGATTAAGGGTTTGCATTGGATGGCTCAGAAGAGAGTGGAGTATATTGAGACTACTCCTTCTGTGACTTTGCTCTCTCATGTTCGTATTGTTTCGTTTATGGTGTTTCTTTTGCTCTTAGATTGTCTTCTTACGTATAGTTCTATACGGCAATTGATTCAGTCCCGGAAAGCTTCTATGTCAGTCTTCTTCACGTTTGAGTAAGTGTCTTTTGCTTCTTACTTATTGTCATGGAATCCTGTAGAGTTAGATATTTGTTGAGGAAGAGTTTTTTTAGAGTTATGAAGGGTATACACGCAAATACATGTTTCCAGGAGCTTTAGGTTCTTTTGGCTGCAAAGAATTTGAGCTGGATTTTGAAAATGTTTGAAAGTTTTTGCACCTGCCAAAACCTGTGAATTTGACATAGCTGAGTTTCATATGAGATGAATCTCTAATAAATCACCTGCCAAGATTTTGTTTAGTCTAGGATAACTTACCTTTAGATTTAGATATCATTGTAACCCTATATTTGGATAGCTAGTATGTTTTAAATCTCTATATACAAGTAAAATATTTTGGGGTATCAAAGGAATAAGTCTGATGTTTGTTTGAGCTCTTAAGGTGTCAGAGAAGAACCATATGAGAAACTATTACTATCGTGAATATGTTTTTCTATGAACCTTCATTGAAGGCCTCTTAGATACTGTTTTAGTTACTAGGATCCTGGTTTAATCAACCCCCTAGTTAAAAGCTTATGCCAGCTTTCAAACACAAAAGATACATGAAACATTTATCGAAAATTGCTGAATATATGGGGGAATGGCGCAGGTAATCAAGAGTTCAGGATTTTTATTCATGATATTAGTTTTGGGTATGTTGCATATTGTTTAGTTATGTATCCGTCTTTGGATATACCATGTGATATTTTCCTCTGTTTAGCTGTTTGTTCTTACAACAAGTCTTACTGAATTTTGCATCATATAGCCTAGCTTTAGACTTATTTATGAATTTTATGTTGCAGGTATATGATTCTGGCAACAACAACTGTTTCTATTATTGTGAAGTATGCCTTCTATGTCACTGATATACTCAAGGAAGGTCAATGGGAAGGGAAACCAGTATACACTTTCTATCTGGAGCTTGTTCGTGACTTGCTTCACTTGTCCATGTATCTTTGCTTCTTCCTTATGATATTCATGTAAGTTTTTAGTTCATTCACGTTTTTCATTAGTCCAAACTTAGATGTTATACCACCAAAAGAAACCTGAATCCTTAATAATTAACATGCTGAAATTAGTATGTCACAACTCACTATTGCCTTATCGTTTTACAGTTTTTGTTGCTGGATACTTGTTTCAAGAGTTACTTGCATAACTCTATTATTACACTTATGTCCAGTTATGAGTCTTTTCTTGGTTACATTAGTGCTTTCATATATTTTACTTGTAGACGTTGAAAGTCGTAAATGAGAAACAATAATCAGCCAGTAAGGCAGTAACCAAAACAATAGATCTACTGCGTCAGTCTTTGATGCAATTTATGGCATTTTAGTATTGGAATTTGTATCCTAATTCGAGTATCACTTTTTTTATTGCGTAGGAACTATGGCCTTCCCTTGCATCTAATACGGGAGCTCTACGAAACGTTCAGAAACTTCAAGATTCGTGTGACTGATTACCTCAGATATCGTAAAATCACTTCCAATATGAATGAACGGTTTCCTGATGCAACTCCTGAAGAACTTAGTGCGTAAGTTCCAGATATCCCCACAAGATTTATGTTTCCAAATTTCTTAACTTCATTATGCTTATATAGCTAGATCAATCACATTTCTTTATTTGGGGTTTGCAGAAATGATGCCACTTGTATCATATGTCGTGAAGAAATGACCTCAGCGAAGAAATTAGTATGTGGCCATCTATTTCATGTGCATTGTCTGCGGTCATGGTTGGAACGACAGAACACATGTCCCACCTGCAGAGCACTGGTTGTCCCAGCTGAGAATGCTACATCAACAGCTTCTGGAAACCGTGGACCACACCAAGAATCCCTGCAGCAAGGTATAGGTCTTGCTATTCATACATATTTTTGGTTATATTGAACTCAGTTCTCCCAATCTTATTTTTCTCTTGAGGTTCTTAGTATGGAGAATGACATATGTGCTTCAGATTGTCCAGAAGAGGAATCGTTTAAATTGTCGTTAACATGAGACTAATGATGCTCCACGCTTCATACAGGAATCGGTACTTCAAGTTCTGATGGTCAGGGTTCTTCTGTTTCTGCTGCTGCCAGTGAGAATATGAGCAGGCACGAGGCTAGGTTTCAAGCTGCTGCTTCTGCAGCCTCTATATATGGGAGATCCGTTGTTTATCCATCTTCTGCAAACACACTAGTATGGTATGTGTGAAAGCTATATCCAAAGAAATAACACATACTCACATAGCATGAATAACAAATATATTCAGACATGATCTTAGTTAGTGTCTTTTGAGTGTTGTGCTTAAGGAAGCTATTATGGTGCTAGTTTCTCTCACATGTCTTTTTATTCCACCTGAACATTTCCATGTGATGTCCTGTATATGTCATGTTAGCCTGAGACTTGGCTAGTTGGCTTGTATAGTTTTTCTTCCCTTTGACATCTGTTATCATCCACTATATATGATGGTAGAGAAAAAACTAACACTAAGATTGGACATGTTAAGGTCTCAAGGTTATTCATTGCTTCCTCAGACGGAACTAGAAGCTCATAGGAGATTTCTTGAGTCCCAAATTGAGGTATGTTGATACAATTTGTACAAAAACTACTTTTTCGATAAGCAGCTCATAATTTCTATCAAATTGTTTTCTCGGTAGGTGTTACAAAACAAACTTCGGCTTCTGGAGAAGCCGGCAACTGTAGATACGAAAGGAAAGTCAGTTGCGGAATCTGCAGAGTGAAGCATTAAAGCAAATGTGGTAGTTATACTAGAGATTGTTTGCATAAATGTGCTAAAGACGAGTGGAACAGGGGTTAAGGATTTTGAAGTAAAGAGAGAAGACAAGTAAACTTCAGAATGTGTGAATGGTTTTGCTATAGAGAGGATTTGAGAATGTAAATGTTGGGTGTCTCATAGATCTTGGAGCAGAAGTTGCAAACTGGTCTTTTGTTTGCTCTACCACAGTTGTCTCTCTATCTATAAAAGTTTTTCTTCAAGTTTGTTCCCTTTCTCTCATCAACTACAGCTGAAAAAAAAAAAAAGAAGCAGAGAGATAACAAAACCAAAAGTTTAGTAAAAAGAAAACAACAATTGCAACAGGCCAACAGCCAACAAGTAACAACGTGGTTTATATATATTCAGTGTTAAATTTGAAATTTAAGTTTGAGAGTTTTTTCGTTGGATTTTTTGTGCATAAAATCCTTCAAAATCGCCAGTTTTTTTAACTTTACCGCTTACCTCCAGAAAATGCAGAATAATCCTATAAAATTAAAAATAATATGCAATATAGCTCTTATACATATATTGTAAACGTTTTCACAGTCACATACATTTGATTTTTAAAATTATAAAAGTAGAGTTGAACTTCTCATCTCGAGGACTTCGATTTGATATATTTTTTATTGAAATTTTAAAAACTTGACAAAAGCGAAAAATGATATATTTCGTATTATTTTCGACTTTATAAGATTATTCTGCATTTTCTCGAAGTGGAGGATAAAATTACAAAAATTGAAGTCTTTGAGGTATTTTTTGCACGAAACCCTTTTTTCGTTTGGTCAAAAATTTAAGTTTGAGGTTTGTTGAAAGGGTTTTTTGCAATTTTTTTAGACCAAAGAAAAAAGAATTTGCAATTTTTTCCTTTTCTAATTAAGAACTTATTTACTCTTTAATCCTTCAACCTCTCGCTTCCGCCACTCTCCCTCGCTGGATCCTCGCCGTCCGGTGAAATCTCTCACAGCTGAAGGCAAATCATCGAGTCTCTTCTTTCTTATTTATGCTTTTGGTTATGAAATTTTCCTACAACTGAATTCTCTAATTAAAAATTGCTTTTGTTGGTTCGCCTTTTTAAGTCTCAGAAACGGACTTAAACCCTGAACGAAATTTGTGATATGTGATTACCATTTGTACATTTCCTTAATTCTGATTCTTGTAGCTATTGAATCGAATTGCTTACGTTATGTATCGTTGGTTATCTGATTTTTCATTGGTGTTTTGGTTATTGCGCACCAAGTGTTTGACAAAACTACTCAACGAGCATTTCTTCCTTTACTGCAGGACATTCTTGTTCCAATTTGGTGGGTATAAGGACGAAGCCATGAAGAGTCTGATATGGTTAACAGCAGAAGAGGCTGCAAAGAACAGAGGAAAAGTTCTTTCTTTGTATCGACAATTACTTCGGAGCATCAACTCGCCGAAATTGCAGCTTAGTTATGCTGCAAGACTTGCAAAGAAAGCTGAGGTTAAGACCATCTTCTTGTTTGGCTCCGAGGAAATTTCGAAACACAACGTCGCTGATCTCATCCGTACCGCTGAATATGCTCTTTCTCAGTTGAAACAAGGCAAAATCCCCAACAACACCACTCAGTATTGAGTCATCATTGTCACTCTCACTCTCATTATCACACACATTCATGGATATATATGGCTTAGCTTGCTGCTCTTTTCAATCTTGGTCCCTTTCATGTATGTGACTATGTGGCATGCTTTTAGTATTACATGATGTTGGTTTAGCAAACATGATGTATGTTTTTGCATAATGCTCAATATATCCCAATAATCATTAATTAAAAGTTTGCGAATAACACAATGTATAAGTGAGATTGTCCAAATTGATGATAACTATTATAATAGTAGAATGATTGTTTTTCTTTCACAAATGAACGGTTTAAGACAATGTTTATAATTCTAATTCGACAAGAATCTACTGGATTCTACCAAAACTTGCATCAAAAAAAATGTCAGCTCACAATCTTTTCAATAAACACTCAAAATTAATCAGCTCTCATTCTGAGTTCTCGTGCCCTTCGTCTACCTTCTGAGCTTGCTGCTTTCCAATCTGTGGCCGTCTCATAGCTGAATAAACAGAGAAAGATGAGGAACCATAATGTCACAACTTGTACAAGTTTGTTCATTGTCTTTGCATGTTTTAGAAAAACACATTCCGAAAAATAAACTTACATTTAAGAGCAGACCCGGCAAGACAAGTAAGCCTTGATTTAGTATTTGTCTCGGCTAATGGTTTGGTATTCTCTTTCGCCGCCATTCGCACGTCCCAAACTCGTATGATCCCATCAGACGATGCAGAACCAATCAAGTATGGATCTTCCAAGGAGCCGTCACTATCATTCCTGGTGAGCACAACAATACCTTTGATTCGAGCTGGGTGAGCATCTTCTATGGAATAAGCAAGCTTCCCGCTATTTGTGTCCCAAGCTGTTATAGCCCGATCCTCACCACCAGTAAACAGCGTTCCACTCTGTTGCAAATTAAGCAAACCTTTGAGTTACGAAATAAAGTCTCTGAATCAAAATTATAACCATTTCCAAATATAAAACATAAACTCGATAACAATAAGAAACCGGAAGAACTCTGTTTAGCCAGATAACTCTTTTCGGAGGCTTTAACAACATGGCAACTTCAGGTATTTACACTACAACAACCAAAAACTTGAACCGATCACACGGTTGCACAAAAGAAGCAAAATTTCGTTGAAAGAAAATATCTGTTACACTATAAAAGGACATATAGATACCATAAACCATTTCCCAAAAGAGTTATCATAGTCTAGGGATGAATACTATTATAGCCTAAATTAACCTCTTTTCAGGTTCCAAGGTGGACTATTCTGCAATGTACACACTTGGGCAACATAGGACTAAGCATGAAATGAAACAACAACCGAATCACGCAGCTCTAGTTCAATTTAGACAGCAATCAAAGTAAACCAACAAACAACAAGCTAAGAATCTCAAAGTTGCTCACACAGAATACTTCAAACATGTCAAATGTTCCAATTAAGAGATTAAAGTTGCAATTATGGGAACGATAGAGAAATTAAAACTTCCAAAGAGTATGAAACACCACCTCTCCTGGAGAGGCACAGAGTATACGCTTGCGGCTCGGATTCTCGAGCTCGAGAAGAAGCTTAGCATCTTCAGACTGATGAACTCCAACTTTATTACTCACAACCATGAAAAACCTTTCACCACTAGGATCAAATTTCACAAGACTAGCTTCATGACCTAACCTACAACAAAAACTCCTCTTTCCTCTAACCAAATTCAACATCGCAAAGAACTCATCACGATAAACAGCTAAAGCAAGCTTCCCTGAAGGATGAATCGCCAAATCATTAACCGCTTTCTTATGAGGACGAAACGACTTAAGCAAAACAAAAGGATCGGTATCGAATATCGCGACGGAGCCATCTGCGGCGGCGGAGATTAGATTACGAGGGAAGGAGAGGGACGAAGGAGTGTAGAAGGAGAGAGCAGTGATAGAAGCTGCGTGATTGTGGTCAAGGAGAGAACCGAGAGAAGAAGCAGAGGGAAGGTCGTAGAGGTGGATTGTATCGTCGGAGCCGCCGGAAGCTGCGGCGGGACCGGAACAAGCGACGGTGGTGATTGGGGAGATGTGGGATGGGTAGGAGAAGAGAGGGGAGAGAGTTAGGGTTTGGTTATCGGCGTCGTGCTTTGTGGGTTTAAGCTTGAAACCCCAAATGAATCTCTCGTAGGAGCCTGCGATGATACTCATTGTAGCTTCGATGAGAGGTTTCGAAAGTGAAGAAAGTCTGATTGAAAATAATTAGGGTTTTAGGACTTTATTGAAGAGGAAGGCAATGTTTTGTAAATTAAACCGGATACTAAACCGGCTAGTTTTGTGGTTTATGGCTCAAACTTGTTGGCTCGATTGAACCGACTTTTTTTCTTTTTAGCATCATCATTTTTTACTTGGCTGACTTATGCAACCCAGAAACATGGTTTATCCAGGTGATTGGTTTAAACTAGGCATGGACATATAGGTAACATGTTCGGATTCGGCTAAAACCCTTTCGGGTTCGGATTAAATAGGTAATGGATTTACTATCCAATAGAGTAATTATAAATATTCGGTTTCGGTCCGGTTCGAGTACACTTGGGTTTGGGTCGGTCTGGATAATAATTTTAAGAATCAATAAATGCTCGAAAAATTCGGGTTTCTTTCGCTTCGGATCTGAATGGTAAAAATTACCCATAAACCCGAAATATCACAAGAATACCCGAACTTTCAAACACTTGTATATGCACAAAACACACGAAAAAAGAAAATAGAACTTCAAACTTAACATCCAAATCCAAGGCAAAGTCACAAAGATTAATACTTAGAGTTAAGAGTAGAAAAACTGACAAATATAAGTTCTTAAACTCCTTAAACAAGAGTACCTAATTGGCAAACCTCAAAAAAAAATCCGAATATGAAAAACATAGAACTAGAACGAGTTGATTGATGATGAGTGATGACTTTGTTTTGTATCTTTGTCTCCTGAAAAGATAAAACAAACAAAATGACAACCTCAGTTACATAGGTAACCTAGTATAAAACTATAAACCTATATCTATATGTGTATATACGTATATACATATATGGCTTTTATCGGGTTTATGGGTATCCAATTTGGGTAATGAGTAATCTCCGAACCGATCTGGGACTTACGGGTTTACCAAAACTGTACCCAATGAGGTAATTTCATCTTACCCTTACCCACCCCAAACCATTTTTTTCGGTCCGAGTATCGGATCCGTTTTTTTTTGCCCAAGTCTAGTTTAAACTTTAAAATCTAAACTAGATAAGTAACCCGCACAAAGTGCGGGGAGAATAATTAGTAAATAAATTTAACATTGGGGTTAACTATATAATCTATTGTAATGGCTAACATGTATAATGACTTTAGATTTTATATGGAAATATTAATCGTCTATAAAATGATGATTATTTTGATATTATAACTTATTATTAATAGGTTAAATAATCACTTAAAATTAGAATTACGATTTTTATGTATTGTTTGTGAATTTTTCTGTGTTTTGATTCATAAACAAAGTATATGTGATTGTGATTTTTGAATCATTGTGGATGAAGATGATATTGGCACTCTATTTATCGGAAAATATGGTTTTGAAGTTTTTTTTTTTTTTTTTTTTTACAGATTAATGTTGTGGTTGCATTTATTTAAGATTTCGTTTTGAAAACAGATTAATTTTAAAACCGAAACGAATATACTTAGTGATTGTTAATTTCGTTTTGAAAACAAACTAATTGGAAGAACAATACATATAAATGAATTTATTATATACTTATATTATTTGATGGAGGTAGGCCTGGGCGTTTGGGTAAATGGTTCGGTTCTAGAACCGAACCATTCGGTTCTTAGTATTTTGGTTCTGAAATTTAGGAACCATATTGGAACCAAATCAAAATCAGTTCGGTTCCGGTTCGGTTCCTCTACGGTTCGGTTCGGTTCGGGTAATAAATTTTGGAACCAAATTATTTCGGGTATTTTTGGAACCGAGAAAACAAAACAATCATAATACAATATTCAAATGCAATTAGGTAAGTATGCAATCACATATTAGTTAGCATACCATTACAAATCCAAAAAATATTCGAAACTTGGAAAGTGTTATGTCAAAAGACACCCAAAGTTTCAAAGATACCGAAAAACACAAGTTTTTAAGACACCAAAATAACCCGAAGTTTAAATCTGTTTCAAATTACAATCTTCTGCTTCTTTTTCTCTCCAAAGATTGTATCAAAAAACACCACAAAACCTGAAATAAAATGTACAAAAAGACTTTTAATACAATGAAATGAAATATATATAGTGGGTTGTTGGGCTTGGGTTTAGGTTTGTATGGATTTGGGCTTTGGGATATATAGATATAGGTAAATGGATTATATTTTTCGGGTACCCATTTGGATCTCGGTTCTTACCCGAACCGAACCAATACCCATGGATCTGAAATTCAAGATCCAATCGATATTTTTATTAGAACCAGAACCGAACCATACCCATCAATTTCGGTTCGGTTCGGTTCGGTTCTATGTGGATCCATATTTGTGCCCAGGCCTAGATGGAGGCATGGAGCTGTGCTTATGGCTCGTTCGGTGTTAATAATATTACCATAATCTCAACAACTATTTTCTAAAGTGGATATACGGAATAGATCTAAGATTAAAACCATAAAAGCATTGAAAACACAGATCTTCTTTTAGGATATATTTATTTAAAATTAATAAATCAGATTAAGCACTGAATTCGAACCTTAGTGCTAGTGTAAATAAATCCAAGAAGTATTCTAGTTTAAATTAAACCTAATGTTTTTTTTTAAAAATACTATTTTAATAATAATGAGTTTTACTTAAAATAAATTACTTACAACATAGTATCCCTTATACAAATATATATATATATATATATATAAATATATATATTTATATTTATATATATATAATATATATATATATATATATATATATATATCTTCAAATACAAAAATATACTATATAGTGTTTTAGTTAATTTGAAAACGAAAATAACAGTAGTTTATTTGAATATTCATATGAAGTTGTACTATTATTTTCTTAATACACTAATAATCACTTATGACCAATATTAAATACAAAAATATGTAAAATAGTGTTTTAATTAATTTGGAAAACAAACGAAAATAAAAGTAGTTTATTTGAAATAATAATTATGTAAGATTAATTGCTTACTTATTTGCTTTTTCTATTAGAATTTTGTTTTTTAATTTGTGTGATATATGTAATGTATGAGACTAATGGCAAATTCTGTAAATAGTCTATTAGAAGTTGGGTAATTATTTAAATAGGAGCCAAATCATTGTGAGAGCGACACATCAGCGTGGCAATCTTGTTAATAACACATCATGGTAAGGTTTATTTTTTAGAGTGTTTCTCTATTAATATATAGGGGATTTTATTAATCAGACTAAAAAATCAATGTAGAATATTCTATAATCTAGTCATTTATATGATTTAAAGTTATAATTTCGAAACTCACCATTTTTACTAATTGGTTTCAAGCATAATAAAAAATCATAAAATTGTTTATACAATGATTTGCTCCACACGTGCAACATCAGAACAATTAATTAGAGAATGTCTATAAATAAAAGAAACAATTAGTGACATTAAACATAGATATGAATTAGTAAGGATGAGAGGAGTTGATCTCTTACCATGGATGTAATAAGGTCATGGGGTAGAGGCCATGACATTTTGTTGACTTCATGTTTCTCAATTCTTTGGGGCATTTCCATTGAAGGGAACTAATGACAATGTAGAATTGTTTCTAGTTTCGAGTGGATTTTCAAATTCGATAAGATTGCTTAGATTTCTCTTTGCTTGACATGGTAACCCTATTTCTTTTCAAAATATTGATTTATCTAATTAAATATATTTGACTACTATTATCTTTTTCTTGTCATTGTAAAGGAAATATTATCCTTATTCTTGTACCGTATACATTTATGCAGAAAGGGTATATGCATCAAACTGAACTTCTTACTTAAAGTATCTTACATTTATGCAGAAAGGGTTTATAATGTATCTTGACCTTCATGGATACCTTTTTTTTCAGCCGGTTCTGCCCATTAGAGTTGAAGTTGAGATAAAACTAGAAGGTAGTTGTTGTAATCTACTCATTTTAATGCTACCGTCATGGATGTCCCTTCGAAAGAGAAATCTGGTGCTTCAAGGGAGAACTCATACTCAAGAGAAATTAAACCTGCTGATAAGAAAGGGTTTTATAAATAGCTTTGATCCGTTTTACTGCATTTGTGGATTTATTTTTATTTATTCCATTGTGTAGCGAATATTAAATGCCGACTGACGTAATAATGTTCACCAATGGTAAATTAACATGTGCTTTTTACTGTAAACACAACATTTTTGTGTCGTATGGAAATGTTTCTTGGATAAGAACATTTGACTTTCCTTGGATAAGAAAACTTATATTTGGACTAACTAAGAAAAGTGTGTGTGTGTTTATAAGTTTAGACGATTAGTTTATAGAAGAAATAGAATAAATATTTGGAGAAAAAGTGTGCTTTTAAAGTTTAATAAATTCAATGAAAAAACACATAACAGAAATCATAAATATTTGAGTGTTATATATGGTCTAAAGGCTAATGATATTTGAATGTAAGTTCTTACAAAAGAAAGTGTAAAAACTTATGAGTACTTCTCGATTAATATAGTATAGAATTTGATTAAATATGAATGCTATATAGAATATAGTAGATTCCTATTAAAAATTATGAAAAATATCATTTAAATCATCAGTTTACCATTTTTGTTGGTTTAAAAACTTTGGAGCTAGTGATTTTCAATCCTCAGTTGTATGTTGACTTTTAATTTAATCTCTAATTTTCGATGACAAAGCCAATTGAACCACATCGTTAACTGGTCAAACGGAACAATCAGACGTTGTTATGTGTTCGTTTAATATGTCCGTTAATTATTGAAACGACGTCGTTTTCAATCAAAGCATATTTAGGACTTTATGTACAATTGTTTATTTATTTTTTGTTTACTAAATTGTTGTTTACTTCAGCTGGGGTTTTCTTTTTCTTCATTTCTAAGAATCGTCTCCTCTCTCTATTTCTCCAATTCCCAAATATCAACAACAAGAGAAGCAACGATGTGGATGGAGATCATCTGCGGTCTCGTCATCTACAAACTCGTCCGCCGTTTCTTCTACGACGATGAATTCTCCGACGTCGAGACTTCCGATTCCACTGCTCTCTTCTCCGTCGCTCACAGGTTCCCAATTTCCCCATCCTCCATCTTCGATTCTCGATAACCTATAGAGATTCCACTGAATTTGATTTTGATTTCCAATTGAATCGCAGACTTGAGAAACTTTACGGTGGAAAAGCTTATGTAGGACTTCGAATTCCAGATGCCGACACTGCTTCTAGACAGGACATTGATGTTGTTCTTGTTACTAAAGGAGAAATTGTAGTGATTGCTGTGAAGAATCTATCGGGGATTGTTACGGTAACTAGTGATGGTAGCTGGGTTTGTGAAGGTGGCAAGCATCATACCACTGAGACTTACCCTGATCCTGTGAGTTTTGTTTGATTCTTTGTGCAGTGATTAGATTGTTGTTGAATGATTCTCCATAATTTGATGTTCTAGATTGAAAAGGATTCATGAAAAATCCGAGTTATATTGGAACTCTGCTACTATTCTTGTTGCATAATTATGTCACTGTGAGGAAATATCACTGATTCCTTTTGGAGGCTTATAGAGCTGTTATGTTTAATGTTTTGGATACAGTGAATTGGAAGTTATTAAAGCTTTGAACTACGAAATGGATACGTTCATTTCATGTAAGGTCTTCTTCGGACAACATAATTGTAAATTTGTATGTGTTTTGGCAAAGTACAGAGTATGGCTGTCACTTGAGTAGATTATGAAACAGTTTATGACTGCTGGTGAAGTAGTTGATTCTTGTTAATTATGTGAATATGCTTGGTTATCCTTTCTTTTCTCATAGATCGACCTTACACATTTCGTTTCAAGTTTCTTGAGTTTTCTTGACTTAGCAAAGTTGACTTGCATCTTGCATCTATGCAATTTTGTTTCTAACTAATAGATGTGTGTTTTCTCAGTTGGCGGAGGTCAAGAAACAAGCTTCTGTTCTGGAATCATATCTTGAACAGAGGGGAGTTACTTTACTAGAAGGAAATCTGTCTTGCAAAGTTGTCATTCCCAATCCGAGTTTTCGGTATGTATTGTTATCCTTGCTATCGTCAGTATCTTCATGTTTCCTCTCATGTTTTGCAAGAGCTAGACAAGAAAACAATCAACTTTTAGTACATGAAATCTTATAGTGTTTGCATGGGCGTGGCTATCTTAGTCATTAAAGACATTCTTTATTTTCCTAGCGGTGCATAAACGTATGTTTTTTTGTGTCTTTCAGTACAATTCATGCATTCCCGAGTGAGGTAATTACCTATGAAGATTGGCAACAGCTGAAACCAGCATCAAAAAGTAAACTTTCTGGTTGGGTTAAAGGCGCATTCAGCACAGGAAAAGACATGCAGGAATCGTCGCATCAAAAACTTAATTTCATCCTTGGCACAGCACCAACGTGGGATAGGTCATACATTTCATCTTTATTGAAATTCAATTTAAATATTGTCCGAGTTGGTAAGAGTTTTGGGTCCTCTTGAACCCTCGGTGAAGTAGTTCTGTTCAAAGAGTTTTCATTTGAAGTTGATTATGCTGCAGAGTGGAGCTTAAAAGTAGCAAAATTGTGTTAGGGGAATTCCTTGAGTTTAAAGGAAAGCAGGAAGATACCCTGGCTTTAAGAAATATCAAAAGATCAAAAGTCGATCGTGTCTCTATTCAGAAAACAAGCATGTTTGGATTAGGTAATTTCTCTTTAGACCTTCATTATTTGTTTACGTTCGCGATTGTGTTTACGTTGACAAATGAGCTATGGAATTAATTTGAAAATGATTTGGGTTGCAGCTCCTTCGAGGTTGCAGGTTCTGTATTCGTATAGGGACTACAGAAGTGAAGGCAGTTCAGGGGCAGAGTCGAAAGAAGTGACCGTCCGGTCAAGCACTGAGGTTTTGTTTCAGCCACGAGACTCCACAAAGATGAAGAAATTCAAGCTATCGTCGCTCGTCTCCATTTCACTAAGTGCCTAACTGTGAAGTGAGCTTAATAGTATGCAGCAGAGGAAAGTTGTTTATGGTATACTATGTGAATTACATTGTCTATGACTGAAGTAAGCTTATGATTATTCACAAGAGTAGCAACCTTTTTATGGAAATGTTTTCTTCTTATATTACATGCTACAAAGCCTTACATGGAAACGTTTCATATTTGAAACTTCGTGGTGTTTAGAATAACAAGAAAAGAAAACAAATCTTCTTAATAAGCAACTCTGCTTCTATACAGAATCTTGCAGATAATGAATGAACTGTTCAATCTTTCCAGTACGCTAAAACAACAACAAGAAACAGAGAAGAAAACAATAAGAGAACAAAGATCAAAGGGCAGTGTCTAATGTCATAGACAATCTAAATCTTGATTTGGTAGCCATGTGGAAGCATAGATCAAATATATAGAGCTATGCTAGTAAGAAATTTTAAGACGATGAATATAAACCAAGAAAAGCCCAGTTGCAAAGAGATCATCTTCCTCTACTTTTGACTGCTGCTGCTTGTACTCTTCTTTTTAAGCAGGTTTCCGAATTTCCGGAGCAAAGGTTTCTTCTTCTTCATATGTTGTTCCTTTAAGAGCAGATTTCCAGAATCTTCAGTGTGGTCTGTTGAAGAAAAGCCATTGCTGTACTGATCCATGTTCTCACTGCCTTCTGCTTTCGACTCAACTTCCTCTTCCACAGAGTCGAGTTCGGTCTCTCTCTCTGGAGATACTTCGCTTTTTTCTATCTTGTAGCTATCCCACATCTTGAATTCAGACTCCACACGGTCTTTCTCTGCATTCCCTTCTCCTTCAATTCCGTGACCTACCGTATGAGTTGCTGCTCTTTCACCCATCAAATGTTTATCAATTGCTTCCATTGGACTTTCTTGTATCATATGCTCTCTGCTTCTGTGTAGAAAAGGATCAGTCTTTGCCTTTTCCTCCCCATTACTAGGCCCATTTACTTCCGAAAACTGAACTAAGTCATAATCTTTTCCGATGCTAGTGTGCTCACCGTTTCCAAGCTTTGATGATTCTTCCATTTTCACAAGGGCGGCAGCTTCCCTGCCTTTTAGCTCGGTTTCTTTTTCAAGTAAACTCTCTTTCAGCTTCGACAATTCCTCTATTTTCTTTGCTGCTAAAGCATCCTGCGTTTTAAGCTCTTGGTTTTCTTGAGTAACTCTTTGAAACTCACTTTCCTTTTCAAGCCAACTTTGCTCAAGATGTAACAACTCATCAATCTTTTTCAAAGACGAAGCCTCCTTGGCCTTAAGCTCCTCGTTTTCATGAAAGACACCCTGCAGTTCGTTCTGCTTATCGATCAAACTCTGTTTAAGATTTGTCAACTCTTCAATCCTCTGGAGGGACAAGGCTGCTTCAGCCTTGAGCTTCTCATTTTCAACAATTGCAGCCTGCAGCTCCTTTTCCTTGTGAATCAAACTTTGTTTCAGATCGGACAGCTCGTCTATCGTCTTTAGTGATGAAACCTGCTTGGACTTCAGTTCCTCATTCTCGCAAACGACAGCCTGCAACTCATTCTCTTTAACGAGCAAACTTGCATTAAAATTTGATAACTCTTCTATCTTCTTTTGGGCAACAGAGTCCTTGGATCTAAGGTCCTCAATCTCCACGACCATACCATGCAACTCATTTTCTTTATTAAGAAGATCCTCTTGCACCTTTGACAACTCCTCAATCTTCTTAAGATAAGCAGCCTCCCTTTCTTTGAGCTCCTCTTTTTCATCAATAGAACTCTGGAGTTTGGTTTCTTGATCAGATAAGATTTCGTGCAACTTTGACAACTCCTCAATCTTTTTAAGATAAGCAGTCTCTCTTTCTTTCAATTCTTCATTTTCCTGAACAACTGTTTGCAATTTGCACGCTTTATCAACTAAGCCTTCATTCAATTCTGACAACTCCTCTGTCTTCCTAAGTAATGTAGCCTCTCTTTCTCTGAGCTCCTTACTTTCTTCAGATATTTTCTGCAGATTGGTTACGTTATCAGCCAAGCTCCCATTCGCTGTTGACAACTCCTCAATCTTCTTAAGGTAAGCAGCCTCCCTTTCTTTGAGATCCTTACTTTCTTGAGCAATGTTTTGCATATTGGATACATTATCAACCAAGTTCTCATTTTCCTTTGACAACTCCTCAATCTTCTTCAAATGAGCAGCCTCCCTTCCTCTGAGCTCCTCAGCCTCTTGATCAATAAGCTGCAGTTTGGTCTCTTTATCAACCAACCTCTCATTTGCCACTGACAACTCCTCAATCTTCTTAAGATAAGCAGCCTCCCTTTCTTTGAGATCCTTACTTTCTTGAACAATCCTTTGCAGATCCGTTACGTTATCAACCAGGCTCTCATTTGCTACTGATAACTCCTCAATCTTCTTAAGATAACCAGCTTCCTTTTCTTTGAGATCCTCACTTTCTTGAACAATGCTCTGCAATTTCGTTGCATTATCAACCAAGCTTCCATTCGCCATCGACAACTCCTCAATCTGCTTCATATGAGCAGCCTCCCTTCCTTTCAGCTCCTCAGCTTCTTGAGTAATGCTCTGCAGCTTGGTTTCTTTATCAACCAAGCTTTCCTTTACCTTTGACAACTCCTCAATTTTCTCAAGTACAGAACCTTCCCATTCTCTGAGGCTGCTGTTTTCTGCCATGACATTCTTTAGCTCTTCTTCTTTGTCCAACAAGCTCTCTTTCAGTTTCATGCTTTCGGCTTTTGCTTCTCCAAGTGTTTCCTGCAGATACTTTACCTCCCCCTCAGCTTCTTTGAGATTATTTTTAAGACAGGCTTCTTCCTCCTTCCTAGCATGTGCATCTTCTTCGCTCTCTTTGAGCAAATTCATCAGCCTGCTTACTTCTACCTGAGAAGACGAATTTTCTTCTTCTGATTTCTTCACACAACCCATCAGATCAACTTCTTTCTGTTCCCACCCAGCCTTTGAGTTCTCGAACTCTTTCTGGATGCTATCTACAGTACTTTTCAGACTGTCAATTTCATTTCTAGCCTCCTCAAGCATTTTCTCATACTTTTCATTTGTCTCCTTTGAAGCCACCTTCAAACTGTCAACCTGGGATTCACAGTTCTTGAGCTCCTCTTGACATGCCAATAACTTCGCCTTTGCTTCACTTGCTTCAGTAGATGCTTCCTGCAAAGCCAACGTCAAGCTCTCCATTTCTTTCTTGCTCTTCTCTTCTTCCATCTTACAGCGTTCCAATTCTATTGAAAGTTCTGTCTTTTCATTCAATAGAGTCTGAATATTTGATGCTGCAGCCTTTTCATTGTCCAAGGCCTTAGTTTTTTCCTCTTGGGAGGTCTCAAGCTCAGATTTTATTGATTCAAGAAGTTTTTCCATCTTAGATGCTTCTTCTTTTGCGATGCAAACCTGGCGTCCAGATTCCTCAAGATCTGTTCTCTGCGCTTCCATTGTTTTCTCTAGCAAGTCAATCTTTTCTTTTTGTGCAGCATTATCTGACTTCGTCTCATGCAGCACATGATTCAATTCATCCAGCTGCTTCATAACCGACTCCATAGACTCTGAAGCAGATGTCTTCGATCTATTTGATTCTTCAACTTGTTTTTCTAGTTCGTGAACCTTGTTCTTCCATTCTTCTGCTAAGCTATTAGTACAAGATTCAGCCATTTTAGCAGCTTCAAGATCAACGTTAAGCTGTTCAATTAATGCTTCTTGCTCCTTCACACTACTCTCAAGGATACTAACTTTGTCAAGCTCCCCTCTCAACATTTCAATCTCAGACTTCAGTTTAGACACTATCTCATTACCTTCAATAGCTTCTTTTTCTTCCTTTGAACCGAGCAATGCTTTTAACCGGCCTAATTCAGAAGAAAGAATCTCAGCCTTCTCAGCATGGATCTCAGCAATCTTCGTCGCTTCCTCAGCATGGCTTAGCGCCTTGTTTTTAGCATCGGCGGTCATAGCCAATTCATGTTTTACCCTCTGGAGTTCTTCTGTGGTAGAGAGGAGAGCTGAGATGTCCAACGCATGCTGGCTTCTAATAGACTCTAGCTCATTTCTCGAAGTTACGTCCTTTTTCTGAACAGCTTCAAGTCCAGCCTGTTCCAGTTCAACAGCTCGGAATTTCTCAACCTCGAAACTCTCCTCAGCTCGTTTCTGAGCTGCCAATGCTTCTCTGAGTTTCTCATTGGCTTCTTCTACGAGTTTTTCGGATTCTTTAAGATCATCTATAGCTTTAGCTTTATCTTTCTTGAGCAATTCTATTTGCTCATCAGCTTTCTTTAAATCCTCCTGAATTTGATTCAACTGAGTCTGCAGCTCCGTTCCTTTTACCAACCGTGAATGCACTTTCTGAAAATGCCAACAAGTTAACAATCAATTAAGTGTTGAAGAATATAGTACTCATCAATATCTTTCATAGCTAATAAAAACCAAAAAAAAAAAGATTCATGTATCAGTTAAGAGAGTTGTCAGTAACTTGCCTCGGGTGTAGGAATCCGAGAAGGTCGCCGGTCAGGAGTAGGCTTTGAGTTAACTGTTGGAGGAGAACGGTCAAGCGAAAGACGAGTATTAGGCACCGGGGAAGCCGAATTGCCATCGGATTTAGAAGCAGAGAGTTTACTCAGTCGAGGTGGTGGTGGTGATGGTTTACTACGAGGAGTCTCCATCAAACCAGTTCTACAGTAAACAGAACATATAATAAGATCAATACAATGTTACATTAACATCAATGAAAAGCTTTTAAATTTATGGATCTTACATTTTTACCTAAACAAGAGTAATTAAGTTCCTAAAAATCACAACTTTTACCAAACTAAATCAAAAGTTCCCAAAAATCACAACATTTTACTAGACTAAATCAATTAAGTTCCCAAAATCACAACATTTACTAGACTAAATCAACTACATTCCAAGCAAATTAGGATTAAAATGATCAACCTAACAATTCAACACAAGAAACAGATCCAATTGTCAAATCAAGAATCATCTCAGATCCAATTGTAATAAAAGTAGAAGAAAGAGTAAAAGTACTCACTTGGTTCTAGATGCCATTGTTGCAAGAAAAGAGCTTCAAAGAAAAGAGAAATTGAATTGACAAAAAAAGAGTAATAAATGCAGCTAAATTCTCAGCATTGCTGCGAGAAGTCAGATCGATTTCAGGGTCTACTTCTTCTTCAGGACTAGGAAAAACACAAAGTCTTCAACTTTCGATTCAGGGTCTTCTTACAAGAACACAAAGTCTTGAACTTTAGCAAAAGAATGGTAGGAGAGACTAATAATGAGTAATGGGTTGCGCTGTCTCCATAGTGGTCACCCTCTCTCTCCTTTCTTTTTCTCACCGCTTTTACTTTTTTTTTTTCTTCACTAATATATTATGATGACAAAAGAAAAAAAAAAAAAAGAATAATAAAAGCTGTGAGTGAAGTGGACCAAAACAAGTTGGCTTTATTTAATAATGGAGGTGAGAATCAATCTCTCTAAGGGCATCATCAATGGGGGATCATGTGAGGGTGTTCTTATAGAGAATATAATGTTAAAATAATGTAAGATCATGTGTTTAGATCTTTTGTTTAGAAGTTGATTAGTGGGAGAACATGTGTAAGATCTTAAGACTTAATAATATAATAATCTAAATTAAATTAAGATTTTACAATTATTAAAACATTTAAAAATAACATATAAATTGCAAATGCCAAATTTATGAAAAACTGAAAATAAAAGTGAAAATACAATACTAAATATTTATGAAAAAAACATTAAAAATATAAATAACAATAAACAAACAAACATATTACTTAATAAAAGCACAAAAACATTTTATCTAATTAATACATAGTTTATTATCCAAATTTATTCCAAATATGTTGAATATTCCAACCAATGCCCAAATGCCACGTCACCCCGCAACACCCACAAGAACAGATCCAGGTCAAGAGCCCAGTTCCTGATCTTAAGCCCATTAACCCATTTTTTTGGATTTAAATAATGCTTAGATCAGGGGGGGGTGATCCCCCAATGCAGATGGTCTAACGATCTGATTTAAGACAAGAGAGTTTGAGATCTTGGAGTTGTGTCATGTGGACTTCATGTGCTCTAATCAATCATGTTGATTTTTTTTTCTCTCTTAATCAGATCTGATAAAACTTAGTTTAAACTTTAAACTCAGTTAATTAATTAACATAATTATAACTAATCCACATAATTATAACATAATTTCAAAAATTTTATCTATTTCTGTTTGGGTATCTAATTTTAGAAAATAAGAAAATATAGGAGAAAATAATTGGTTTAATCAACAATGGGTTTAGAGATTTATACATAAGCAAACGCAGCCAATAGCACCAATCAAGTCCACACATGCACAGTGTGAGTTTCTCAACACGAGATAGTTTATTTATAAACATTTTGGCACCATGCATTTTACTATCTCCAGAATCATAGTAAGAGATACAAATTCCGCGAATCAAAGCTACGATAGTACGAATCAAAGAGATACAAATTCCACGAATCAAATCAAATAAAACAGATCCAAAGCAAGCAAAATACTACACAAAACGGTAACCGCGAGCAATGAAGCAAATCTATGAAGAAACAGACCTAAACAATGACGTAAAGAAAGGAGAAAAAGAGTCTCACGCATAAGAAATTTGAATTGTGTGGTCTTTCTGATTGTAAGTGATGTGATGCTTTTGTTATTAACCACATCACTCCACTGTCTACAAGGAGACGTTATACAAGTATTTAGTTGCGAAAAATATCAAAAGAAATTGGTAATCATTAAACCTTTTTGATATGTTATATAAAATTTCTACAAGTCGTTCACTAGAAACTGTAAAAAAAACTTACCATATTTCTTCTAATCGGTTTTGGACTGCGAAATAGTAAAAACCTTTGATTATATACATGTCCAATTTTCAAAATAAATAGAAAAAGCCACCTAAAATCTCATGATAAGTAGGAAAAAAATAAACCACGTCAAAATTATTATATTTATTTTTATTGGTAGTGTAAAAATATGTAAGATCTATGATTTTTTTGTAAACTTTGGAGTTAGAGATATGTTTTCATTACATTTGGCTATGTAAAAAAAATTTCTTAACATTATAATCCTATAAATTCACCCCGGAATTCCATGTATAACTCACCATGTCTTTTTGTTCAACACTTGATTGACAAATATATTTTGTACACTTTTTCTAATAATAATTAGTTATTCTGGCATATTCAACAAAATGCAAAATAAAATTGTATTCTCTATATAACTCCGTTGGAGACAGTGCATGAATTATAGAATATCTATAGCAAATTTGTGTGTGAGCAATGTTATCTAAAGAGTAAAAATTGTGGTATTAAAATAGAAGAAATTATAATGACATCATATATATAAGAAATACATGCGTTTGTTTTGTCGTCATATTTAGCAACTATATCTAAAACCATTTCTCTATAATAAGACAATCTTTTCTTCTTTTTCTTTGGCATCGGACAATCAATCTAAAAAACATTATAACTCAAAATTATGACAATTAACAAAATCCTACAAGTGCATAACACAAACAAATTGTTCAAATCATAAAGTTAAGAACTTAAATTTAATAAAATCAACATTTTTTAAATAATAACATTATGAAAAAGACTTTACGATTTATATTTATTTCTAATAACTTTCAAATTTCATGATGAATATATATGCCTTAATATATAGTCTTGATTGTGTTTCACCAAAAGTCGACACATGAAAATTTATAAGTAATAGGATTTCGGCATGTATCAGTTAATCAATTAGATTTTAACATACGTATAATAGTTAAATTGTACTATTTTTATTAAATAAAATAAAATACTTTCATTATTCATACTCTTAATTGTATATATTTTTGAGATTTGTGTAAGGATGTCTTAGGGTTTGTAGTTATTTATACACACAATTATTAAAATAAACACAAGAGAAAATATAGTATTCGGCTCAATATTTTTATACGCTTGAAGGGTTCATTAGATTTCATCCAAAATCAACACAATTCATCATCAAATTAATACTTTTAGTTCTTACATTTACTTCAGTGATTTGATAACTTAATTTTTAATGACGAAACTAACATACCTATGGTAAGAGCTACTATGCAAAAAGTTATTATTTTATTTTTGGCAGAAAAACTTAATTGTTAAAAATTTTATTTAGAGAAAACCTAGCGGCAAAATCCTTATAAATTTGTAGTTATCCAACATGTAAAAAAGGGTTATGAGTGAATAAGGTAGTGGGGTATTCATCAAAGTGGTGAGTGAATTATTACATGCCAAAAATAAATCTGGCAACGTTTTTTTATTGAGTTCAAATGAAAATAAATTTCGTCTGAATTCAGTTACACAATACAAAATATTTGTCAAGGTTTCAATGGTTACATCCGGGATGGAGGTGAGTAGGTTCACAAAATTTTGATGTTTTATAGACGGTTCATAGAGAAAACTACATCTTTTTCAGGAATTTGTTTTTGGGCAAAATCTTATTTAAAAACTAGGATAGTGTTATTACAAAATGAATGTCGAAGTGCCGAATGTCAAAACTAGGAATTTGTATTTGGGCATGTAATCAAATTCAAATTCAAATTCAAATTCAAATTCATCAATTTCATCAAGAGACTCTTACACATATCCATGGATGCACCAAACCAGACATAATCAAGCAAATTCATTAAAGATCTGAATTACCTTATTTGGAACCAAATGCCATAAATCTCCCTTGGCTTTTCCCCAAACTTGTTGGGTATGAAATGGAGACTCTCTACACATTCGAGAAGGTTTCAATAGTGCACAATCAAAAAATAAATGCAATATCAATCAAAACTTTGATTGATATATTCTTTTTGTTAATTCCTTTTGTAAAAATCTGTATAGGCTCTATATAAGCTCACTACTACTATTGTAAACCTCACCAATCCTTTTTTTTTATAATAAATTTTGAGTTTTTCTACAAAAAATGTGTCTTTTTGTTTTGTTCTGCTTGTGCGAGAATTTTCCTAGAAAGTCAACAAGCTCACTCCTCACACAGGTGAATCACCATCTAACAGAGTCCAATTCTACATTCATCCCCTACGTTCAAGCCGTACGCCTTGATCGTCATTTGATTATAAGTTTGGTGGATTCCAATCTTATATCAGTATTACCCCACTACATTTCGACTGAAAGCAGTGATGTGGGCGATGAGATGCCCTGATCGACGTTACTTTCATCACAGACTGCTTTAGATTGGTGATGATGGTGTCTACACCAACATAATGACAAACTTTTGCAACCTATCTAATCTAAGTATAGAAGAGTAAGTAAACATTTTCATTTTTTTCTTTAACTTTAGTTTTTCGTAGTGCCACTGTCAAATCAGATAAGTTATCACAAAACGTCTATGTTTTCCCGCATCTTATTTCATAATGTAAACAATGTTACTCCGGTTTGACTTTTTTGAGTCTTTCTAATAATATATAAGTTGTCAAAAATTCAAATATTTGTCATACTTATATATTATATATCTAACATTAATATGTTGGAATTCAAAGGTTACTTGAAATTAAAAACGTGAAGATTTATAATTGTGATCAATTTTTAATATGTTATAATTTGTGTGTATTTTACATTTAGTTTTATATTATAAATTAAGGAACATTGTTTACAAAAAAACCTTTCAACTTATCCATTTTTGCAACTTTACCTTTCACTTCAACAAAATGCAAATTAGTCATACAAAGTTAAAAATAATACACAATAAAACCTTTTTTCGCTACCGTCAAAGTTTGTATACTCGAAGCCCTCGCGATGAAGAGTAAAACTCTACCTTTAAAATTTTAAAAATCTAATGTATGTGACCGTAAAAATGTTTATAATATAAGTATAAAGGCTATATTGTGTATTATTTTTGACTTCATAAGATTAATATGAATTTTTGGAGGTGAAGGGTACAATTACAACAATTAGCGAGATGGACCCTAAATAATTCGTTCTATAGTTTGATATCAAACTGTAATTTTTAAAGTTAAGTTCTAAATCTTTTTTAAACTTTAAAATATCAAAATCCCAAAACGAATGATTTGTACGTCTACCGAATTTTCTTTTATTCCTCTGCACCACATTTAATGCAATTGTCAACCTCATGTCAATATGTTAAACTACAATAACAATGTAGAGAATTTTAACAATAAATCTAAAATATAGATTGATTTTCAGTTACTCCATCTTATTCACTTGTAAATTATTTTTATAAAATAAATCATAAAATTTCATATTTACAAGTAGTGTTAAGTGGTGCATACAATATAAATAAACATTTTGGCACCATGCATTTTTTATGAACCCGAAATAATAAATTGTTTAAATTATCAACCTGAACCATATAATCGTTAGCCGATTTTTATATTGACTTTCACGGTATTAGTAAACCGTTAAACGGTACTAAGTCATACGATACCGTGGCTATACCGTAATGTTTTATTCTTAAATATGCGCAATGAATTTAGGGGGTGTTATTGGTTTATTAATTTGTAAATTCATATAGAATTTGAAAATTTCTATTAATTATGAAATCAAGATATATGGATTTTGAAATAACATGTGTTTACCCATGGATTTGAATCCTTCTATTTTTCTCTTTCAATTCCATTCAAATCCATTTAAAACATAATTTGGATTCTCAAATCTAAAAAGAAATGACTAAACGAATAACATAGGATTTTAACTAGTATTTATAAATCATAGAACCAATAACACATGATTTTAATTAAGATTTTAAAATCAATGATTGAATAACAAATGATTTTTGTTTGGATTTCTAATTCCTTATAAATCCATGAACCAATAACCCCTTCTTAAGTATTTGAGGCATTATATTTGGATTCCATCATCGCAGAAATATTCATCAATTGGTTATATTTATATTTATTTTAGGTCATGAACGGGTTAAGATTCAATAGCATAAAGTCTAAAAATGGAAAATCCATAGTATGTATATACAATATTTGAAACTATGTAATGATTCAACAAAGTTGTTTGTATGTTATCTGCTATGAGAAGTCTTGGTGTAAAAAAAAAAAAAAAAAGTCTTGGTGTTAGAAAAAAAGAGTGATAGTGCAAGATTATTTCTCATGATTAATGTCTCATCGCTTTAGTCAAGACTTCTAGATTAAGTTCTGATTTTTTTTTTCGTAAACTTCTCCACATTTACTTAAACTAAATACCCATAATGTCTGATTTAGATTTTTATTGTTGGTGTTCATAAAAAAGAAAGTAGTGTTTGACTCTTGCGGTTCACCATCTTTGATTGTAACCATAAGATTGTGAGTAGCATTGTGGCAATAACAAGATATATTATTTACCAAAGAAACCTAACTTTAGAAAAATGTGGAACCAATGAGGAACAATCAAACTGACGACAAGTTCTTACCCAGATTTGTACTTGTTGCCTGAATTTTCATGACCAAACTAAAAAGTTCCTAAACACTTAAATGTAAATAACAAGTCAACCGCTGGTTACTTATAATTCTCTCATTACACTTATATACCTATTAAGGCAATTGCATCTATTCTCACTTAACATCAGACCAATTCATATTTTCACTCCTTTTAAAGCAACCATTGAAACAAGATCATTCGTAACAAATAGACATATAATCGTCTGTGAAGATCAGTCGTTTGCGGAATTTTCTCACGTCAAATGATTCTGGCACTCCTATTCACAAAACTCACAGAAGCTGTAACACAACAGTTCACTCTGTAGCTGTGTTCAATGCAAGAAGTGGTTCAAGACAGTACCCAGCAGAAAGATCACAAGCTAAGTCTTTTATTTCATAAGAAGGCTACGATAATGTAAGATTATTTACATGATGTTTTAATGGAAAAAAAGGCTTATGAGAGCTCACTCATACATCAGTCATCATATGAAATGTGAGGGCTGGTGACACAACCTGGTGCATTAGGATCCTCTGCCCCGCAACAATCATAGAACTTGGCTGCATACGGTGGATCCTCTGGTTTCAGTTCATAGTACCTTCATTTATTGATTAAAAAACAAGTTTTAGTTAATTCAACTCTTAGTAAAAGAAGAAATCAAACAGATGCATCAGATTCAAGTCGATTCTCCAAGTTAGGAGTCATGGTTTGGAACGAATAAATATTCAGTTTGGAACACCTAAAAAATAGACATGAAATTACAAATCTCAAGAACCAGCGAGGATATGAATGCCAAACCAAGAACCATGAACACCAGAAATATACTCATTTGTTGCACGTAACAATAAGAGCTCATCAAAGGATACTTAGTGCTTGCTATGTTGGTACTACAATGTGTGGAACAGAGAGAACCACAAACAGAGGAAGTAGGTAAATAAAGGAGCCAGAACGGAACAGACTCATACAATCCTTCCTAGTCCAAAGTTTCTTATTATAATAAAACAAGGAACATAGAATCAGATGATAAATCTCTAAGCTGTATTCTTCACCACTCTTTATTTATGCCATTAACCGTCAGCTAAAGTGTAGGCCACTAGACAGCTTGAAAACTTGTCGAGATCATTTCTTTTCCTTAGTCTCGAAGTTTAAGAGTGATGACAATCATTATACAGCTTCATGATTATGCCTAAAGCTCAACTATCTCATTTTAACTTCGAATAAATATTACAACAAACCAGGATTTGGTAAACAAACTTGATGTAAAGAGTTTGAAATGGACAAGGCAAATCAAAACAGTAGCTTATTATCTGCAAAGAAGGCAAAGAGCTAGTTTCAAATCAACAAAACATGACCTTTGACCCTGATGATGAAACAAATAGGCATTGAAGTTTGATGATCAGCTATCACTTGACCACTATCGGGTACAGATAATTACCAGAATCTACTGTATCTAACTAAATCCAGAACCTTGATACAATAAAATGGATTGCTTTCAAAACCCTTTTCAAAAATTTGTGCTTTGCCTTCATAAATTAGGGAATCAAGCTGTTTGGGATGTGAATTTCTTCATTAGTGAACAGAATTAGGGTTTTTAGGAGACATAACCTTTTCTGGTCATCGTGACGACGACAAACAAAGAAGGAAGGATGAAAACGGCAAGAGGAAGTGTCGTTTGAAGAATCTGTGTAGCTTTGTTTGCACCTTTGGCACAACTTCTCCATCTCCTTCGTCTCCATTGTTGATGAACACTGAAATCAAATTCTAATTTCAGTGGCAGCTCAAATGGATCGAATTCCGGTTAACCGGAAGTTTCGTTTTGGCTTTTTTTTTTTTACCGGTAAATCAGTAATCTACGTTTTAGCAATGATGAGCTGTTTTTGTTGTGATTGACTTATGGGCCTTAATGGGCTTATTGGGTTTAGTTTATTTTTATATTTGGCCTCATTTTTCAGATGAGAATATAACAAAATCATATATATGAAAGGAGACTATCTCTCTCCATCCTTCCGCCACATCAGCATTTTAGGCTATTCTGGAGCTGACACATCAACTTTCTATCTTCCAATCAAAACATTTCATTAATATGATTCAGCTTTTATTTTTTACACATCATCTTTTAATTAGAATTGTCAAATGAGAAAAACACAATAGCCCATAAGGGATGGGCCATATGGATTTGAAAATCTATTTCACAAGTTAATAATATATTTATTATTTAATTATATATATTATTTAATTTTACATATTGATTTCTACTAATACTAACTTATTTTGTTATTTTCTGTTTTTTTCAATGAAATTATTTTATTGGTGTAATATACTCCAAAGTTTTTTTCGCTAATTTTTGTAATCTTAACTCAAAATATGAGTGGATAATAGTATAGTGGATTAGCTAATGGTTTGAGTAAGTTTTTCTCTTATTTTTTTTTATCTATATATGACACTGAGGGTGGAGAGTACGTAAGGTCATCAAATTTTTGAGGTTCTATAATCCCAACATTACCATCTATAAAATTGGTTTAGGACAAAGATTGTTTACGGATTGTGTGAGTGATGCATTGTTGAGTATGTTGGTTGAAAATGTATTTTAATACTAAGAGTAGTTTTTCATTGCATGAGTAAATTATTAGATAATTAAAAATTATATTTATCAAAATATAACATCAAGTAAATCAAAATAATAATAAAAAAACGGAAAAAACCCGCGGCGTAAAGCGGGTGATCAACTAGCAACAACAACAATCAAAATAATTTGTTATTAACAACTTTTAAAACAAACCCACGCTTAGCGTGGGTATTTATCTAGTGATTTGAAAAGCATAAAAACATTGTAAACAAAAGAGCTCAAAACTTTTTTGTTAAATAATTGTGATATTATACGAAAAATGTTTTTTTTTTTTTAAATTATTTTTAACATATGGATCAAATATAACATACACATGAAAATATAAATGTTTGATAAATATTGTGAATGGTAAAATTAATATAATCACATAATAAAAAATAGTATACTATACATCATCGATGAGTGTAATTTCATGAAATTAGTAGTTTGAACAAAAAAAATTCGTGCCTCCTTCCATATATATTACTAGGTCCGGACCCGCACATACGTGCGGGGTTTTATATTATAAGTTTTTTGTTATCTAAATTATATAGTCAAAACATTTGTATTTATTTAGTATGTAATTTAATGGTTGTATTTTTTTTGTTTTGTTAATTAGGTAAAAGAATATATACAATTCAGTTAGAAACTTGATTTGAGAATTTTTATAGTGTTTTAAATAGAATTTGGTACAGTGTTTTTTTTTTTGTTTCATTGTTTTGAAAGTTTGAATAGAAATATAAGTAATAATACAATATTTTTGATTTGGTGAAAGATTGGACTGGTTTGGTTTGGTTTTGTTGTAATATATGTAAATTTGTATTATTGGTGTGTAAATTGTAAGATTGAATATTGAGTAATTAAAATAATAGATTATTTTTTATAAAAATGTAATATAATATGTTTGGTGCATAAAATATATTGTTTGAGACTTTATGCAATATTAATTAGTGTATATAGATGATTGATCCAACTTTAAAAATTTAGGCCCATGAGTCAAAGAATCAGAGGTAATGTAGAGTTGGGCCGCAGAAATTATTATAGACCCATTATGAAATGTTCGTTAATTCAGCCCATGATTCCGTTTTTTTTTTATTTTATTAAAGTTTTTACACACTTTTTTTCTTTGGACAGCTAAATATCTTTTTTTTTTTTTTCTCAAGTGAAATTTATTAAACCAAGGATACAAGGCCTAAAAGCCTACAACGATTGCACAGCAAGAAAAGTGAGGCCCAACAATAGCCCATCAGATTAACATCTACAGCAAAAGATTTTTAACATTGGACTCTATCCAAAGACACGTGTAGACTTGAGATTACAACTGCAACACATGCCGATGAGTCATCATCAGAAATTTACCGACATCAACCTTGCCGCCAACGAGTACCGAATCCGGTGAGGAAAACATCGTCGAAACACCGCACGAAGAATCCTTGTTTACCACCGAAATAACACTGAACGGAGCTCCTACAGAAAGACACGGCATAAGGGAATGGTAATATGCATCGGAATATTCTTCAATCCTTCGACCAAGACTTAATCGTTTGATAGATTTCCTGCAAATCGAGGTTTCTAAAAACACAAGCTGGAAATATTAATTTTTAGCATCTAGTGCCAAAAAACTAATTACCAACTCAGATTCATAGAAATTATTGAAACAAAACGTGAAAAGGAACGAAAAGCAATCGGTATAAAACCGATCGACGGCGAAAAAGGATAACAACTGGCCAAAACCACTCATAGAAGCTGGGTTTGCCGGACAGGAACCGGCTATCTCCACTAACGTAGCTGGATGATACCGGGCAAAAGCCCGAGTCACTCGGGACGGCTATTCACCGGAAAATTTCCGGTCGGCACAGCAGACACCAAACACTTTCTCTTTCTGAAGGTTACGAGAGAGAGAAGAGAGAGAAAGTGTTGTTGGACAGCTAAATATCTAAGACGACATTTTTTGTCTTTTCGGTGGAAAATAAGAAACCCTATGTTCTTCAAAGTCTAATGTTCGGTCTGAGAATCGCTGTGAAATTTGTTCAATCATCAACCTATTACGTCTGCGTTTATGATCTTTCCATCTCGAAGTCGGAATTCTTTATTGAGGTAATCTTTTTATTTATTCAGATTTAGATTACAAATTTATCTAAATTTATCGATTTGATTTAGGATCTTAGAAATTTCGAAATTGAACAGATATATTTGGCAACTTTGAAAAACCCAGACTTACATGAGTAAGGATTGCCAATTATAGTCTGAAATTTTGATTTCAATTAATTTTATAAACAAATCGCAAATTGATTTGCAGTTTTTTGTTGTGTTTACCAAAAAAATCAATCTATCTTGTTAGATCTGCAAAGCCATAGAGTTTATAGTTTTTATAATTTCATTGTGTAAAGATTGTAACAAAAGATTTTGTTTCCTTAAAAGTTTTAACATTTTACTTGTGTTTAAATGGATTTCAGATTATTACAAAGATGATGATGTTGCCAATAGAAGACGTTTTACAAAGCTAAGTTCTCTGTTACGATTATTATATAACAATAGATGTTTTAAATATATATGGTGCTGATGATAGATAATTCTATGTTTACAGAACAGGCAACATCTTTAAAGAAGGCAAATTTGATGTCGTTAAAAGCCAGTCCAGATTCTGAAAGCACTGATAAAGGTTAGTGAGGTCTAAATGATTCAACTTTGGTGTAATTTAATCCCAATATTTAGCTACTGTTAGTTGTTTAGTCATTTGATATCTCTGTTTAGTCCATAGAAATTTAAAAATCTGTTATCTCTTTTTGAACTCTTGATTTTGTTATAAATTGATTTTGATAAATTTAGATACACACTTAAATATGCACTTATCGTGATGTGTCAATTGTTTTTCTAAAATGATTTTACTATATTCTCTGTTGACATGTATGTTAAATTCTGCAATTGGTTGATAAGATATTAAAGTAATACTACTTGTTTATATGAATTAACAGAATATTTAGATTCTGTATATGATTTTTGAATTAGTAAACTTGTAATAGTTTACCTATTTCTACTTAATATGATGTAAATGTAAATGAAAACTTTTTTAAAACAAAGTTATGCTGATATTAATAATAGAAGTTTATGAATTTGTGTAAAAAGATAATTGAGAGAAATACAGACCAAGTTTGGTAAAATAATTTCTTCAATGGAAGTCGTAAATTGAAGAGATTACTACCAAATTTTCATATCCATACCAGCTTCTACCTGTTCAGACAACCAATAAGAAATTAGTAAAGTGTAACAGGTGACAATAATAATCAGTTTTTATTGATTGTTATTGTTTGTTACCTTGTAGACCAAATGTTTCTTGCTTTCTTTAGTCTTATAGGTTCTGAAAAACTTCCTTGAACACCACATTCATTGTTTCCTTTTGCGGTTTCCCTTCTTTATCCACTATGAGGATCTTCAGTCCTTTCTTTGAAGTTACCCTTGAGATAGCAACATAGAGTTGGCCATGAGAAAAGCATGGCCTAGGTAGATAGATACCAACGTTATTCAAAGATTGCCCCTGACTTTTATTAATGGTCATTGCAAAAGCAACTGCTATTGGAAGTTGTCTTCGACGCATTTTGAAAGGGAGTTTACTGTCAGATGGAGAAATCAATATCCTGGGAAGGAGGACTTTATCTCCAACTCTATCACCTGTAATAATCACAGCCTCAATAACTTTATCACCCATTTGTGTTATTTGAAGCCTGGTACCATTCATTAAACCTCCTCTTGGATCTAAGTTTCTTAGTAACATCACAGGGCAACCAACTTTCAACCTTATACCATGATTAGGCAATCCAGATATCTTGAGATTGTTCAAAAACTCTGATGTCAACACTGGATTATTTTTACCTCCAATATCTGAAGGATCAACAGAATCTGAACTTAGGTATAGATGTTCATCACCTACACACAAAATAACATTTACTTTAATTCATATATCTTTGGAAATCCTAAAACATTAAGAGTAATGGATACTAACCTTCGAGTCGATCAAGCATATAATCGTTGATCATACACACATCTTCATTGGTAGGACACAAAATCGCCCTCTGTTGGAAAAAAACAGGATCTGTTTTGTCCTTCAATAACTTAGGATCTCCATAAACTTCCCTGCTTATTGCCTCAATTGGATTTTCAGCGTTTGTGATTAAAAACTCTTTTGGAATTTCTATCATAACTTCTCCATCATTAGGCTGTGCTATCTTACCATCACCTACTGCTAGAATCCACTCTGAAAATTCCTTTAGATCATTCACCTCACTTGGAGTCAAATCCTTTGAAAGAAGCCGCATATTTTTCGTGAGCTTCAGAACTTTACAATGATTCCAAATATAAGAAGCATTAAGTGCAGACATACAAATTTCTGCCCTCCCAGCACCATGTATCACAGGTAGGACCTGTCTGAAATCACCACCAAAAACAACAACTTTGCCACCAAACGGTTTGTTTCCACCACCTTTAATAATGTCAGACAAACTCCTATCCAATGATTCAAAACAATGCTTACTCATCATAGGAGCTTCATCCCAAATTATCAAAGACGATTCTTCTATTAATTCTGCCTGATTTGAACCTTTCTCAATATTACATACAGTGAAGTCGTCAGGATTTAATGGAATACCAAACCGAGAGTGCGCTGTTCTCCCACCAGCTAACAGTAGAGAAGCAATGCCACTGGAAGCAACATTTAGCACAATTGAACCTCTAGATCTTAGAGAAGCGGATAGTGTCTTATATATAAAAGTTTTACCAGTTCCACCAAATCCATAGACAAAGAAGACACCTCCCTTGTCATTATCAACAGCATCGATGATCTCTGAATAAACACTCTTCTGCTCATCCGTCATTTTTTGCAAGGATTCTTCAAGTATTTCCTTCTGTTCTTTGCGATCATAGTTTTTTTCGTCAAGTATCAGGACGTTACTATCATCAATTTCCTCATCAGGTAACTGAGGCATTGTTTTGAAAGCTGTTAGAGATGTTCCATTGCTTCTTAAGATGCTGTTGATTTCTTTTAAAGCCAAAATCTGTTTTTGCTCGTCCGTAAGTGTTAGTTCTGCGTCCCAATAAATCAAAACAGGTTCATAAGTAAGACAGAATAATCATGGTATAAAGTAATACTATTTTTTAATAACAACTATTTAAACAAACCAAAGAGGCTGACTTTTTTTTTAACACAAATTTACCTGGTCGGTTGAAGTACTCTCTCCTTTTTCTTTCGATATCTTCTGATAGGATTTCCCATGTTTTTTCCCAAACTACTTCCGGTTGTGATAAGCTTGTTGACTGGAGCATTACAACAAACATACAACGCAAGTAGTTACCAGTGGCCCAGAAACTGGTAGTTTTGATGGTATCAATATACTCCTGGTCATCGTCTAGCAAACCCAAAGCATAACATGTCTCCTTGAACGTCTTGTAAACAACGCCATTCACTGTTTTTATGTCATCAAAACTTTCAGGTCCCGTTTGGGTATTAAGAAGCACTCTTAAATAATAACCTTCCTCATAAATGAGTGGAACATAATTTATCCTTCCTATTGTATTGCCTGGTCGCTTCCTCATATTGAAATTTCTAGTTTTTCCATCCCAAGTAAAAAACTCTGGAATCTGAGTGTATGTGAGACCTTTTGCTTTTGGACACCGCTTGTTCAACTCAAACCAAGCTAGAAACATTGAATTTTGTAATTCTGAACGTTGGAGAACTGTTTTCACCTCATCATCAGCTTTGAAGTATAATAGTTGTTTTCCTGGTAGATGGAAGGATAATCTCTGAACAGACGTTGACCTATAATGTATAGGATTTTTCAATATTCTCCATCCAGCTTCACATGCTGATACATATCTGAAAAAACACCATAAAACACTATAGTTAGAATTTAGTAGTATTTAAAGCTTATTTTGTTAAAAAATAGTTTTATACCTGCAATTGAAGAAATCTTGTATCTCATTTTGACTTGTTCCTCCGCTACTTGAACTATCAGACTTCTCTTTAGTAGTTGTAGTTGTTGAAGACTTTTCATTAGGCTCAACAACCACAGAAACTCGATCCATCCCTTTAGTGATATACTTGAATAAGTACTTGATAGAGCCAGTTTGGTTACACCACTCCACATTAATATGAGCTCTATAGCGCAGCAACAACTTTTTGTTATAGGGAATAACATATCCATTGTCACACTTAAATCCACACTTTTCCACGACGTGCTTTGTTTTTCTTCTTCTGTACAAAGGAAAACCTTCCTTATCAACCTTAGTATGATCTCTAAGTTTTTTTGGAAAAAACTTTGAACATTTGCCTTCAATCATACATGGTGAACTCTGGTTGACAACTCCACATGGTCCATGGATCATCATATCTTTAACAACCTCATAAAGTTCCGGTTCTTTATTCTTATCAGGAATTTCAGCACAAATAATCTTGTCTATGTCTTCTGGCTTTGGGAATTTTGAATCTGGGTGCATCCAGATCAAAATGTGGGCATGAGGAAGGCCTCTTTTCTGGAACTCAATAGTATACATTGCTGCGAGAAACACAGGTTTCATATTATTAAATCAACATCAACGTAAACAATAGAAGCTTTGTTTCCAATACATAAGTAAAGGTAGACGTAATAGAATAGATAATTTACTTACATGAAACAGTCTTCCCCAATATATGTTTCTTCGTTAAATCATCCATTAGAGAATTCAGCTTCATTTTGAACATCCTGCTTATGATCTCTGGCCTATCATCGGAATTACAATTTCTTTCAGTACAGAATCTTACCAGTTCTGGCCATTTTGGATTGCACGTGAACGTAATGAATAGATCTGGAAATCCATAATGATTGCATGTAGACATTGCATCCATGTACATATTCTTCATGTATCTTGGACCACCAACAAAAGTAGCTGGTAAATAAAAAGCTTTTCCTTCTTCATTCATATCATTCTTTCCTGAAGATGCCGCCTCTTTAACAGAATCATAGTTAGAAGCTCTCAAACTTGACTGATTCAGCTTAATATATTTCAGCCTATTGGCCTCAATTGTAGTGTAAGCATCAACCAAGAACTGTTGGAACAACCGTTTTGACCTTAGTAGGAGACTTGGTTCATTCTTTCTCTCTTGAATACGAAACGCATACCATTGACGCAAGCTTATGCACTTATTCTCTTCAGTGTCTTCGTCCTTGTTCTTCTTTTTACCATGATTATTTCCTTTTAAAATACCTGGTCTATATCCATCCTCACCATTTGGAAACAGCAAAGGATATTGCAGAGCTAGATAACATGGTTCTATTTCACTGATTCTTTGTAAAAATCCAGATTTTTCTTCAATAACAATGTCACGACTTGGCATACCAATATGAAAATCACCTGGAATCAGCGCTGCAACCTCTGAAGCTGTTGGTACTGAATATGTTCTTCCATCTTTGACACGATTGCTTACTATTTTCATGTGAAAACTCTGTTCAGGATTGGTATTAAACCTGTCACGAGCTTGCCTAAAATGCTCAACGTATGGATTAACATCATTTAACAGCTTAATTATGGCCTCAATGATTTCTTTTCTCAGCTTTGGCTTCTTCTTATACTTCTCAGCTGATTTCCCTTTGCTGCAACATAAATGTGATTAGTTAGCAACGTCATTCCATTGTAGATAGAACATGTTATATGGAAACTCTGTTTGCTAATTTTAATATAGCAAACATACCTTAAAATTCCTGCTCTGTTTTCAACTTCATTCTCTGTATCCACTATATATAGTTGACTGAACTTAGGAAACTCACCTTCTCCAGGTTTCAGACTTCCCAATTGATGGTAGTTCTCTCCTTGAATCTGAAACATATTAGGACCACGACCTAAAGTAACAGAGTTATCACATTTTCCTCCAAGAGAAGTAAATGAGAAAATCATGTTATAGGCTCGGATGTTCTCTCTAAAGTGTCTACTCATGTCATCATCATTGGTTAGCAACGCAAATAACAACTCTGGTTGATTATGTAGGAAAGGCAATTTGACTGATCCTTGCAAACAACACTGAGTAAATATTGGTTTACGAACTTTCTTGTGTCTGTTAATGCGTTCTCCATACCACATAATAGCACCACAATACGAACATGAGTAGATAGGATCTCCATGATCTAGGTACTCTACAATAACAGAGCCAAAAATCAGAAAAACTTTATGTAATCTTGGTTTCAGAAAATATTCAAAACTAATCTCCTTAGATAATACCTGTGTTTTGTTTCTTTCTGCTAGAAACATTAGTAGTTTTCCTTTCTCCAAAAGCTTTAGTCAAACTTTCATCTAACATTGATAAAAACTCGTATCTTTGCTTGAGTTCAATAGGGATATCCTCTATGTTTTCATAATCTGATTCTGATGTTTCGGATTCAGTTTCATCTGCACTACTGCAATCGTAAACCTGTTCACGTGATTCTTCCAAACCGCCTATTTAAGTTTTTCAAACTGATCAGTGAATGCTTGTTAAGTTTAGTAAAAATATATCATAGAAATTCACACTTACATTTGCTTTGATAATCAGTCATATTAATATATGTTTCTTCTTCTGAATGCAGGACTTCATCATTGTGTTCTTCATTGATTGGACAGAGTGGCGTATTGTTTGATGTATTCTTCTCCTTTGAAATAGACTTGGCAAACCTCACAGAGTTTCGTGATTTGGTAAGTGTAATACCCTTAGTAACTACATTTTATAAAATTCAACTATTAGTTTTCTTCTATTAAACCTTTTGTGTTAAGACACAGCTTTGAGAAAATATATTTTCAGATGAATAAATTATAATTTGTATACCTTGTTTGCTGTTAACAGATGGAGGACTACACTTTTTTGCTTTCTTTTCTGGTGCTTTTTTTGGATTCACTGGTGTTTGCTGAACCTCACTCAACATATCTGGTGAGTTTGAAAAATTCTGCAGATCTTGAAAAGGTCTTCTCTGACTCCTAGCATTTTTTTTTGCTGATCTTAGAGTCGTATTTGTAGTAACTGTAGATTCATCACCTAAACCATTATTGTGCCAGCATAGTTAGTTTCTTTAATAAATGGTCTGTTTTAAAAAACCATGTTAACATACCTATTGTTTCCTGTGGCATATATGTTGAAGAAGAAGGAGCAGTTTCTGTCAGAGGAGACAGAGTAGACCTTGCCTGTGAAGGTATGTTACTTATTCCAACCATTAGTCTATCAAAAATGCCTTTAACTTGAACATCACTCGTATCCAGACGGTTCTGTTGATTTGGATTGATGTTTTCATCATTCTGCTGAGACCTAGACCGCTTTGGTTTAGGTGTCTGCTGCACGTTCATTTTTTCTTTGAGAGTTGTGTTTTTTCGTCTCTTCATTCTGTTGAAAATCAATAAACAGGTTAGAAATGTTGATGACGTATTTGTTCAGTGAATAAGACTGATATTATTCTTATAAGATAATAAGAAAAAAACCTTAAAAATGGTTGTTTCAAGATCTTCGATTAGGAGAATAGATGAAGATTAAAAGTGGTTATTGGATTAGAAGTGATCTTAAAGAAATCCAAACAACCATATTTACTGTGATTGCATATAACTGAAAAGATTATAATTATATATGACATATTTTGTTTTCCATATTGAATTGCAAATGTACTTGATTGCTCCTTTATTTATTTTTAGAATCTGTTATTAATAGATCTAATGATTTTGTTGATCTCGTGTTTTGTTATTTAAAGATTAGTATGTTTTATGACAAACCAGTATTGTTTAATATATTCACTCTAATACCATTATTAGTTTCTTCAATGTATGTCATTAGTTTCTTCAATGTTTTTAACAGTTAGTTCTTTGAAATCTTTTTCAGATTTTGATATTTAGATGACAACTCTAAGTTATAGATTCCCTGTTTTCAAGTTAATTGAGCATTATAATTCTAAGGTTAGTAAACTGATCTTTTGATTTGATCATGTTCACGTGTCAAAACATCTTTTCTATAAATAACTTGGGAATCTGTTTCATGTTTGCAGATTTTCCTATCTACTTCCAGTTATGGATCAAGTTCAAATTGCAATCCAATTATAAGGTTAGTGAACTCTTCTTTTTTAGCTTATTCATGTTTGAAAAATATAAATGTTTTTATTGGTAGTTTGTAAAGAAGTGAAATTAAGCAGAACCTTGGTAGATATTATTCCATGAAATAAATCTGATCTGAAATAGAAAGTTGCATAGGAAACAAATAACGTCTGAAATTTAAAAACTTGAAGCAAAGAAAAAACCAAAAAAAAAAAACACATCTCAAACCAAGCTCCCTACATTATTCCAAAACATCACTACTTATTTCTTCCCAACTTCAATCTCTTCCTTCTCAATGTCACCAAGAATGGAAGGAATACAGGCTTTTTTAGTAGTAGAACTCTGACCTTCACAGTCCACAGAACAGTCATCAATACTACGCTTGGAAGAAGGAGTAGATGATGTAGGACCATTAGCATCTGTGGTTTCACTGCTATAGGTCAGAGCAAGTGCCTCCTATTAATCCAAGGAAAAACAATTAGTCAAACATTTACCATGATTATTATGACTATATTAGAATACAAATTACAAAGTTATCTATATATTATTCCTAGATTTGTTAGTAATAACACATTGTACTCACTAATTAAGTGTAACACGATCCAGCCCTTTAGAGATAAACTTGAATAGGTTTTTGATAGAATGATTTTGGTTGCATCTACTAACATTACCTGATCAATAGATAGATCATTATGTTGGTCAGTCGGCTGGTCAGAATCTTCAATAGTATCTAGATTATCAAAATCATTACCCAGCCAAACAGTGGAAACCTTGTAGGTATCATCTGTTTCATTGATGTTTTCCTTTCCAACAGTCACCAGAAATTGGAAAGTCTTTCCAACCAAATCTTTGATTGGCTGAGGCAAGTTTGTTGGATCCTGAATCTGTTATCACAATAGCAAAATTATTTTTTAGATATAGGGAAAATATTATCTACATAACTTACACATGATTAGATGTTTACCTCATCCCAGTTTCCTTCAAGCAGATCTTCAGCAGACACACCAATGATCTCTTGTGCATTTTTATCAAAGATCAGAAAATTGGTGTCACCAGTGCTATCCATAACTCCCACGTTTAAAAGGTACCTACATATAAAAAGATTTTCATAATAAATTTGATAGATATTTATTAACTAACATATAGCTATGTAATAAAATGGGAAATTGTTACCTTGGAACCACCTTAGGAGTGTCTTCCTTACATGTTGGACACCAAAACATTTCTTTCTTACCTTTCTTGGCAATCTCATTTTCAACTTTTGGTATCTTATAGGCAGTTTTGTGACACTTCAGACAACAAAAGAAATACCACGAGTAGTCTGTGTCGATCTTCATTATGGTAACAATTATGTTGCATTTCCCAATCTACACATAATAATAGAGAATTAGTATTTCAAAAATAGTTATTACCAATAGAGGCAATTAGTATTAATTTAAACTATTACCTCAGAAAAACAAAAGAGTCCAGAGATGGTTTTCCTTGGAAAACGATCATAGTATTCCTTTTTTTTCATCAGCTGATTCCCATGTTTTGGCTTAGCTTCTTGGATAGCCAGAGGCATAGCATCAGGGGGTAAACTACATGACAATAAAAAAAAAAAATGACCAAATTTATCATAATATCAATAGTATATTAAATTTAATTATTTTCAAAAGCAATATTTAGTTTGCTCCTATCTTACTTGGCCACAAATTCAAGAACAGCAGGGTAGGTAGCATTGATTTCCAACAGAGACATGTCAAATGCATTTGAAACTGATCTTTCACCTAACAAAGTGAATATTATTAGTATAAATATATTCTGTGATCTGCCTTTAAAAATCCCAAAAATGCTTCATCAAAAACGTTTTATACCTTTGAATGAATTGATCTTAGCAAGACGAAGTAAGGCAATAACCCTCTCAGTCCCTGCATTTTGACATGCATTCCACATTGCCTCAGCAAATCTCCCCCATAGAGTACACTTCAGCCTCTCATCACTATATAAGAAAATAAGTTGGGAGATAGTACAAATAACATAAGATATATTGTAATAGGGTAAAGCCATATGAAATTACTTTGTGTCTCTGAGTTCAAGATCAAGTTTCTTTGTGATCTTGTTGTTAACATCATGAGTTTTCATCTCATTGAAACTAACAACCTGTCCAAGTACATCTGCAAAATTAAGGTTTCAAAATTTGGTCATTGATGAATATCTATTATTAAAATATGCAAAAAATAATAACATTGAATGTAAGAAAGATATATTACCAATTAAGATGTTTTCATTCAATCCTCCTTCATCCAAAACATCTTGAAAGTTTGCCAGATCCAAATAAATGTCATCAGAAAGAGGAGGAGTTCGACTTATTACAGTTTGTTGCATCATGGACATTTTGAAACCATGTTTAGTTGCACGGTATTTTCCTGTTGACTTGGCTAGTGTAAATTTCTCGATAATACGCCACTCCCCAGAGGTAATGAACCTTTGCAGTTTGTTCATTTGTTGCTTCTTAATGGTAGCATGGATCAAAGTACCCTGGATATTTAAAAATAAATCATGTTAAACATACAAAACTATGGTGTATATATGATACGCGATTATTTGTATATAAGAATGATATAGTTACTTACAGATGTATCAGCAAGAATCATTTCGACAGTTTCTCCAGTGTATTGAGTGTACTGAGTCCACGTATGGACAATTTTAACTTGAATTCTCCATTCTGTTTTGAAAGGCTTGACGTCAGCAAGGTTGGCGAATGCAAGCTCAGCAGCCATTTTCTTAGTGGGATTGTGAAGAGAAAAGGTGAAAGCTTAAGAAGGTGAGTTTAACATAACCTTGGATCCTCTATTTATACTACTCGAAAGTCAAACAACATTTTTCTAGGATTTAGAGAATTATCGGGTTTTATGATAAATGCAATCCGAATATTTACGGTATATATTTGATATTAGGCTATTTTTAAGGTATATAGTGTGATTTTTTTGGGTATAATTTGGAATAAATATGGATTTGAAAAGATTTTATGATTTTAAATATATAGAATAAAAAAGGAAGCCTATTGTTTGGGTTGTTATATAGAATAAATGAATATGCGGATTTTAAGTTTAGTATCTTTGATTTTAGTTATAAATATAGCAACAATATATTGATTTTATCAGTTTGGTCATATTCATAAATTATATCGAATTTAATTGGATTAAGTTTATCCTTAATCAACGAAATATTTGGGATTTGGGTTGTTACAATAAATAAATGAATATGCGGATTTTAAGTTTAGTATCTTTGATTTTAGTTATAAATATAGCAACAATATATTGATTTTATCAGATTTGGTCATATTCATAAATTATATCGAATTTAATTGGATTAAGTTTATCCTTAATCAACGAAATATTTGGGATTTGGGTTGTTACAATAAATAAATAAATATGCGGATTTTAAGTTTAGTATCTTTGATTTTAGTTATAAATATAGCAACAATATATTGATTTTATCAGATTTGGTCATATTCATAAATTATAAATGAATATGCGGATTTTAAGTTTAACTTCATATGGAAATAGATGTGATGACGTTTTATGTAATTCAATTTTTGTTTAATGTCTGTAGATATCACGGGCCAATAAACTGAAAGCCCATTATGCTTTAAATGGTTGGATCCGTGTGTATTACAAAATATTGGCCCGTGATCCACATGAGTAACCAGATAGATATCCGAGTAATTATCCAAGATCCGCGTCCCTTTGATTGTCAAAAGTCGAATATACCCCTCTTTGTCATTTTTGGTATTCACGTGAAATCCTTAAATTGTAATGGCATTCCTTGTAATTTTTTACACTTTTTAAGGTTATTTTTCAGGTAATCCTTCCCAATTAATAGAATAGATTCAAAATCTCAAATAATATCAGTCAATTGTTTTTTAAAGTATATTTAATATTTTATAAATATATATTTCCTAGTAAAAAGATTAAAAGAGATATACCTAGTATATAAATAAAAATATACTCTAAGCTGGCAAATAAGAAAAATAGGCCAAATAAAATTATTGTTCCGCTATATTAAACTCTTGAAAATATATCCAACAAAATGGATAGAGACTCATGCATTCTTTCTATTTCAGTCTAAATTGACAATTCATAGGATACCTCAAATTCCACAACTATGATGAATATGTATTTATAAGTTCGTTCAATGAAGTGGTTGTAGAGTAAGATGGGTGTCTCCGCAACTGCAGTGCGTTGGCGATCGTCATGAGTTTCGTCCCAATTTATTTCAAATGATTTTAGCCATCGTGTTCGAAACATATAGGGTGTGACTGGTTGGCTTATATAGAAGAAAATAAATGAGAAGAAATCAAAATATTCTCAATTAGTCTACTTTTACACCAGTCAAGAAGAATTTATTGTCTACCAAATTCTTCTCAGTTCCTCTACTTTTAGTAGAAACAAGTAAAAAAAATTCACCCTATAAATACATGAAATGTTTCATGGCTTACAGACTAATAGAATGTGTAGAACGGATTTCTTGGCAATTAAGACAGACATGAGCAAAGCGTATGATAGGATAGAATGAGACTTTTTAGAGGCAATTATGACTCGGTTGGGATTCAATTCTAATTGGGTTTCTTGGATCATGTGGAGTGTTAGTTCGGTCTCGTATCAGGTTTTATTGAATGGGGAACCTAGAGGGAATATCATTCCCAGTAGAGGTTTACGGCAAGGTGATCCCTTATCGCCTTATTTGTTTATTTTATGTACGGAGGTACTAATTGCAAATATTAAAAAGGCGGAAAGGGAGAAGGAGCTGACAGGAATTAAGATAGCGAAAAGAAGCCCAGCAATTTCACATCTGCTTTTTGCGGATGATAGTCTCTTTTTCTGTAAAGCGGATTCAGAGCAATGCAAAACGGTGATGGATATTATTGGGAATTATGGTAAAGCTTCAGGGCAAGAGATAAATCTCAGTAAATCATCGGTCATGTTTGGTAAGCGCGTAGCAAACCAAAAAAGAGATCAACTTAAAAACATCCTTGGAATCACTAAGGAGGGTGGCATGGGTACCTATTTGGGTATACCAGATAGCTTAGGAGGCTCAAAAAGTAAAATCTTTAATTATGTCCGGGAAAGACTTAATGAACGGATCAATGGCTGGTCAGCTAAATTTTTGTCGAAAGGTGGGAAAGAAACAATGATCAAATCAGTGGCTTTGGCACTACCAACCTATGTTATGTCTTGTTTTAAACTACCTCAAGAGTTAACATCTAAGTTAACAAGTGCTATTTCTAATTATTGGTGGAGTTCCAATGGGAGAGATCGTGGGATCCATTGGATAGCATGGGAAAAAATGTGTAAGGACAAAGAAGAAGGAGGTTTAGGCTTTCATTCCCTGGACATTTTTAATGATGCCATGTTGGCTAAACAGTATTGGCGTTTAATCCAATACCCGAACTCTTTAGTAGCTCGGGTGCTACAAAGTAGATATTTTAGGAATATTCATCCTTTACAGGCAAAAAAACCAAATTCTCCATCATTTGGATGGAAGAGTATTTTTTCAACTAAAAGATTAGTTGAAGTGGGAGCTAGATGGTCATTAGGATCGGGTTTCAATCTATCGGTATGGCGAGATCCTTGGATTCCTGATATTAACCCACGGCCCGCAAATGGTAGAGGAAAAACATTACTTCCCAGTTTGATGGTTAACCATTTAATTAATCCGGTTACTAAAGAATGGCACCTTCCCATTTTACAAGAATTTTTGGATCCAATGGATATTCAGTTTATTAGGGGATTGGCTATTAGCAAAGTTTATAAGCCAGATAGGCTTATCTGGCATCATACAAAATCAGGAAGATATACAGTAAAATCAGGCTATCGGGTTGCTAGAGAGATGACAGAAACGATCGAATGGGGCCCAAATTTTAAGGATTTACAAGCACAAGCTTGGAAAGTCAAAGCCCCTCCAAAACTAAAACATTTTTTATGGCAAATTGCTACGGGATCTCTAGCAGTTACTTCAAAATTAGCACATCGAGGGATCCGATGTGACTTTCTCTGTAAAAGGTGTGAGATGGCAGAGGAAACAATAAATCATGCTTTATTTGAGTGCACTCATTCTCAGAAAATATGGGAATTATCCGATATACCTACGGCAATAGGTAGTTTTCCTCTAACCTCGGAATTCTCAAATCTAGATTATCTTTATTGGAGGTTACCATCTAATCTAGATGGGGGGGAGAAAACCTTCAGTTATGCTTGGATTTTGTGGTTCATCTGGAAAGACAGGAATAAAAAGGTTTTCAAGGGATTACAATCTGAACCCAGAGATATTTTAAATCATGCTTTGAGTGAAAAATTAATGTGGGAAGAAGCTCAGTTGGATCCGATCGAAACTAGTTCTATTACGGAAACTTTGGAACGACCGGTTCATTCTATAAGATGTCGGATTGATGGCTCTTGGAAAATTTCAGATCCAACAATGGGTATAGGATGGTGGTGTTTTCAAGGAAATGATCAAACGATACTGCTCGGTGCAAAATGCCTTTGGAGGTGTCCCTCCCCTCTTCACTCGGAGATGGAAGCTTTAATTTGGGCTATGAAGAATATCCTTTCAAGAGGGATTGATTGTCAGATGTTTGAATCAGACTGCTCGGAGTTAGTCTCGATGATACAGTCACCGGATGAATGGCCTGCTTTCTCCAATCTGCTAGACGAGTTTGGTTTCCTCCGTGTCTCTTTCCCTTTCTTCCCGCTTTCTCTTATTTCTCGTTTATGTAATGTTCAAGCGGACTGTTTAGCCCGTTCTTCTAGACTTTTATTTTCTGAAGTTACTTTTGTAAACTCTTCTCCTCCTAATTGGGCAACCAATCAAGGAGTTATTTATTAATTAATGTGTGGTTGACAAAAAAAAAAAAAATACATGATAGAATTTTTTCTTCCAACTTTCATTTTTCTTTTCTTCTGAATTCTTCTCATTTCTTTTCTTCCTTTTTCTTCTAATTAATCCCAGTCACACCCATAATATCTTGTAAATTGTAGATTTGTGAGCCTCTGATTTGACAGAAGTAAGTAAGTAACTAATGGCAACTCTTGTTATCTGGTAGATTAAATAAAATAACAGCACCGACCATTTATTTTTATATCACATTTTTTTCTCCTACTTTATCGTATATATATTTGAATCATTTAGCTGTATGCTAAATTTTTTGAAAAGAATTAATAATTTACCAATGACTTTTGAAAATTTGCATAATAAGAAAGAGATTACTGAAAACATTAAATTTAGACGAAAATACCCCTAACAACATGTCTTAATCATCTTCCACATCCTCCTTTCAACCAACACAACCTTCGCTTTAAACAATATGCTCGATAACACACAACAAAACTATAAAACTACCAAGTCAAGCAAATTTAAGATTCACCCAAGGAAAACGTGTAATTAGCTTATAGAAATTTAAGTCCAACCACAAAAATATTTGTTCTTAGATATTCAAATATAGTGAAAACTCACATTCCTAGTGTTGTATAGTTAGAAAACACATCTAATTCATCTATGCAACTCCACTATGGGTTTCCGAATTTCCTGTATCGAACCATTCATTTTACACAAATACGATTCAACTACATGAATTATTTAGAGAATCCGATCCTGCCCAATAGGCCTGGGCAAAAAAACCGCTAACCAAATAACCGACTGAACCGAACCGAAAAAACCCGAACCATATCTGAACAGAAGTTTTTAAAATAACCGAATGGTTAGTAAAATTCCCTATCCAAACTAACCGAAACCGAACCGAACCGAACCGATAACCAAACGGTTAACCGAAATATCCAAAAACCTATAAGATACCCAAAAATAATATCCAAAACTATAATTATAAACTCAAAATATTAATTATTTTTAGAATCAAAACAATCAAATACTTAAAATAATCAAAATATTCCAATATTGTTTGTTACATTTGTCAAAATTAAATACTCTTTTACAAAATTGAATCAAATTTTAATTTTCTTTCTAATATTTTTCTTTTTTTGTATTTTCTTTTTGTATTTTTTTCGGTTAATTTTGGTTAGTTTCGGTTATATTCGGTAAATTTTGGTTATTTGGGTAAAAACCCGAACCAAACCGAACGTGATAAAAGTTTGGTTAGTTACGGTTGTCTATTTAAATATCCAAACCGAACCGAACCGAAAAGTAACCTAACCGAACCGAACCGAAATTCCTAAAATATCCGAATGGTTACTATATTACCATATCCAAACTAACCGAAACCGAACACAACCGAACCGAAACCGAATGGTTAACCGAATGCCCAGGCCTACTGCCCAAGATCAAATGCAAAAGTTATAGGCTTTAATAATCGCAATTTCATAATAAAAAAGTAGCCTATTTGATATAATTATCTAATTCATTATTTGGTTCCAATAAATTTTAAAAATTTGAATTATAATTAAGGAAGTTTTGTTATAAAAAGTCGGTACATAGAGATAAACAAAGTGAGGAACAAAAAGTAAGAGAAACACGTGGATAGAAGATAGATGTGAGGGCAAGGGTAATTTCTTCCTTTTGATAATATTTTCAGTTTGATTTATATTAAGTTACTTCTCCTTTGACTTAAATATTTATTAAGATATACAATGCAAATACTCTATATTTTTTAGTTAAAATTTTATTCGTTTTAGTTGATGATTTTTCGCATATATAAAAGCTAAAAAGAAAATAGAAACAAATTAAAAAATATTTTGTATAATGGAGTTAAGTTACCATCATCCCTACTTGGGTAGAGTCAAATCCTAATAACAAAGAAAAAAAAGAAAGGAAAGTAAAAGAAAAAAAAAAAAAAAAGAAATTACGTATAAGTAAATTACTGTTGAGCGGTTAGCGTGACACTACTCTATAGCTCAACGGTTGGTTGGCGTTTAACAACGCCTGCCTCTCTGCGAGTTCTAGTAGAGTCATATTATGGACGGAGGTTTCTCTCTCTCTTCTCTCTCCAAAATTTTTCAGAGAGGGTGAAACTTCCGGATTAAAATTTTGCTTGCCGTCAAGTTTGTTTCGGCGACTCATGACTCGATCTAGTTTCCCGTGTAGCGGGCTTGCGTCTGGCATCTCCGGCTCCTTCAGCGAAGTTGGCTGGCTTTCTTCCGACAACGGTGGCTTCCTTAGCGTCGTCTTGGTCGGTACATCTCCGGCAGCGGTGGCTTACATAGTTCCGTTTGGCCGGCTTTCGTTCCGTCTTCAGCCGTTTCCCTTCTATGGCGATGGACGGCTTGTTCCCGGTATGAGTCAGCCTCTTAGTGGCGTCATGGCCGACTTTGTTTCCGGCGTAGATGGCTTCGTCTAGCATCTACGGCTGGCTAGGTTTCCGACATCGATGGTTTCATCAACATTGGTGGTCGGCTCTGGTTTCCAGCATCGAGTGGTCACTTCAGCTTCGATGGCTGGCTTATCGCTAGTTGGTCTCATCGTTCATCTCTTCGGCGAGTCTCTGCTAGTCTTGTTCTTTCTCTCCTTCGATTCAATTTTGTACCGGTTTCACCGATGCTTGTTGGGTAGTTGGAGTTTGTTTGAATTTTGCAGGTTTAATGGCGGAAGCTCTGGTCCAATTTAGGTTCACTTTGAAAGAAAGATTTGTTGTTTGAAGGATGAAGAATCTGGAGTTCTAAGGTAAAGCGTTGTGGTTTCACTCGACGACGTCTTTCCGGCCTACTGGTTTTGGAGCTCTGTGACATCGGAGAACGATGCCGGCGATCTACCGTTCCGGCGATCTACCGCTTCCCCTTTACACGTGTCTTTTTTGATTCAGAAGGTGACACGTGTCTGTGTGCTGTCTAAGCTTGTTTATCTCTTTCTCAGCGGTTTACTGTATTGGACTGATTTTAGTTTCTGTTGTTGGGCTTTGTTTAATTTTGTTTGTTTCTTAAATAAAAGAGATGACTGTTCAGCGTTAAAAAAAAAAAAAAATGATCAAATTCAAATTGAATCGAACAACAGAAGCTCTGGTGTTGAATCGCCATGGCGTTTTTGCAGATTTAGAGAGACATTGAGAGCAATAGAGAGAGAGCGAGATCTGAATTCTTTTGCTCGAGAAGGAAGACGAGATCTGGATTTGGCGACGATGAGTTACGGATGGGCGATATACGAAGGCACGGTGGTTATGGCTTCACTGTGTCTTTTAGGATGGGCAGGTTTATGGTTTCTTAATCGGAGACTATACAAAGAGTACGAAGAGAAACGAGCTTTGGTTCAAATCATTTTCAGTGTCGTCTTCGCTTTTTCTTGTAATCTATTGCAGCTTGTTTTGTTCGAGATCATACCTGTTCTCTCTAGAGAGTAAGTCTCTTCTTGATGAATCCACTGTGTAGTTTTTGAAATTTAGCTAGTTTGGTGTCTTCTGGTGTTGGAGGTTATCGAAAACTTTGCTTATTTGTTATCTTCTGGATTGTGTTACTTAGTTTGTCCTCTTTTGTTTGCAATTGCTTGATTCTGTGGACTTCTTTGTGCTTTTTACCTAATTTGCAATGATTAGGAGATTGATCGGTTTCAGAGTGATTGTCTTAAGAATTGTTTTACTTCAGAGTTTTCTGCTGTATGTGTAGGGTAATCTACAATATAAACTGTATGGTAGCTCATCTTGTTCATTATTCTATATCATGTGGAAACTTGATACTAGATGTGACACATACGTTGCACGATATGTCTTTTGCTAAAGCAGCATAAATAGATCAATTGTGCTTTTGAAGTCTTTGTCATTGAACTTAATTTATATTGGAGGGACACGTCATGGCACTTGTAGCCATCGTTTAGTTAAGCCTTGGATCAATCTTTTCTTTATTTTGCAGGGCAAGGATGATAAACTGGAAGGTGGATCTTTTTTGTTTAATACTTCTTCTCGTTTTCATGTTGCCATATTACCACTGCTATTTGATGCTTCGTAATAGTGGTAAGCCTCATCTCATCTGTAGATGCGATTTGTTTATTCTATTATCTCATATATATTGTTTAGAAGTTAATGGGTTTTATTTGTTTGTTCGCTGATCTCATATTTCGTATTTAGAAGGTAATCATTGATAATTGGTTATCATTGTAAGTTTCTTAGGAGTTCCTGAAAGCGTTTTTGTTGTATAAATGCTAGTTAACTGGGATTTCTTTAGAGAACACTTGTGTGCAGCTGTATAAACAGTCTTAGGCTGCATCAGTTTTATCTTATTGCTAGAATAATCGTGATCCTTATCTTTGGCTTTGTTTCTTCTCTACATACACTTGTGAGTTCAACTAGATGGAGATAAGTGAATATGAGAAAACACAAACACTCGTGAGTTCAACTAGATGGAAATAAATGAATTTGAGAAAGCATCACTTTATTGCCTTAACAACTGTTGTATTCTTTGTTCTTTTCCTGATTAAATCTTAGACTACCAGTTCGCTGCCGCATGTTACAGCATTTTGTGTGGACTGTCTGTAATTTTTTCAAGTTAAAATAACATTTCAGGTGTAAGAAGGGACCGTGCCTCTGTTGGGGCTTTCTTATTCTTGTCAGCATTCCTTTACGCATTCTGGCGTATGGGAGTTCATTTCCCTATGCCTTCAGCAGATAAAGGTATTTATTTGAAACTAATGTAACCATTCCTCTCATTCCAACTAATGTAACTATGTTGGTACTCATTTTTCTCTACTAAGTTCATTTATCCCTTGCGGTGAATTTCTGAACCCTTACCTAGTGATTATTATAAACTTTAAGAACTAAGCTTGGTACCAGTGTTACACCTAATTTAATTTGTGAATTGATGAATATGGCATATTTATCCATTGTTATATGCACCAATATATAGATAATACTGACTACTGAATATCTAGATTAGAGGGTATGTTGTTTGCAACGAAACGATAGTGGGAGCTAGATAAGAGTGTATAGCATTACCTTACTGAAAAATATCTTCAAAGAAAAACGCTCAAATAACTCTTTATACTTTTCTTGTCTACTTCTGATCGGCACAAGCGTCTGCATCCAAACATTCTCATTTCTGTTTTGGATACTTAAGTTGTTTTGTTGTCTGTTGAAGTTGTTGACTTAAAGATCCTATTTCTTTGAAGGTTTTTTTACCATGCCTCAGCTGGTCAGTAGAATTGGGGTCATTGGTGTGACCTTAATGGCTGTCTTATCAGGATTTGGAGCTGTAAATTTACCCTACAGCTATATATCCCTCTTCATAAGGTACTAATATTAACCTCTATTTCCGAAAGCTACTATATATACTGTTCTATTCATGATTTCGTTTTTCTAGTTTATATTTAACCAACAAGAAGAGTGTTTCCCTATAGGGGCACCATTCAATGGGGCTACATGATAATCATACATAATTAGCACTGCATATTTATAGTGCCACCTGCATGTACTTCGAGGAGAAAACATAAAAGTGTAGAATAATAGAAGAAAAGCTTAGGAGAAAAAAAAATGCAGAATCGATGCGACAAATATGCTAAGAAACTGCACAAAATTGGAACTTATATTCCACAATTTGATCAATGGTGCTGAATGTTCTGTTGGGATATTTTTATAAGCTATTTCCAGAAGCTTGTCTAAACTTATAGGCTTTTGACTGGATTGGGAGGATTGTATAAAAGACATTTCTTTCTAACAGCACTTTTGTTCCTCTCTCATATAGGGAGATTGAAGAAGCAGATATACTATCTTTGGAAAGGCAACTGATGCAGTCAACTGAGACGTGCATAGCAAAGAAGAAGAAAATTATTTTGTGTCAGTTGGAGGTGGAACGAAATCAAGGATCAGAAGAGGTTTGTTTTTGTTTTATCCGCATATGATTGTATTGTCTAATCTCATATTCTTTACGTTTCTGTTCTTGTGTCATAGTTCTTATAAAAGCTTATGAACAAAGACTATTTCATACTTATGTGTCAAACTGCTCATTGTACTCTGAAGTCTCTGAACTGATTGTATCCTGATATTTTTCTTGGCATTAGGCCCTAAGCGACCAGAAAAAGGATTTTTTTTTATTTGCATTAGACTGATAAGGTAATGCTGCTTAAATGGAACCAAAACTATGGATAATTTATTTAAGACGGGAGAGATTATTTTCGGTCTCGAGTAAACAATCCATGGTCTTGGTTTCTTGCTCAGCTGCACGTCCTTTTGTGGGTGTGTACCTGAGTTCTTATTAACTAGTTTCATTGCTATTATCTCAAACTTCTGTCTAATATTTTTTTAATTAAACAATATGCCTTTATTTTCAGTGATGGTTTTGGGAGCTAATCATCTGATGCTTTTTTCTCCCAGAATCAGAAACGTAGCTCTTTCTTCAGAAGAATTGTTGGGACTGTTGTGCGGTCGGTTCAAGATGACCAAAAGGAACAAGGTCAGTTTATGTGCTGTTGTTTTTATTTGTAGTTGTGCTCCACAAATTTTTTTTTGTGTAAAACTGAAATGAGTATACTCTGAATGCTTTACTTTAAGACAATTTTTCAGCGTGAAAAACGTTTATCATTAATCATAATTCATAAGTGGCTTTAGCTCGACGAGAATGAGCCTGGTCAGAGGGATTATCTTAGTTGAACAAGAACTTTTGTTAATATGCTTTATTTGTGCATGTTTTCTGTGTCTTAATGGTGCTGTTAGTAACTAGATCAACTACAACAACAGAAGGGACAATTACTGTCCTTTTTTTCTCCAAAACAGTCTAAAGGAAAAAGTAATGTTGATGCTTACTACAGGGGAAGACTTACGTCTATTTTTGTCCATAAATATGTTTTGACAATGAATCTTGTACAGAAGATATTTCTTCACGTAGACCAACTTGAAATCAATTTTTTCCTTGTTTGTTAGAATTAGTATTTTTTTGTTGAGTAGTAAACGCCTGAGCACTTCTTGCGAAATTGAACTTTAGCATTGGATGATTCAATTTGTTAAATGTTTTCAAGTGTACATGGTGAGAGATGAGTCTATTTTATGAATAGATCGTCTGGTGATGTCCCTCCAATTAATTGATAATTTTTCCTTGGGAAGACATAAAAATATTGGAAGCGGAGGTGGAAGCCTTAGAGGAGCTGTCAAAACAGTTATTTTTGGAAGTATATGAGCTGCGTCAAGCAAAGGTTAGCTTTTAGCTGCTTTGGTTTTTGATTCCCTAGAGAATTCTTACTTTGGCTGAATTTTCTATTGTTGAGATTAGTGCTTCTTTGGTTGGTTTTTGATTCCCTAAAAAATTCTTACTTTGACTGTCTTCTTTGGTTGTAATATTTTAAAAGCATTTGCTCTGACTTCATCCCATTTGCAGGATGCTGCTGCTTATTCTAGAACTTGGAAGGGTCATGTGCAGAACTTACTTGGTTATGCATGCTCCATTTATTGTGTGTATAAAATGTTGAAGGTAAGTTTCTTTATCCTTCTAATGGATGATCTAGCTTTTAAACTGTTTTGTATGCATGTGAAACAGCTCTTGCTAATCAATGCTGGTTTTGTTAATACTTAATAAATATTTGAGACATAGATCCAATTCAAGAAGGTTTCTAATTTTTCTTTGAGTTCTTTACTCTTCTTGAAAAGAGTGTTTAAGTTTCCATATGGGTAACTTTTAGGTTTGAATGGTAATACTTTTAGAAGATTGAAAAGTAGATAACTGAATCATTCCTTAATGATACTACAAATTTTTCCTTTCGGTTGGAATAATTGTTTTAATAGAACAAATTTTTCCTTTTCTAATCATCTCCCTTGTTTTGGTAACTAAATAGGAACACCTCTCTTTATAATTTAAGAAAATCCTAGATACAGAATATATTCATACGACTAAAATGTTTCATCCAACCTTTTGAATGGTTCCTCTTATTCCTCTCCAAGTTACCATTCAAAGCCTTAGGTTTTTGGGAGATCAGTTGATGATTAGATTTGTTAAGTTCTTTCCTGATTGTTCATCTAGCTAGTTCGGTTTAGACAGTTATTCCTATGCAAGATAAATTGTTCTCGGTGTCCCTTAGTAAAAGTCTTCTCATTATTGTCATTGTGAACATGTGTAACTCTTTTTTGTGCACTATTTTTGCAGTCTCTACAAAGTGTTGTCTTCAAAGAGGTACCCACATGCGCTAATTTTATTTTGTTAAGTTATGTAGCACCAATGAGTCATTATGTGCACCTCTTACTGCTTAAAATTGCTAGTAATAAGCTTGTCTACAGGCCGGTACAAAAGACCCTGTCACGACGATGATCAGCATATTCTTGCGGTTGTTTGATATAGGAGTAGATGCCGCACTCCTCTCACAGGTTTGCCTTACCTTACCTTGCTATCTCTAATAACAGAGTAATTAAGCTAAAGAAATCCAATCTGGACGTTTTTTCGTCTATAAAATGTTATCCTTTTTAGAATTGAAAGCCTAAAGCATTTATTTCTTCATTATTAAGTCACTTTCTCTGAACCTTTGATGGGATGGAAAGGTAGATGGTTAAAGAGATCAGAGCTATCTTAGGGCCGAGTTATATTCCTGACTGTTAATCATTATAAAGTAAATATATGCGTGTTTTTTGCTAAATTGTGAGACTTATCTCTAATTCTGTTTCTTTCTTTCTTGTTCGCAGTATATATCCCTGTTGTTCATTGGGATGTTGATTGTGATTTCTGTGAGGGGATTCTTGACGAACCTGATGAAGGTGAATTATGATTCTTGTTTTTCGATTTTTTCATTGGTGTGCCTCTTCTGGATCCTTTGAATTTATGCAAAAATACATTCACATGATTGCTCATACAGTCCTTGATTTAGTTTCAATCTTGTCTCCCCACTATTTAAATTTAATCAAGCTACTTCTTAGGGGCAATCATGTTTTAAATAGTAGAATCTTTTCACTATTTAAGCTGCGATAATTGTTACCGTGTACTAGTCACATATGAGTATTTGTGATTGTAGTGGGAACAAAACAAACTGCACGCTGAATTTTTGGTTAATTTGAATGCTGTGGTTTTAGTTAATAAGTTGGGAGTTTGTGGATGGTGCAGTTTTTCTTTGCAGTCTCGAGAGTGGGAAGTGGGTCTTCAAGCAATGTTGTGCTTTTCCTATCTGAAATCATGGGAATGTACTTTTTGTCTTCAATTCTTCTTATCAGAAAAAGCTTGAGAAATGAGTACAGGTACGCATAATTCTGATCATGAAGAAGATAATAATACCTTATATTCGTAAACAAAGGCTTACTGGCTTGTCTTGATTAGAGTTTTAGTGTCGTTGCTTCTGTGTTCCGAGTCTAGTAATCTGTTTTTGGTCCATATTTTTGCTGTGTATGAAAGACATGAGACTGGAACCTGAAGCTTTAGTGGTCTTATTGGGCAGGGGAATCATAACAGATGTGCTGGGTGGAGATATTCAGTTTGATTTCTATCATCGATGGTTTGATGCAATTTTTGTGGCGAGCGCTTTTCTTTCTCTCCTTTTGCTTTCCGCACATTACACGTCTCGTCAATCTGATAAGCACGCCATCGAGTAAGTTTCTTATTCGATTCTGGTGCCTGAGAGGGTCCTATTATTATTTGGCCTTACACAAACTAAAAATCAATTTACTACTAGCAATGGGGGCTTAGTGTATAGCTTACGATTGGCTATTTGTTTATTTTTGACGCTTATGTGAAAGATTAAACTGATCAGTTCAAAATTTCATACTTTCTTGTACCATTAACGTTGAATTATGTTTATTTGTACATTGCTCCTACTGAAGAAGTGATGATACGATTAAGTCAAGAAGATTTTCGATATTTGGATGTTCGGTTTTGCCAGTGCATGAACAACTAGTGAATATATGTATATAAATTGGGACTTTTAACTTCAAAAAAAGTCTCTAGCACATTAATCATAGAATAATTTTTTTTACAGTATCTTGCACATTAAAAAAGTCACTCATTTGTTATTTACAAACATGTTAATTTCATTCTTATTTTTACAAACATATACAAATTGTAACATAAAATACGTTGCGTGAGTAAGCTTAGTAATAAGTAATAACACACTTTAAGTTTTTTTTTTTTTTTTTCCCATAAGTGTTGCCTTTCATTTAAACCAAGAGTTGCAAAAGATACAACAGTGGAAACTTCCACTTACAACATAAGACAACATCAAAGTTAACAACAATGGATAATCAGAACAACAACCATATCCATGTTGCAATCAAAAAGTCATACTTCAGTTTAAAAAACAGAACCGGTCCTAATAGGTATGCCATACCAAAAAGTGTTAGAAGGATCATACCCATACTGAGTGTTATTCAAACCCATGAACTGCCAACATTGGACCAAGGCAGCCAACACCAAAAAGTGTGACAGAATTAGTAGAGTGCTTTACGTTTTTTGGGAGGTTTCAGAATCCCTCCCATCATTTACTCAGTTATCTTTTTTTTTCTCTTTGAGGATTCTCCAGATGCCAAAGTGTTACTAGGACCTGCAACATCACCTACAACTTCACCTCTTCTTGAGGATTCACCAACTTCAAATACACGAGGAGTCCTTGATGGGATCGCTGCACCAGATGAGGGGGTAATATTTGAGTCTGAAAAAGCTTGTTGCCTTCTAGAAGGCTCCTGTGGAATAGAAACTGCACCATATTGGAAAGTGTAAGTCCTTGCAAAAGGAAGATATGGGCTTGTAGCAGCTAATTCCTCAGGATTCAAAGGAGGAGTTTGAAATCTTGGTGGAGGAGTCATAGGAGATAGAAATGAGTTATCAGTCATCTGAGACTGAGAATTCATTCCAGACCTCAAAAGATCATCATGGAAGACAGCTCTTTCCCTTCCAAAGTTGTGTAGGCGTTGACGATAAGGACAAAAGTTTCTGGTATGTGTAAACCTAAAACAACTGCTACAGATTCGCCTTAGTCTCTCATATTGAAACTGGATCAGAGCAGTTTCACCAGAGTCAAAAGTGATTCTTTGGAAACACCTTAACCGATCAGAGATACCAAAGCGAATACGACCTCTAATATAAGCAATTTGAGTTGTGGTAGCATCATGATAATCCAAAGAGATGATTTCACCAAGATCTGAAGCTATCTCCACTGCAGTTTCTTCACAGACATAAAGAAGAGGAATTCCACGCATTTGGACCCAGAGGTCAATTGTGGTTAGGAAATTCATAGCAGGAATTGGTTCCCAACGTTGAGAGGCCACGAACCAGTTATTAAATAACCATGGTTCCTTTCTTTGCACTGATAACATGTCAACCTCAAATTGGAATAAAACCTGAACATAGGTAGTATCCAGAATTCTTCCATGGACATGAGAAGTAAGACCCCATAATCTTGGTAGAGCAGCAATAACAGATTTAAGATTCTGAACCCGTGGATTAAGGGGTCTAGCAATTAGACTAAGCCTGTTTCTTCCTTCAACTGAAGCATAAGCTTCTTGTGGAATAAACAAGGTAGGCTCTTCTCTACCTAAATCCATATGCTGCAATTCATCCCAAATCTCATCTGCCATGTTGTTAAGAGAGTCTAGAGAAAGGGGATTGGGGTAAAAGACTAAACACAAAAGCAAACATTATAAATAGAGAAGAGAAGGAAGGAAAAAAACAAAAGACTCAATATAAAATGAAAAACTTAGGAAAAAAGATAATCTATAGAAGATTGAAAAGAGAGAAAACGTAAAAAGAGCAGATTAAGTAGAAAAGAAATACTCAGAAAACAACAAAAGAAAACGCAAATAGAAGAAACAAAACTAGAAGAACCTTAACACTTAAGAAATCTAAAACCGACACCTAAGACAAAAAGACAAAAGAAGACACTAATCCCATTCTCCTATTTCCTAAACTCTTTCCTCCTCAAATAGTTTTTTCAGCCAATGAGGATAACCTCTAGCCACATATGATTGAATTCTATTACCAGTGATAACACTTGTGGTAATTTCCATAGCACCTTTGTTGCATTCAGCCGATTCCATGAGGAGAAACCAGTTAGGTTTTTGCTTCGTGTATTGCAACAACTCAGTAATATGACCATTTAGAATAGGCCACTCCTTTGGTTTGTGCAAAGCTTTTATGATTTCATAAGAAGAGGAAGCAAATGTGACTTTATCAAAATGATGAGAACCCATGCTAGCTAAAGCCCATTCCCAACTTCTCATTTTAGCATTAGATCTTGAATATACCTGAGAAAATGATCTTCGACTATGTAATAAGACTGATCCATGTGAGTCATGATAGTAAGATTTTTACTGTTCTCAATTCCTTAAATCACTATCATGTCATTGTAGTATTTAAGGTGTCAATCCATTTTAGGTGAGATGCAAACAGATGAGACGTGATCAGAAGTCACTAAGTCAAGCCAAGCAATTATAGGTTTTGGAGTTTCTAACAGTCCTAAGTGAACATGCACAAAACAGAAATTCTAACAGAATTAGACAAAACACTCGACCACAACTGGCTGATGCCAGGAGTTGGGTGTGGTCGAGTAACAGGTCGAATAACAAACAGAAGATGCAACAAATATACTCTACCGTACAGTCTGTTGCCAGACACTGGGTGTGGTCGAGTATATGAGTGAAAACAGGTAAAAATGCAAAAACTAAACAATAGGCAACAAGAACGATTAATCAATAGCAATGTAAACAGAGAAATCAAATCGACGAGAAGTTCCTAAGGATGAGGTAATCGAATGAAGTGGTCTCCTTAACCTATTCAGATGGTTAACAAAGCGCAATCAAGCTATCCCTAAACAACAGGTTCAACAACAGATCAATTCACTATCGTAATAGAAACCCTCAAGCAAAGCTAGCCCAGACTAATTCCCATTAACAGAATCTAACTATGCAGGCAATACGATTCAACCTATTACAATCAATAAACGCTCTAAACGGCCAATCCCTTGGGATATAGACGAATATCTCTGACTCTAGTAGATCAAGCATTCCATCGAACACCTTCTAGGTGCGGGAATGCTTTGGATCGAATTCGAGTTGAACAGACAAAAATAAGCAGTAAACACAACTAGTCTAGAAGGGATTCAATCAATTCTAAAACTTAACCATCTAAAAGACTACGGATCCCACAACCATTCTATCCCATCCTTAAGAACTCTATGTCACTACTCAGACAACATACTCAAAGACATAATCGCGAATAACAAAGTAAATTGCATAAGTAAAGAGATTAAGAGTAGAGAAACAAAGTGATAGAAGAAATCAAATGCAGAATCTCAATATCGAAGTAACTCGAATTACAAAGTTGCAGAAGCAAAGCGGCGAAATGATAGAGTAAACTAGGTAAAAACTCGATGAAAAAAACTAGATGTCAACTCTGGATGTCTCGGGACAAAACCCTCGAAGTCTATATATAGCAAAAACTAAGTAAAGCGATAAAGGAGATGGATCGTGAAACTACTCGATCGGCCCAAAGAGTGATGATGGGGCTCGTGATCGAGTAGAACTCCGAACCGCGACCAAACACTTCCTCTTCTCCTCTTCTCTTCCTTATGCTCAGTTTGTCTGGTTGAGTGCGGATTTGAGAAGACTCTGAAGCTGCGATCGAGTGCATGGTTGAGTGGTATTTGTGAGTGGTGACTGCGGATACTCGACCTCGTGGTCGAGTGTTGACATCGTGTATGAGGTCGAGTAGGTGGATCAAGTGGAGATCGAGTGGTGTGATCGAGTGGTGATCGAGTGGTGTGATCGAGTGGTGATCGAGTGGTGTGATCGAGTGGTGATCGAGTGGTGTGAGCTGGTGTTACTCGACCACGGGGTCGAGTAGGTGAGGCTGGAAGTACTCGACCTCGTGGTCGAGTATCAGCTGATTGATTCCTGTTCGCTTCTTCCAATTTGATCGCCAACAGCTCCAAATCACCTGAAAACAACTCAGAAATGCAGAATGCATGCAAGACTAATGCAAAACACACCTAATCGTGCAAAGTGTGCAAAACAATGATGAATGATATGAAAGATGATTGAAACTAGACTCAAAACGATGATAAATGAATGCATAAAACATGCAAATTATAGACATATCAAGTCACGAACCACCCATGAAGCACCTGAAAAATGATTCAATTTAGACCATGCAAAACCAATGTTGCATTTCAGTTCTCCAGGGACTGGAGGTTGCCACTTTTTAATCTTCATTTCCTCACGTTTCTTTTCATTGTTAATCTGAGCTATACACCATTGATGACAGTCTTCATAAACCTTGTCTACAATACAATCTGTCCTTGGCCCTATTCCTTCAAAGAGGATCTTATTTCTGTTTTTCCATAATACCCAAAGAATCCAAGGACTGACAGTTTTCAAAGAGTGAGAAGGCTCTTTTTTCTGTGTCAGATCAAGCAAATTATTCATATTTGCATAGACAGAATCTCCAAAACCATTTTCTGAAGCAGGAAGATTCGAAATAGCCCAAACTTGACGAGCTAATGAACACTGAAACAAAATGTGGTTAATGGTTTCATGTTCTTCTCCACACATCAAACATCCATAGCAATATGAATACCTTTAGTCCTGAGTCTCGCTTCCACAACAACTGCTCCATTCAAAACTTTCCATAAGAATATTTTAATTTTTGGAGCAGTATGCAAACTCCAGATCTTAGCATACATGGGATTGATTGAAGGCTCAAACTCTGCTTCTTGAAACATTTTATGATGAACTTTCCTACTGATGAAATCATAGCCTGACTTAACCGAATATAAGCCATCAATAGAATAAGACCAACAAACAGAGTCTTCTTTCGATGTCACCGGTCTTTGGTTAAGGATCAGTTGGATATCTTTCCAAGGGAACAAGTCCCTTACCATGTTAAGATTCCAATTTCTAGACAGAGGATCAATTAAATGACATACCTTGAGCTTAATGTCAATTAAGCTTTGTCATCATAAATCCATTTATCAATCCATACATAAGTCTGATTTTCATTTCCAATGACAGTTCTTAGTCCTTCTTTAAGTAATTATCTCCCAAAAAGAATACTTCTCCAAGCATAAGAAGGCCTAGGTCCATTAGTAGCATTAAGGAAATCACAGTTCAAGAAGTACCTGCTCTTAAACATCTTGAAAAATAGGCTGTCTTGTTCATGTATTAATCTCCAAGCCTGTTTTCCTAAGAGTGCTTGATTGAAACATTGTAGATCTTTGAATCCAATTCCTCCCTGCAACTTTGGTAATGTTAAACGTTGTCAACCAATCCTATGAATCTTCCGATTATTTTGCTTGTTATTCCACCAGAAATCCATCATAGCACTAGTCAAGTTTTTGCAAAGCGTTTTGGGCAGTTTAAAGCAAGTCATTGCATAGACTGGAAGAGCCAAAGCAATCGATTTTAGTAATATCTCCTTTCCTCCTTGAGAAAGAGTTTTTGCATACCACCCTGTCAATCTTAATTGTAATCTTTCCTTTATAAATCCAAACAATTCCTTTTTTGAACCACTTAAACATTCAGGTAATCCTAAATACTTCCCAGTGCCTCCTTCCATCTGAATACCTGATCTCTCTTTGATCCAAAACTTGGTTCCTTCATCAATGTTTGCCCCAAAAGTAATTGCAGATTTATCTAAGTTGATTAGTTGACCTGAAACTTGACCATACTTGGAAAGACAATTCATAATTTCCTCACATTCTTCTTGTTTGGCCTTACACATCAGAAGTGTATCATCAGCAAATAATAAATGGTTCACTGAAACTCCTGCAACATGGAATTGAAATCCTGATATTTTTCCTTCCCTTTCAGCCTGATTAAGTATATGAATTAAAGCCTCAATACACAATACAAATAAGGATCGTGACAGAGGATCACCTTGTCTTATCCCTCTCCCTGAGATAATGTGACCATGAGGCTAACCATTAATCAATACAGAGTAAGAGACAGATGATACACAAGCCATAATCCAAGATATCCAATTACTATTAAACCCAAGAGAAGTCATAATACCTTCCAAAAAATGACCATTCTACTCTGTCATAAGCCTTGGACATATCAGTCTTAAAAGCCATATATTCCTTGGAGATTTTCTTATTGGTTCTCAAACTGTGGATAATCTCGTGAGCTACAAGTATATTATCAGAGATCAGCCTATCAGGTACAAAGGCTGATTGAGTTGGAGAAACAATATCCGGAAGATGCTTCTTTAATCTTGCTGTCAAAATCTTGGATATGATCTTGTATAAAACCGAACATAAGCTAATTGGCCTTAAATCTGTCATTCTATGAGGTTTAGAGATCTTGGGAATAAGACAAATAAGTGTATGATTCCATTCTTGAGGTAGATTACCAGTCTGAAAGAACCCAAAAATTTCCTGCAAATTTTGTGATTTCACTAAGGACCAATGTTGTTGGAAAAACAGAGCAGTGAAGCCATCTGGGCCAGAAGCACTTTCACTATTAATAGAGATCACAACATGATATACTTCCTCTTCAGTAATATCTTTGGTTAGATCTTGGTTCATGACAAAAGAAACTTTAGCTTGAAATCCTTCCAAATAATCATTCAGACCAATTGGGCAAGATGATGAGAACATATTCTCAAAAAAAGAAGAAGCAACTCTGCCTTTTTCACTATTACGGGTATGTTCAATGCCATGCTCATCCACAAGGAAACTCAATGAATTTGCAATTCTGGTAGCATTCACAACAGCATGAAAAAACCAGTATTCCTATCACCCTCAAGAAACCATTTTTGACTACTTTTCAGTCTCGAGAAGGATTCTTCATCCCCATAAGCAATTCCAATCTGATCTTTAATATAGGCAATTCTAGGCCAACAAGGATTCTGATTACTCTTTTGATCATCTAATTCTTTTCTTAGCCTTAAGATTCGACTCTGAGCATTACTATCAGAAGATTTTTTCCAAACACTGATAGCTCTTCTACATTCATTAAGGCTAAAAAGAGAAGAATGAGTACCTTGAGAAAGATCACTGCTCCAAGACTTGAGAATAGTCTCATGACAAGCAAGGTTATCAGCCATTCTTTTGTCAAACCTAAACTGACCACGAAAAAGTTCATGATCATTTATGAATTTGACTAATACAGGACGATGATCAGAACCAAAATTTTCCAGAAACCATTGATGGGAGTTTGGAAACATAGAGAACCAAGCCGGATTGCCAAAGCTTCTATCTAATTTGCATTGAATCCATTGATCATTTCTAGTACCACCCCAAGTGAAACCATTCCCTAAACTCCCTAACTCATGCATAGCACAGTTACTCAACATGTCTTGGAAAGGATGAAAAGAAGACAACAAACGCCTTGGCCCTCCTAGTTTTTCATTGTTAGACTAGATGTCATTGAAATCACCTATCATGCACCAAGCTTTCTTTCTCTGTAAACCAACACTATTAAGTCTATTCCATAACTGAGGACGATGTTGTGTCATTGAATGTCCATAAACACTAGATATATACCACACTTTATTCCTATTAGAAACCTAAAGATCTAAAAGGTTTTTGTCTTCAAAAAGAAACTCAATCTCCAAATGCTTTTTCCGAAAAATTGCCAAACCACCACTTCTCCCTTCAGGTTCTATAGTATGCATAAAATCATAACCAAGCCAACCAAAAACTTTTGAAACAAACTCTGTTGAATTCATGGTTTCCATGAGGAATAAGATATCTAGGAAATGAACTTTTTTCATCTCCTTAAGATGTCGAATTGTCTAGGAATTCCTCAACCCTTGACAATTATAGCTTAGGATGCCTTATTGATCCAACGGCGGTTCTCTATGAACCACCGTAGCATTATCAACCTTCATGCACTTAGAATCAGTAAATTCAGAAACCTGTGCCTTCCTTTTAACAACTCTATCAAATTGCAGATTGGAGGTAGACTGACTAACCTTATTCTTCAAGGGAAGGATCTTTCCTGGTTTCCCTTTTCTTGAATAGTAGGAATTAACTTTTTTTCATTTGATAGGTCTGTAATCCTGCACCTGATGAATTAGCCTCACAACTTCCTGTGTTAAAACCAGTTAGAATATCTATTTCTGGCAACTCATCTGATAAGTCATCATCTTGAGCTCGTGATGCAGCCAAAATGATTGAGTTTGCATATCCTTTATTAGCATCAACCAAAAAAGTCGATGCAACAGGTTTAGGGCCAAAAAGAGAAAGATCTTTAACAGACATCTCCTTCTGCTTACCTTTATCTTTCATAGACGGAACAGACTTGACAGCAGAAGTCTCTGGCTTGAAAGAACATCTATTTTTGTCATGAGTTAGGCGTTGACACTGAAAACACCTCTTTATAATCCTTTCATAATCATACGTTATAAGGACAACTTCCCCTGTTGGTAACTGGACCTCTTTCGAATTGCGAAGAGGGTTCTGAACATTAAACAATACACGAACCCTGACATAATCTTGAACCCGAGCTTTATCAACATCAAACTCAACATCCATGACTTGACCCACACACTTTGCTATTTCTAAGATCGTTTCTTTTGTAAAATAATTTACTAGAATGTTGCGTAGACGGATCCAAATTAGAAGAAACCATAAATAATCATCCGGGGTTTCTCAATCCATTTATCCATTACAACACACCAATCGTCTTGTGTCCAAACACCAACTTTCAGAATATTTTCTAAATCGTCCTCTGATTTAAAGAAGAACTGAAACTTGTCTTTAGTCAAAGCCACACCTCGAACACGATTATTGAGTCTCCAAATTCTGGGCATGTCTAATATCCAATTAGACATCCTTTGATTCTCAGGATTTAAAAATCGACCTAGAAGACTACAACAATTTCTATCGATTGAGCAGAACTGTGGTTGATTAGAGAGTACCAAAGGTTTATCATCTTCAATCGACATTCTCTGAATATCTTTAACTAGATCCATACACAAATTGTACGCACTCCACCAAAAAACAACCAAACCGATAACCAAAATCTGTAGACGTTTGTTGATTTGAGAAAAAACCAAACAAAGAAGGAAAAGCACCAAGCTCGCGAAAGGTGAAATTCAAACTTTGCCGACAGAAAACGTAGATATCTTCGGACGATTGCTCTGCTCAATAGAAGAAGCTTTTCTTGTGAGAGATGTTCTTAAGCCCAAGTGAAATCGGGACGGCGATGATATGATCTGCAAGATAAGAACTTGAAAAGAGCTACTAAGAGAGAGAACGGAGTATTCATTAATGGCTAGGAAATTTTTTTTTTCTTTAACACACTTTAAGTTATGGAACAAAAAATGATAAAAATCCGAGTTCAGAGTAACCATACAATTAGAATAGGATAGAAAAAACCTCGTAGTGAGGATGCTGGTAAAACAATTTTGAGTGGATCTAGCAGTAAAGTCTAATGATTTGGTCGGATTAAAACTGCAAGACTAGGGAGCTAAGATTTTTTTTTTCTCATATGTGTTGCCCTTTGTTTAAAACATGTGTTGCAAAAGATACAACATTGGAAGCTTCCACTTACAACTCTTGACACACATTTGAAACCATACAAGATAGGATTATCTTAACAAAAGAATCATCTATGGTGTAAACCAAAAGAACTAGGCAAGTTAGCTTAACAGTAGAAAAGTACAACCAGTTACATAACTTAGTGGATATGTCAATACGAAAAAGAATTCCAAGAACATATCCCATTATTCAAACCTTTTTGCTGCCTTCATTGTTCCTAACCAGCAGCCACGCCCAAAAGTTTGACAGAATCAATAGAGTGTTTTCGCGTTTCTTTGGAGGTTTCAGAATCCCTCCAGCATTAGGCTCAGATCCTTTCTTCTTCATATTCCTCTCATCATTATTCTTCTTCAGAACTTCCATGTTTTTGCCTTTAGAAGAATCTCCTTTTTCAATCTTGTTTCTAGAGTCTCCAGCTTCACATCTCTTTGAAGATTCACCAACTTCGAAAACCTTTGTGGCTTTTGATGAGATCTCACAACAAGTGGAGGGAGTAATGTTAGAGTCTAAGTAGGGAAGATGTCTTCTAGTAGAACCTTTGGGAAGTGGAGTCGCCAAACTCTGAACAGAGGTAGTTTTTGATCTAGGGAAATAGGGACTAGCAGCTGCCAATTCCTCTGGATTCAAAGGTGGAGTTGCAACTCTTGGTGGATGATAACGAGGGGCTGGAATTAAATTATCAGACATCAAAGACTGAGAATTCAAGTCAGAGCGATGAAGATCATCACGAAGAACAACTCTATCCCTTCCATTAGGAGGATGCCCTTCAACATTTCTGATGAGAACTGGGGGCTGACGATAAGGGTAGAAGTTCCTGTGATGAGTAAGCCTGAAACAGCTACTGCAAATCCTTCTTAGTCTCTCATACTGAAAGCTGATTAGAGCTGATTCACCAGAATCAAAAGTAATTCTTTGGAAGAACCTTAAATGTTCTGTGATCCTAACTCTGACTCTGATGAAAGCAATCTGAGTAGAAGTAGCATCATGATAATCCAAGGTGATTATCTGAGCTATCTCTTGAGCTATCTCAATAGCAGTTTCTTCACAAACATAAACCAAAGGAATTCCACGCATTTGAACCCACAGGTCTGTGGAAGTCAGAAAATCAACAGCAGGAAGAACCTCCCATCTCTGTGATGCTACAAACCAATTGTTGAATAACCAGGGTTCCCTTCTTTGAACTGATAAAAGATCAACCTCAGTCTCGAAGAGGAATTGAACATAAGTAGCATCAAGAACACGACCATGAACACGAGAAGTCAAACCCCAAGACCTTGGTAAACCAGCTACCACAGCGTTGAGGTTTTGCACCCTTGGATTAAGGGGTCTAGCAATAATACTCAACCTATTACGCTTTTCAACAGCTGCATATGCTTCATGCGGTATGAACAGAACAGGATCCTCCCTTCCTAATTCCAGGTGCTGTAACTCATCCCACAGTTCGTCCGCCATAGTGTAAAAAGGTAAGGAAAAAGGAGATTGTGATAATAAGCTAACTCAAAAGAGACAATATATAGAAGAAACCTTAAATAAAAGAAACCTTATCTAGACACTAATAAGAAAAGACAAAGTCAACGAGATAAAATTAGACTACTAATGACCCATGTGAAATCGTAAAAAGAGGAGATAAAGAAAATAAAAATAAGATAGAAGACAACAAAACTAAAAGAGAAAAATAAAAAAGAAAGCATAAGAAAACCTTAAACTAAAGAACCTTAATCTAAAGAAAACCCAACATTTAAAAGAGAAAGAAGACAAAAACACGAAAGACAAAATCTAATCATAATCTCCTAATATGTTACGCTTTTCTTCAAGGAAAAGTAATCTCAACCATGACGGATAACCGCTAGCCACATATGATTGATATCTGAAACCTGTCAAAACACTTTTGGCTATTTCAAAAGCCCCTTTGTTGCAAGTTGGCGGTTCTATCAAAAGAAACCAAAGAGGTTTATTCTTGGTAAAGCTCAGAAGTTCTGCAATATCACCTATTAAAGCAGGCCATTCCATAGGCTTATTCAATGCTTTAATAATTTCATAAGAAGAAGATCCAAATGTTACTTTATCTAATTGATGATGAGCCATACTCTGTAATGACCACTCCCAACTTCTTAATTTAGCATCAAAAAGAGAATGTACCTGAGAAAAGGATCGTCTACTATGTAATATGACTGAACCCAGAGAATCTCTAACCACCCAAGATGCACCTGAAATCTGTTGAACTTTGGACAAGGAAAACCAATATTGCACTTTAGTTCACCATCATTTGGAGGTCTCCATTTCTTCACATTCACAGGATCATGATGCAGGGAAGAAGCTCTATTCTGGTGTACTAAAAACCATTGGTGACAATCCTCAAGAGCTTTATCAATAATACAAGTTGTCACCGACCCTACTCCTTCAAATAAAAGTGTATTTCCGTTCTTCCATAGAACCCAAATAATCCATGGACTAGCTATTCTCATTTGTTGAGGAAGACTCTTGTTCTGATACTGCTCTAACAAATGGTTCATATTTGACTAGATAGAGTTCCCAAATCCATTGCTAGGAGATGGCAAAAGCGATAGTGCCCAAACTTGTCTTGCCTAAGGGCATTGAAACAGATATGGTTAATGGTTTCCTCTTCTTTACCACACATCAAACACCCATCAATCGCTTTAATTCCTCTTGTTCTTAGCCTATCTTCCACAGCTACTGCTCCTTTTAAAACTTTCCATAAGAAAACTTTAATCTTTGGAGCAGTTTGAAAACTCCATATACTGACAAACATCGGGTTTAATGATGGATTAGCCTCTGCCTCCTGATATAACTCATGATGAACCTGCCTACTTATTAATTCATACCTAGACTTGACAGTATATAAACCATTGACAGTAAGAGCCCAACAAAAAGAATCTTCTCTTGAAGCCAAAGGTCTATTTTTTAAAAAAATAAGCTGGATATCTTTCCAAGGAAACAGATCTCTTAACATATTCAGGTTCTAATTCCTAGAAAAAGGATCAATAAGTTGACTCACTTTCAGATTAATGTCAATTAGAGCTTGCTTATTCATTGGTCTTCTATTTGCACTATCAAAAATCCATTTATCAATCCAAACACTTGTCTGTTCACCATTGCCTATCACTATTCTTAAGCCTTGTGTAAGTAAATCTCTACCATATAATATACTTCTCCAAGCATATGATGGTCTAGTTCCTTTGGTAGCATTAAGAAAATCAGTATTCAAGAAATACCTGCTCTTAAAGCCTTGAAATAGTAGGCTTTCCTTCTCATGTAAAATTCTCCATGCTTGTTTGGCTAACAATGATTGATTGAAACACTGTAAATCCTTGAAACCAATACCACCATGTGACTTAAGAAGAGATAACCGCTGCTAACTAACCCAATATATCTTCTTAGAGTTGCTCAGATTGTTCCACCAGAAATCCATCATAACGCTGGTTAAATTTTTGCAGAGATTGACAGGTAACTTGAAACAAGTCATTGCATACACAGGTAAGGCCATAGCAATATATTTCAGTAAAATTTCCTTGCCTCCCTGAGATAAAGTCTTTGCATACCAACCTATCAGGCTTGATTGCAGTCTTTCTTTGATGAAACCAAATAATTCTTTTTTGAGCCACTTAGACATTTAGGTAGACCCAAATATTTGCCAGTGCCACCTTCTATAAGAATTCCCGACCAGTTTTTGATCCAAATCTTGGTTTCCTCATCAATCTTTGCCTCAAATGTGATTGCTGACTTATCCAAATTGATTACCTGACCAGAGATTTGACCATACAAGGATTAACACTTCAAAATTTCATCACATTCCTCCTTTGAAGCCTTACACAAGATAAGATTATCATCATCAAATAGTAAATGGTTTACTGAAACTCCATCAAGTTGAAAATGAATTCCTAAGATTTTGCCATCTCTTTCTGCCTTATTAAGGATGTGAATTAAGGCCTCTGTGCAAAGGACAAATAGAGACGGTGACAGAGGATCACCTTGTCTTATTCCTCTGCGTGGTGTAATAAAACAGTAAGGTTGTCAATTAATCAGGATTAAGTAACTTACCGATGTAACACAAGCCATGATCCAGGAAATCCATTTCTTGTTGAAACCAAGAGCAGTCATAATTTTAGCAATAACCTTATATAGCACAGAGCATAAACTGATTTGTCTAAGATCTGTCATTCTTTGAGGATAAACTATCTTGGGAATAAGACAGATGAGTGTATGATTCCAGTCTTGTGGTAGCACTCCATTCTGGAAAAAACCAAAAGTCTCTTTCAAAAATTGAGATTTCACCTGTCCCCAATGTTTCTGAAAAAACAATCATGTAAATCCATCTGGACCAGGAGCACTATCACTGTTGATAGAAAACACAGCACTATGAACCTCTTCCTCAGTGACATTTTTAGTTAAATCCTAATTCATGACCGCAGACACCTTAACTTGAAATCTTTCTAGGAAAGAATTCAAGTTTAAAGGGTAAGAGGAAGAAAAGAGATTATCAAAGAATAATGATGCCACTTTTCCTTTCTCACTGTTCCTAGTATGTTCTTTTCCATTCTTATCCCCAAGAAAATTCAAGGAGTTACCAATTCTATTGGCTTTCACAGCATCATGAAAAAACTGTGTGTTCTTGTCACCATTTAGGAGCCATTTATGCCTACTTTTCTGCCTCCAAAAGAATCTTCATCACCATAAGCTTTCCCCAATTGATCTTTAATATGAGCAATTCTACGCCAACAGCGAAACTAGAAACTTTTCTGATCATCTAATTCCTTTCGAAGTCTCTTAATTCTCTTCTAAGCATTACTATCAGATAAATTCTTCCAAACACTGATAGTTCTACGACATTCAGTAAGACTAAAGATAGAAGATTGAGCACGTTGAGAAAGCTGACTATTCCATGATCTGTAAATGGCTTCAGTACACGCATGGTCTTCAGCTAGTCTTTTATCAAACCTGAATTGACCACGAAACAACCCATGATCATTAGCAAATTTGACCAAAACTGGTCTGTGATCTGAACCAAAATTCTCAAGAATCCATTGATGAGAATTTGGGAACATAGAAAACCAAGATGTATTTCCAAAACATCTACCAAGTTTGCATTGCACCTAATGATCATTTCTTGTTCCTCCCCAAGTAAAACCATTTCATGTACTCCCTAGTTCATGTATATCACAATTGTTCAGCATGTCTTGAAAAGGCTAAAAAGAATAAGACAATCTCTTTGGGCCACCTAATTTATCACTATTAGATATGATTTCATTGAAGTCTCATATCAAACACCAAGCTTCCTTCCTAGATAGGCCAATACTGTTCAATCTATCCCACAACTCAGATCTCAGAGGAGCCACTGGATTACCATAGACACAAGATATAAACCAAAATTTATTCCTAGAAGAAACCTCGAGGTGTAAGAGGTTTTTGTCTTCATCCAAAAAATTGCCAAACCACCACTTTTTCCTTCAAGTTCTATTGTATGCATATAATCATACCCAAGCCAGCTAAAAACTTTTGAAACAAACTCTGTCGAATTCATAGTCTCCATGAGGAATAAGATGTCTGGGAAATGATCCTTTTTCATTTCCTTCAAGTGCTGAATTGTCCAAGGATTCCTCAAACCTTGGCAATTCCAAATTAAAACGTCCTACTGATCCACTGATGGTTCACCAGGAACGTACTTTTGTCTCTCTTGAGACTCTTAGAAGTGTTATTATCTGAGGGCTGTGCTTTCCTTTTAAAGACTTTATCAAAAGGATCAGGAGAGCTAGCCTGACATACCTTTGCCTTCATAGGTAAGTCCTTTCCTTCTTTAGCTCTGCGAGACCAGGATGAAGTAGAATTTTTTATTTTAGGGGTTTTAAAACTTGCTCCTGAAGAGCTAGCCTCAAAACATCATGTGTTGAATCCAGTGAAAATCTCCAAATCTGGTATATCATCAAATAGTTCATCATCTGTAGCTCTTAAAGAATCCAAAAGGTTTGGACTTGCAGACGATTTCATAGCATCAACCAACAATTTTGGACCATCAGAATTTATCTTGAAATGATCTCTTTCCTGCGAAACAACATCTTGCTGCTTCTCTTTACCCTGCAAGTTCCTGGATGGAGAAAGAATTGAAGTTGATGGTTTAAAAGAACTTCTGTTTTTATCATGAGTCAATCGTTGACACTGAAAGCATCGCTTCCTAACTCTTTCATAGTCAAAAGAGATTGAGACCACTTCCCCCGGTTGAAGCTGCACTTCTTTCGAATTATGTAAAGGATTTGAAACTGGGAATAAGACACGAACCCGGACATAGTCTTGGACTTGTGATTTTTCAAGATCAAAGATTACTTCCAAAACCTGACCTACACACTCCGCAATTTCCTCAATTGTATCTTTAGTATAGTAGTTCACTGGTATATTGCGAAGACGAATCCACACTGGAAGAAACATCAAGTAATCATCAGGAGGTTTCTCTATCCATTTTTCCATCACCACACACCATTCATCTTGAGTCCAAACTCCAATTTTCAGAATTTCTGCTAGATCTTCTTCAAACTTGAAGATGAACTGAAACATATCCCTTGAGAGAGCCACACCACGAACCCTATTGTAGAGTCTCCAAATTCTAGGCATGTCTAATATCCAATTAGATATCCGTTGATTCTCAGGGTTCAAAAGTAACCCATAATACTACAAAAATTTCTTTCACCTGAGCAGTATTTGGGTTGATTAGAGAGAATCAGAGGTTTTTCATCTGAAATAGACATCTTGTGAATCGCTTTCTCCAAATCCATACTCAAACTTCAGACAAGCAAAATCAACCAAAGCACTTAACCAAAGGAAGCCGAAAAGGGCCAACAACCGTCTTCAGAAACTTGCGTATTGATAACCCAGTAGAAGAGAAGACCACTTCAACAGATCGGGAACCAAAAGCAACACCAGTAGAAGAGAAGACCACTTCAATAGATCGGAAATTGATTTCAAAGGCGATAGAAAACGAGAAAATCTTCGGACACAGGCTCTGCTCAATAAAAGATGAAGATTCTTTATTGAGAGAAGTTCTTAAGCCAAAACTAGGGACGACGAGGAGTTTTACGGCAAAGATCAACGTTCAGCTTTTACCTTCCTTTCTTTAGCACAACTAGGGAGCTAAGATTAGAATATTTCAACCCCACTAAATGTAATAAAATATCGAATGAATCATTAACCTATAGAGTGGGGTACGGTGTTTGATTCAGTAAATCAGTCCATATTACAAGTCGATGTGGAAACGACCAAACAATAAACTCCATAGTGCACGAACATGTGATTGTTTCAGGTTACAAGTTGCAAAGATAGACTGTCTACAAGTTGAATTGTCTTCAACGATGGATTCTTATGATATGATAATGGGAAGCTTGGATCATCGACCTAAGAAGGAGCTTGTACCTAAGGCCATACTCGACCAACCGATCGAGTACATGATCGAGCAGGGGAAGAAGGACATGCTCGTGCTGCGAATCAAGTACATGATCGAGCAGGAGTAGAAGGACATACTTGACCGGACAACAAACTCCTTGGTCGAGTACAAGGCTAAGCAGCATGAAGATGGAGAGCTTAGAGCTAAAGAGGATGAAGCATTGCATTTTCTTAGTGGACCAATGACAAGATCAAAGATGAAGCTACTAAATCAAGCTACCATTACACTTCTACAATCTATTGAGGGTAGTCTTAAACAAGAAGCTTGTCCAACCACATTGGTTGTGATTCAAGCCGTTTAAGCGACAACAAGGGAGGTGTGTGACTTGCACTTTTTTTCTCTCCTCTTGGTTTTGTCTTTTGGATTTTCTAAGAGATTTTTACGAGGCAAGCCCACACACTATCTACCACAGCCCATTGTTGTATCGCAGTCCGATGCCAAGGAGAAGCCCATTTCTTTTGAATTCAATATTTGTGTATTTAATTTCGTTTTCTTTCCCTAGGTTGACACAACAACTTCCTATACTCTCTTCATTCTTTTTTATATTCGGTTCTCCTCCATTGTAAACGATCATCAAATATATTCTTATCAAAATCTCTTTCTGAATTCGTTTGATCTTGAGTTTGTGTGTGTAATATCACGATCTCTTCTTGAGACTGCTCTTTGTGTGTCATATCCAAGCAGAATAAAGCCTGGAAGTTCAAAGGAGTCTCGCAGCCTTTGAAAGTTATACTCGACCCCTCAACTCCCCATCTACTCGATCTCACTACCACCACTAGACCAGAATCACCACCACTCGACCAGAATCACCACCACTCGACCAGGATCACCACCACTCGAACATAGTCACCACAACTCGACCAGAATCACCACCACTCGACCAGAATCACCACCACTCGACCAAGTCTACTCGACCACTCGATCATATACTCGATCACCACCTCTCCAAAACAGTCAATCCGCAAACTGTTTTCATCCAACCTCACGACATGCATTCAAGGGACATAGATCTTCAACCAAGATCATATTAAGTGGTATCAGAGCCACCCTTACAACAAAGCAACAAGCTGTTGATGGAAGCTCTTACATCAACCCTTACAGCTACTCTTACTGCTACTCTTACTGCTAACAGGGCAAAAATGATGGACGAAAGGTTTGAGGAATCCTTCTGATCAAGAGGCGACACAAAACTACTACAAAAAATCTTCTACTCGCAACATCCATAGAAGGATAAGACATAATGAAGAAGAAAGAGTCCTACCTAGAGATGACCTAGCAGGCCTGAAGTTTCGTATTCCTTCCTTTCAAGGAATCAGTGACCCTGATGAGTATCTAGAATGGGAGAAGAAAATTGAGCTAGCGTTCGATTGTCAAGGGTATACAGAAGAAAGCAAAGTGAAAGTGGCACTAACCGAATTTTAGAACTAAGCATTGAGTTGGTGGGGCCAGTTGGTTACTATAAGAAGACGTTCTGAAGACTACCCAATTGAGACATGGACTCGAATGAAGGCAATAATGAGGAAACGATTTGTGCCGAGTCACTACTATAGAGAGCTACACAATAGATTGAGAAATCTTGTTCAAGGATGCAAGTCAATTGAAGCATATTACAAAGAGATGGAAAATTTGATGTTGAGAGCAGATATTCAAGAGGATAATGAAGCTGGAATGTCTAGGTTCATGGGAGGCCGGAACAGAGATATCATAGACAGACTAGAAGTTCAGCACTACGTGGAGTTACAAGAGCTGCTAAACAAAGCGATCATGTTTTAGAAACAGATTAAGAGAAGGAACTCTAAGTCTAGTTTTGGTTCAGGAAAGCCTAGTTTTGGTTCAGAGAAGCCTATCTACTAGAAGGAAGAACAATCAGGATATCAGAACGACTATAAGTCTTTTGTCAAACCTAAGGTTGAGGATAAAGATCAGAAGGAAAGGGCAAAGTTGTTGAGACCAGAACCAGAGACATCAAGTGCTTTAAGTGTCACAGACATGATCATTATGCTAGTGAGTATTCAAACAGGAGGATCATGATATTTAAAGATAATGGAGAGATAGTCAGAGGATGAGAAGCAAGAGGAGAGTTATTTTAGAAGATTATGAATCACCAACTAAAGGAGAGTTGTTGGTTGCAATGAAAGCTTTGAGTGTCATAGCTAAAACGGATGGACAAGCGCAAAGAGAGAATATGTTTCATTTACGTTGTCTAGTCAAAAACAAGGTCTGTAGCTTGATCATAGATGGTGGAAGTTTCACCAACGTTGCTAGTGAGACCATGGTGGAGAAAATTGGTTTAAAGGTTGAGAAGGATCTGAGACCATATAAGCTACAGTGGTTGAATGAAACCGGGGAAATGTCAGTGAACCGGCAAGTGAAGGTACCATTATCTATTGGCAAGTATATATGAGGAAGAAGTTTTGTGTGACATACTACCTATGGATGCTAGTCACATTCTACTTGGGAGGCCATGGCAAACAAACCGTAAGGTAACACATGAAGGCTTCACCAACCGCCAAATCTTTGATTTCAAGGGAAGAAAGACCATCTTGGTTCCTATGACTCCTCATGAGGTGTATCTAGACCAGGTGAGCATGAAGAAGAAGAAGACACAAACTGCTAAGTGGTCCAACCTCATGATCACCAATAGTAAGCAAAAGGGAAGTGGTTTTCGAGCAACTAAACTATTATTTATTTTTAAGGAGACTCTTATGAGTCTGACTAACCTTGAGCATGTCATATCTAGCAAAATTAAGTGTTACTTTCAGGAATGTACATGTGTGTTTTCAAAGAAGGAACCAGAAGTCTTAACACCCATTAGAGGCATTGAGCATGATATCAACTTCATTCCCGAAGCATCCTTGCCGAACAAACCAGCTTATAGGACTAATCCCGTGGAGACCAAGGAACTAGAGAAACAAGTGACAGAACTCATGGAAAGGAGCAAAAATAAACCTCAAGGCATCAGCAGTTTCATACTTATCAAGGAAGCACCACCAGATGGGATATACAAGCTGAATATGAAGCCAATGATGGATAGACCTTTTCAAGCGTTCAAACATATCAATTACCAAGATGATCCAAATGAATTTCAAGGTAAATACAATATTGGTAATGGTTTAAATGTTACTTACTCTGTTCCTTTTATTGCAGGTAAAACAGATTTGAGGTCAAATCCTTTTCAACTTGGAGAGGATGATATGATAACGCAAAGCTTGGATCATGGACCTAAGAAGAAGGTTGTACCTAAGGCCATACTCGACCAACCGATCGAGTACATGATCGAGCAAGGGAAGAAGGACATGCCTGACTAACCAATCGAGTACATGATCGAGCATGAGCAGAAGGACATATTCGACTGGACAATAAACTACTCGATCGAGTACAAGGCTAAGCAGCATGAAGATGGAGAGCTTCGAGCTAAAGAGGATGAAGCATTGCATGTTCTTACTGGACCAATGACAAGATCAAAGATGAAGCTATTAAATCAAGCTACCACAACATTTCTACAACCTATTGAGGGCAATCTTATACAAGAAGCTTGTCCAACAACATTGGTTGTGATTCAAGCCGTTTAAGCGACAATAATGGAGGCGCGTGACTTGCACTATTTTTCCCTCCTCTTGGTTTTGTCCCACTGGGTTTTCCAAGAGAGGTTTTTAATGAGGCAAGCCCACACACTATCTACCATAGCCCATTGTTGTCTCGCAGCCCGTTGCCAACAAGAAGCCCATTTCGTTTGAATTCAGTCTTTGTTTGTTTAATTTTGTTTTCTTTCCCTAGGTTGAATCTACAACCTCCTAGACTCTCTTCGCCTTCTTCTTTATATTCGGTTCTCCTCCATTGTAGATGATTATCAAACATTTTCTTTTATCAAAATCTCTTTCTGAATTCTTTTGATCTTGAGTTTGCTGTGTAATATCACAACCTCATCTTGAGACTGATCTTGGTGTGTCATATCCAAGCAGAATCAAGCCTGGAAGTTCAAAGGAATCTCGCAGCCTTTGAAAGTTCTACTCGACCCCTCAACTCCCCATCTACTCCATCTCACTACCACCACTCGACCAGAATCACCACCACTCGACCATGATCACCACTGATATATCATGGATTTTACCGTTTTTAGCCATGATATATGTGTCAGTTATAGAGTCTTTTTGTTGTTTCTACAGTCTTTTGACTCTTTTCATGTTTTTATACGTTCCGGACAAATGCGGAGATAAGGAACCATTCTGGAGGTAAACCGGAGATTAAGAGCTGAAGGAACAAATTCGGTATCAAACCAAGGCATGAGTGTCGACCGACACCCCTTAGTGTCGATCGACACCACACGTGGCCCAGCAAAAGTCTCGACGGTTTAAGAGTTTTAAAGCCCGAAGAATCAACCCAGAAGACTTCCCTATTTGCAATTTTTGTCCCTGCACGTTTTTGGACACATTATAAATAGTTTTTAAGGGTTTTTTTTTCATGATCTTGCATGTTGCTTTTGGCTTTGTAATTCTCTGAGCTGGAACCATTTGAAAGATAATTGGAGAGAGCTACTTTCAGAGATTTCAAATCCCTGTAGAGAGAAGCTTTATTCTAAACTCTATTCTTCTTTAAATTTCTTATTTGCAGTTTATTCAAACATGTTTTCTGTTTCATTAATCATATCTGAGTAATCTCCCTGTTAGGTTTAGGGATTCTCATTAAGGATTTAGATGAAGTAGTAAATTGATTACCTGTTAGGATTAATCTATAGAGTTCTTCACCTTAGGTTGTTCTTAATGCTAGTTCTAGAGTAGCTAACTAGAACTTGATCATAGGATAATAGGTAGATTTGAGAGGTCATCTATTATTGGAACTATCTTATGTGGGCAAAGATTACTAGATACATTCGAGAGGTGGTCTAGAAATATTTGTGAATATATCAAACCTGTTTTTAATGCTAGTCTAAATCTAGGAGTTTACAGTCGAGAGGTGGAACTACCTGATATTAGATTAGTTAGTCAATACATTCGAGAGGTGGTTGGCTATACATTAGTGTTTTGATTTTTAGAACGGTTTGTTAAATAATCCTAATTAATTTGCTAGATTTACTATTAGTTTATTTCCTGAGAATTTCCCTAAGCCTGACGCTTTAATCTATTTGAATTTTCACCTGATTTAATTGCTTGTTCTATTTTAATTTGCTTAATATTTTATTTAGCCTAATTTTGAGACTGTTAGCTTATTGTGTGAACAAAAGAACTTTGTGGAATTGGATCCTTAAGTACTGCAATTGATCTCTTATTTGTGAGAGTAGTCTTAGGAGCAATTTGAACCTTATCAACCACCACTCGAACAGAATCACTACCACTCGACCAGAATCACCACCACTCGACAAGGTCTACTTGACCGCAAAATGTTTTCATCCAACATCACGAAGTGCATTCAAGGGACATAGATTTTCAACCAAGATCATATTATTAATTCAGTGAGCAAGCCCACACATATAAACTTTATTTGGGAGGGCTTTTGGCTAATCAACGACATCAGACCAACTAGTTTCCGGCTCACGTTAGATTTGTGGGGATTGAGGAACTTCAATTGTTACTAGTACATCAAAGGAAAAACATGTTAAAAAAAATCTTTAAGCAGTAGCCAGGCGTTCGATAGCTGCCATGATCGATTAATCGAAACCGGGGCGTTAGTAAATTATTTACTTATTTTCTTTAAATTTACACTTCAAAAAACATAAAAATAACACCAGCAATAGCACCCGCGATATATCAATTAAAATACGGTTTACCTCTTTAATATACATAATGCATATGAATAGCGAAATTCAGTCACACTTTCAATTTTCCATTTCATGAACTACTTAAAAAAATAAAAAAATACAATGAAAGTCAATATAGAGAAAACTAAATACTGGAATGTAGTTTCTTTACTCATAATTCAAAATAGTTTCAAAATTATAGCAACTAGATATTGTTTGTGCAAGCGCATGATAGAGTGCGAACATGATACCTGACCAATGATAAAATTACATAATTGAATTTGAAATCTTTTCGCCTAATACTATAATTGAGTAAATCAAATAAACGAATTTGAATTTATTAATAACCAAATATAAATCATATATTCGATTAACTTTAGTACATTTACCCTTAACCAATATTTAGCCATTTTATTTTCTATTTCACAATTACGTTTACCCTTAACGATGTACATGCATGAAATCTTAAAAAAACAAAAGTTCTTAGAATGATTAGGTAGATAAACGGTATTAAAATCCGGGGATTCGCTTAATTATATTGTCTTTAAACAAAGAATATGAAGTAAATATATATACCTAAAAACAGAAATTCTAATTAAGTATAAGTAAATCATCGGTTATGTTAAAGCTTCAAGGCAAGAATAAATTTCAGTAAATCATCGGTTATGTTTGGTAAGTTGATACAAGATTGGAATCACTCCAACTTTAGATCACTTGATGATCAAGAGATTCCAAACTTTTCACGCGGAAGGGTGGAATTCACGAGCTGGCTCTAAAGCACTCTCTCGTGAATCAAAGGGTGGTACGATGGATAGATGTGGTGATTGACTCGCTCAATCAGTGGGATAATCGACTCACTCGATCAATGAACGAATAAAGGATATTATATCACTAAACAAACTCAATCCGCAGGTTTCTAAAGTACTAAGTGACTCACTCACAAAGAACTAAAGAACAAAAAGACAAAGACTTAAACTTTGACAAGAAAAACGTTTCTATTACTTCAAAATGATCAAGGGTGCTTTACAATGAACAAAATAATGAGCTTATATAGGCTCAGCTTCAATATTATAATTCTCTAAAAGAAGAAATAAATCGCAACATTTAATGAAAATATGGCCGTTGGACCATTAAGTGTAGAATCGGTCCAAGTAAGGCAAGTAAGGTGTGCCTTGTATCTTATCAACTTGGGGAGGAAGTTGTGACGTCTTGGAAGCTTTTGGAGGGTCTCAAGATTCTCACACAAGCGCACAAACAAAGAAGGAAAGAGTTGTTGCAAGTTGATCTCCTTCGGCCCCATATATGGCAAGTAGTAACTCTGCGGGTTCTTGTGTGGTAAGGTATACCAAAGTTCATGTGGTACATAACTTGTGTGCCCTAGATGTTATCCTGGTTTCCATATGTAGCTTTGAGGTGCGTCCAAGTGTAGAATAAGGAAGCTTTCCTTGTTTGGCTTCATTTGGCGCAGTACTTCAGAAAGTAGTTCAGCAAGTAGTTCAACAAGTAGTGCAGCCGGTCTGTTAGCAAGTATATCAGCTATATGTACTTGTAACATCTTTGAATCAATTGCTTGGTGAATGATTCCTTGATGATTTGATGTTGCCTCGTTAAAAACCTTTCTAGGTAAACCCATTGGGACAAACCCTAGATAAGGGAAAAAGAGTGCAACGGTCAAATTTTCACAACATGGTGATTCGGCTCGCTGGTCTTTGATTCCTCTTGAACTATCGTTAGTCTTCTTAGGGTTAATTTGCTGGTGAAAAATTAACCCTAGGCCGTGTGCTTCATTAGGACTCCATTTGGGAAAGAATCCTCCAAAATGCTCTATATCAACTGGTTTGATACATGAACCTGTTGGTTTGGTATGCTCCCGGTTTGGTTTGATTTGGATGTCCGCATCATACCCTCTCCCTTGAAAAAGTTTCGACCTCGAAACTGTACAATCTGCACCAAGAGGAAGCAAGTTAGCTTTGATTCGATTTTGGGAGACTAGGGTCTTACCTTGGTAGGGTGGCGGTTTGCTGATGCATGGTGCATCAGGTGGCTCTCCTTTGAGCAAGAAAGATAGGATCACTCCTTTGTTTTGATCCGGTGCTTTGAGTTGTCGTGTTGCTTGCTTAACTCCTTCTCGGGTTTGGGCTTGAGCTTTAAAATCCGGCGGTTCCTCTTTGATTAAGAAAGAGTTTGAGACTCTTCTAGTCTCCATGATAGAGGGTGTTAGCATCAATGGTGCTGGTTCACTCTGGTTTTGAATTTGGTCGGTGACTATCCTCACTTCCAGTGAATCACCTTTATGTTCCGTGTGTTCTTTGTTGGTACCTGCAAGTTCATTAACACTTTGGGCAAGAAACAAGTGCATTAAAACAGTCATGTGATCAATATAAACAGGTAAAACAATTTTGGGTTGAACCATTTCTTTTCCACAAAATGTAACACAAAGTGATACACAAAGTATGTCACAAAGTAGATCAGCTACTTGATATGTCTTAAGACAAGAAATTAATTCCATAGATTTATTTAGAAAATCTAATTTTTTCTCACACTCTTTAAGGGTTAACAAGTTTATTATCACATCATTTGAATTGCTAGAAACAATTTGAAATAATGGTTTACTTACCTGACTTAGATCCTCAGTGAGTGTATCTTTCGAAATCAACTCGGTTTGTTGATTTGATGGCTGGTCCGGTGGTTCTTCTTGTAGCAGGATGTTGTTGGTAACAATTTCATTCTCCTTACTGACAGATTTGTATATCAAAAGCTCTGGATATTGCTGCACAACATCATTCGTTGTTGATCCCTCTTTTGGATCCACATGTGTCTCCTTATTACCTACATGTGTCTCAATACTTTTGGCACAAGACAAGTGTATTAAGGCAGTCAAGGGACGTTCATAAACATAATGAAATAAGTTACTTTGAACCTTTTCATGTGTTAGACCAGAATCAACTTCTTGTTTGCTTTGATCCGAGAGTAACCGTAACATTGTTGTGGCTTCTCTTTGATCTTCGCAAATCTTCATGGTACCTGTACTTTCACTGGCACTCAAAGACAAGATCAAGTGCATTATACTTGAAATTGAAATTATATGAATAGGGTTCTTAAAACTTCTTTCGAATATAAGATAATTCCAATACTGAACAAGATAGTAAATTTCGCTTACTTATGTACCATATAAGGTGTTCGGTATCAATTCAGCCTTGATGTGGGTAATATTATAAGCAAGATTAAGATTAGTTGGTGTTGAAAAGGAATGTATCATCACATCTCTTTCTTGTAACATGTCTTCCACTTGAGTGTTAGCTGTTGGAATATCTCCTAAACGTAAGAGCTTAGGTGGCTCCCTTATGTAAAAAGCCTGGGAAGGAGTCATTCTAATTGCAGAATGGAAGGATGTCCCTCTCCATTGAGACCAAGACTTGGGTTTGCCATTCACAAAACATCTTAAGTATATCTCCAAACATTGATTGAGTACTTCCGTTTGCCCATCGGTTTGTGGATGATAGGTAGTGCTCTTGTTGAATGAAGTGCCATGGGAATTAAAAATCTCTAACCAGAAGTTACTGACAAAGATCTTGTCCCTATCTGACACCATATTCTCTAGAAACCCATGAAGACGGATTATCTCACCTATCCTACAAATCACCATATGATCTTTCCCTGTGTTTTGTTCTCACTCACACAGTTCCAACAATCACTTCCCGGAGGTCACCCAAAACTTCCCCAGCTCAAGCACACTTAACTGTGGAGTTCTCTTAGGACTGTTGACCGGAAAGATAGGTTTACTTTGGTGACATAGGTGGCCAAATCAATTTTATTAAACCTGTCTGCATGCACCACCATATTCCTGAAATTGGCTTGTTACAACGGTAACCTCCTCCCTACAAATCTCTAACCAAAGCGTGTTATTCCAAAATTTTAGCAACGAACATAACCCGTCCGTGTCTTAAATCCTATTTAAATCAAGGAAAACAACTTCATGGAATGCTTCTCTTCTCCGCATCTCCCACGATGGCGGAGATAGCTGCCATAGCAGGTTACGTTGTAATTATCATAGACTTGGAACATGGGCCAGGTGATGTCATGGATGCTTTACATTGCATCTGAGTTGTAAAGGCATCGAGTTCATCCAGCGTCATACGCATACCGGAAATAACGTCAGGGTGGACAAAAAATAACTCGACCTAGGGCTCGACGGTATCATGTTTCCCAAAATTGAAACCGCGAAAGATGCTGCCTACGCCGTCTCCCTTTGCTGCTATCCGCTTGAAGGAGTTCGAAGGTGTGCTTATACTCTCATAAGGGACTCATCATTCAGATTTGCTGAAAATTATCTACAAAAGTATCATGAGCGTCTTATGATTATGTGCTAGGTAAATATTTGTTTTTTCCTTGTTACACGATTCATTATCACTAGTTTAATCGCTTTTTCATATACGAATATAGAAAAAATGGTTTAATAAGTGATTTTGTTTTTTTTTTAAAAGGCGTGAAGAATATACACGCATCATCTCCGTTGAAGGGGTCGATTGTATCACCTCTACCCCGAGAGATCTTACATAATTTTAGTTTATCTTACTCATTATCTTTGATTGTGTATCTCCATTAGTTTTTTATTTGTTTTTGTTTTTAGCTATGCAAGAACGACAACAAAGAAGCAAGAGATGTTGATGAAGTTAAGGAAACAGAGAAATATTCTTTGACTATGATTACTAAAAAAAACTACCTAATGAAACCCACCATTAAATTGATTCAAACATCTACACGATTGGTTCTGCAATTACATATATATTTAAATTAAACCCATTTAGTTTTTTTTTTTAAAACTAATTTTACTTCTATGTTATTTGAAATGTTTTCATTTCTTTGACCACACCCAAACTCTCCCTAATACGTGAATTGTGTAGCTCTGCAACATATTTTTTATTCACTTTTGGTGAAATTGTTTTTCAAACATTACATTTCAGCAAACTTCAGCAAATAGAAACTCTACATTTCATCAAACTTCAAAAAATAGAAACTCTACATTTCAGCAAATAGAAACTTCAGCAATAAGTAAGTAACTCTACATTTCACATAACATTTAAAGAGGATAGCAAAACAAAAAAAACAATATGTAAGTAACGAGGATTTGGTCTGAACCAACAACATGACCGAAATAGTGAAGGATAGAAAACATCAGCGAATAGAAACTCTACATTTCAGCAAACTTTAGCAAATAGAAAATCTATATTTCCCCAAATAGAAACTTGAGCAATATATAAGTAACTCTACATTTCACTTAACATTCAAAGATGATTCGGTTTAAACCAACATCAGACCGAAATGGTGAAACCTCACCTTGTACTGGAGCGAAATGGTGAAGGATCGCTAGAATTTAGGGTTTAGAGACTTTCGGATGCTTGGTGGGCTAGGGTACGCTTTACTAGGCCTAATGTTTGATTATTGGGCCTATTCACATTAAGTAGCAGAATGTGATTTGATCTCTTCTTCTTTTGATATTATTTTTTGATCAAACGTGATTTGACTGACCTCTTCTAATACTGAAATCCTATTTTTAATTTATTTATTATACAGTAGCAGATTTGATGATGAAAAAACCCTGAAAAATTGAGGACAGTTGACCGGAAAGTTAATGTGAAAGTCAAATTTCCCGCAAAAATAATTTTTGGCGGCAAAATTTATTTTTCCTGCCAAGTTTTTTTTTGTAATAGTCAAAATTATCCAGCCGAAATTATCTCGTCCAAAGGTTTCCTACCGAAAAATATTCGTCAAAATATTTAAAAATCTTTGAAAATCTTTAAAATCATTATAATATCTTTTTAAAACCTTGTAAATATGTTAAAATCTTGTAAATATTTAAGAAACCCTTATTAAATTCTTTTAAAACCCTTGTAAATCCTTTAAAAACCATTTTAAATCTTTAATAACCCTTGTAAACAATTAAAATCTTTTAAAACCCTTATAAAATCCTTTTAAAACCCTTGTAAATTATTTGAAATTGTTTTAAAACCCTTTAAAAACGCATAAAAATCATTTTAAAACCCTTTGAAAACACTTGTAAAATCCTATTTTGACTATTAGATATCGTTTTAAAACCCTTTTAATATACTTGTAAATCCTTTTAAAACCCTTTAAAACAAAACTCGTTAAAACCTTTAGTAAACCGTTATAAAATTCTTTTAAAATCCTTGTAAATCCTTTTAAAAAATTTATAAAATACTTGTAAATTCTTTTAAAACCTTTCAAAAACCCATGTAAATCTTTTTAAACCCTTGTAAACCCTTTAAAACCTTTGAAAATCTCTAATAAAAATCCTTGTATATCCTTTTAAACACTTATAAACCTTTTTAAAACCTTTCAAAACACTTGTAAATCCTTTTAAAACCCTTAAAAATCTTTTAAACCCCTTCTATTTCCTTAAACCCTTGTAAACCCTTATCAAACCTTTCTAAAACCCTTTTAAATTTTTAGCGGGAAAAGTTTTATAAGAATTCTTTTATTGGCGGAAAAATTTTGTCAGAAATATTTTTGAGGGAAAAATTTTGTCGGAAAAATTTTTTGCGGAAAAATTTTGTCAAAAGTTTTTTAGCGGAAAACTTTTGTCGGAAATATTTTTGGCGGGAAAATTTATTTTTGTCATTTCGTTGTCTTAATTATTTTCCAAATAGGGTTAAAATAGTAATAAAAAATTGAAAGAGGGCATAAATAAAAATGGCTAGAAAATGAGGTATTTTTGAAAAGAGTATCAAAGAAACGGTATTTCTAACAGTTTTTCTTAAATTAAACCCATTTCGTTTTTTTTTTAAAACTAATTTTACTTCTATGTAATTTGAAATATTTTCATTGCTTTGGCCACTCTCAAACTATCCCTAATACATGATTTGTGTAGCTCTGCAACATATGAAACCCACCATTAAATTGATTCAAACATCTACTCGATTGGTACATTAAATACATATATATCTAAATTAAACACATTTAGTTATTTTTTTAAAACTAATTTTACTTCTATGTAATTTGAAATGTTTTTATTTCTTTGACTACACTCAACCTACTCCTAAATACATGATTTGTGTAGCTCTGCAACATATTTTTTATTCACTTTTGTTGAAAGTGTTTTTCGTAATTTATCTAATTTTTTGGATAATTCATGCTTTATGTTCTCAATCTCACAACATTTTAATGATGAAATATAGAAAACAAGAAAAAACTCGATCATTGAAAATATTACAGAAAAACGGCCAAAATTAACTCAAACATTTTGTAGAATACGTTTTTAAAACCAAAGAATAATACCATGCATTTTTAACCTAGACTAACAAAAAAAAAAATTACCTACGTGAACCGTAAGTCTATTAGTCGTTTCCTACTTCGATTTACACGGTGTTAGCCAACCGTCTAACAGTACTGAGTTGGCGACAAAACGATACAGTTTTGGTTTGTTTTGTTTTGTAGTTTATACAACAATTCCCAACAAACGATGTTGTTTTGAAAGTAGAGATAAAATTAAAATTAGGGAATAAATATGTCGAAATAATAGAACCAAATTGTTCACATTCATGTAAATTTATAACAAAAAGTACTAAATATGTTAATATTTATTTATATTTCTGCGATATATGACATATTTACCTATGATTTACAGGCAATAATTATTATAACAGTCAATAATGGTTTAATTTACTCAACTTTTAATTGAAAGTTAAGGGAATAGCAAATACATACTCCCTCTGTTTCAAAATATAGGATGATTTAGTTAAAAGAACATACTTTAAGAAATTTTGTTTTTACTTTTAACAACTATCAATAAATACTTATTTTAGTAAAACTCAACCAATGATATAAAAGACTGTAGAATTCAAATGATCATAAATATGAAATGAATTTAAAAGTTGCATAGAAAATTGTAAACATCCTATATTTTGAAACAAATAGAAATCTCGAAAACATCCTATATTTAAAAACAAAGGGAGTACATGTTATCTATACATCCACTATAATCGAAAAATAATTTTAAGAGTTACAGTTTGTCTTAGTGACCATGTAATTTTTGTGTCTTGTAGTTACTAAGATTTCGATATAAATATTTATTTATTTTCATAGTTCATATTTTGGAGTAAAATTATTATTTTAATTGTAATTAAATTAATTTATCGTAAAGTATGCTATTTTCATTAATTTAACTGATGATTTCTAATATAACACAATTAAATAAAAATAAAAAATGATCATGGTGTTATAATTACATGAATGATTTACAAAAACATATGAACGTTTTCAACTAATTACTTTAAAATGAATATTATAACAAATAACGAATTATATCAATCAAGATTGATATTGGTTGTAGAGGAAGTGACTTCATAAACTCTCGCATTCTTTGCAATCCAATGACAATATGTGTTGGTGTAGGCTAGCATTTGTTAAATGTAGTGAATGGTAAAATTGATTTGAATTTTTTTTTAATAAAATAAACAAGCATTATTTGAATTTACTTGATATAAACTTTTAAGTTTGAAAATGCTAATTGAAATCTTATTTAGATATTTACTAAAAATCTTTCTATGAATAAGACCTCTTAGGGGGGGGTATTGAATTAAATATTTGGAGGGGTTTGGTGGAATTTCTATATTTTAGGTCTTGGAGTGATTTGAGTAAAATTTTAGGATGGTTGAATTGATTTGTTTGATTTCTTTTTTTTTTTAAAAAAGAAAAATCATTAGTGATTTGGTGAGATTTATTGAAAGGATTTGGGAGAATTTATTAAAAAAAAGAAGAAGAAGTCAACGACATTCCTCTTTTTATTAATAACTATGCTTTTCTCTTTTGTTATCCTTTCCTTTGCCAAACGTACGGTGTGTTACATGACTCACATATTTTTTGGACGTAGCTCTACCTCTTGATTCAATTTAATGATCAATCAATAACCAATAGTCTCAAGTCTCAACAAGTCAATATAAATAATAAAAAACAATTTAAAGATATAACATAAAACGTATAACATCATGATTCTATATTCATAGCATCTGTCCACATGTTCTCTGCTATTGTTGCTCTCCAATTATTAGCAAGTACTCTTTGTTATTCTTGAGTACCGTGAACTTCTTCATACGCATTATTTTCATCATCACCGTTTTCATCAACACCATTTTCTTCAAGAACGTCTTCTTCAGGAAGAAACACGTCTGAACGACATTCCTTACAAAGATAATTATGTAAAACAGCATATGCAAGTACTAACTCTGCTTGCGTCTTATATGGAAAGGGAGGTGCAGATTTGAAGATGAGAGATCTTGATTTGAAGATGCCAAAAATCCTCTCTATTACGTTACGCAAGCTGGAATGACGATGGTTGAACAATTCATTTTGATTGATGGGATCTTTACCTTGTCCTCTAAAGTCTTGTAGATGATATCGAGTACTACGAAATAGAGCTAAAAAATTACGACGATTGGCGAATCCACAGTCAACTAAATAAAATTTTCCTGAAATATAAAATATACAAATATAAGTTGAATAAAATAAAAATTAATAACTATAAAAATTATTTTATCAAATGGTAAACAAGGTACCTTCATGAACTCTTAATTTGTTTGTATTTCTTATTAAGGCATCATCTAATACCTTTGCGTCATGAGCTGAGCCTTCCCATCCACTAAGAACGTGCATAAATTCTAAATCAAAATTGCATGCAGCTAAAACATTTTGTGATAATTGTCCTTTTCGATTACGGTAACTAGCCGTATCTTTTCCTGTTATCATTGCAAGGATATGTGTTCCATCAATAGCGGGCACACAATCCTAAAAAAAATTATAACCAAAATATTAAAATTTTGCTATATGTTAAAAAAAATGCACAAGAAAATAACCGCATCCCTTAAAATAAGGATAAAATCGTGTGCTGTCTTTTATTTTTGTGGGTACTGCAAGTCTAGGTTTAGCCATATAGCTTGGAGTAAGTGCATTTAACACCTTCAAAATTGTGTTAAAGCTCGTACTTATTGAGAACCTCGACCTCTTGACTCTATCTTGAGCCTGAATATCCCTCGAAATTTGGCCAACGATGAACAAAAATGTGGCAAGCATTTCTTCAACTGAAACATTCCTTGTATCTCTTAAACCCATCTTCACTCGAAAAATACGACATAATTTCAAGAATGCTTATGGATACATGCGATACAAATGTCGAAAATGATCCCGATCTTCAACCAACACATTTTGTATGTATTCATGCCCAAGTCTAGTTGTTGGTTTTCTAATATGTCGTGGTATTTGTTAAACAAAATATCGAATTTTCGCAAGGATCGACAAAACCAGTAACATAATATCAACATCTGATTCAAAATTTCTCATTCTTTTTCTTCTACCTTGCATCTCTTCATTTTGTTGAACTATATGATCCATTATCAAAATCCTATACAAATACATAGTTATGTAAAACGTTTTAGCACCACAAAAATAAGACAAAATTGAAAGTGTGAATGAGATTGATAAGGGTTATTACTAATATAGAGAATGAACTTTTCAACGGAGGCAAAATCACAAAATTAGAGAAAAGAAAGTACCTCACGAATAATCAAGCAACGAACGAGCCGACGGCCAATGTAGAATGAGAGAGGTCACGTTCTACACAGATTTATTGACCTAATTTCACCTCCAAATAATTCCCGCCAAACTTTATTGACTTTGCCCGCTATAATTATAGTTATCAAAACAAGGAAAGAAAAATATGTTATTTTAGATTTATTTTAGGTGGAATAATTATATATAGATATATCTTCTGTTATGTGTTTCTCCAATATTTAAAAATAATAGTTTGAGAAATTTAACGAATTTTGGGAGCTAATTCTGGGAATTACATTGAGTTTATAGGTATTCTTTATCTTTTTGGTTCTTTGATTTTTATAAAAAAAATTGAACCTTAGGATTCTAAACCAGAACCAACGAGCTCCAATGATGGTGATGACGACGACATAGTTAATTATTTGTAGAAAAGAATACACAATTGAAAGTAGTCTCAAATTGAAAATAAAATAAAAGAAAGCTCATAAAACATTTGCTAAAACAAAAACTAAAAACCCATAATGTAGCTAAAAGAATTGCAAGAAAAAAGCTCCAACGTGAAAAAACCATCCTAAAGTATAATGCATCGAGCTTCATTCTTTTGATTTACGAAGGTTTTGTAAAATCCATCACTTACGCTCTATTGTAGACATGTGCATGAATCCGGATTTCATACCTAAGCTATGAACCAGTGTCATGGTCTCGTAACGCAAATCCATGTCCAAATCAGGTGTTTCTTTGATAGCATCCCACACATTATTAGCTTTGTTCTCAACTTCTTTTTCTTCAGCTTCCTTTTCCCATCTTTTTTGTATCATGCCAACAATTTGATTACCGAATTCTGTGACTGTATTCACTTCATCCATAACCATGTTCGCACTAAATGCATTAGTTCTAGCTTTCTTTCTCTGAGGAAGCTTTTCAGCCCTACTTTTCTCTAATGATGAGAAAACGTCAAGCATTGATGTTTCGTCGTATGGGATTCCCTGCGTATCATCCATTATATGGACACGATTTAAATCATGTGTCTCATCATCGTCTCCAACTTGAGAAGCATCGACATCAATGGAATCGCCTAATCCCACAGCATTACGTCCACTGGCCACATTTGATCCAAATATCAATCTTAAATCTTCGAAATCGTCAAATGTCGCATCACGCATATTTGTTTTATTTGGATGAGCTTGTTAAAAAAACAATCACTAAATTTAGTTTTATACATAAGCACTACTATATTCATTAATTTTATGTTATATTTTTTTTTACCTTCAAATAGTCATCCCATACTTCATCTCTAGCAGTGAATTTCTTCGTTATATGATCCCTCCCAAACCCAGAACTGAAACGAAAAAGTTCTGACAAGCTTTTGTACATACCCTTCAAGATCTTCATCCCATTTTTGTAGTCGGTGTAGGTTTTGTTAGTTCCAAGCTGCTTGTGTATAGTTGGTAATATTCTTGTCTCCACCATTAATTTGTTTAATTTGCCACTAGCATCAGGGAAACCCTGATTGATTGCTTCCACAAGGAGCCGCAATATCATCTTGTGTTCAGGTCCAGACCATTTATTATATGGACCTTTAGATTTCACATCCTGTGTATCTTGCACATCTTGCAAATCTTCCATTGTAGTATTAAAACTAGCCATACAATACAAAAAAATATGTAAACAATATATCAATCATTAAAACCAAACAATCTACATATTATTTTTATTATTCAAAGAACGAGGACGGTGCTTTATAATCAGAATTAACAGTTACCAACAACATCTAAATCATGTTTCATGCGACATTAAACACATAATTTTCAGTATATAAAAACTATATGAACAATAGTCATTCAGTATATAAAAACTATATATATGAACAATAGTCAAGAAGAACATCATCTAAACGGATAAAGTAACACAACTAGAAATAAAAAGTGGACACTACCAAAACTAACTAACCATTGATCGTAAATAATTAAGAGAAATACTGACTTTGACAGAGAAGAGGATGAAAGCTTGAAGATATCAGTTTTGTAAGTTCCTCCTCTAAGAAAAACAAAGCCATTGATCGTGTATATATATCACCACCAAGCCATTAACCCTAATTGGAAAAACAAAAAAAAACAAACTGAGAAGCCCATAATTTTACTTTAATCCAAAAAAGTTAGCCCACTATGTTTATTTATTAATGAAATATTATAAATTGTATAAACAAACTTTATAAGTATACGTAGGCGATGGTATTAGATCTATTTGCATCATGAGCTTATTGGAAACAGATTTATAATTTATAAAACTTTCCAGCCATGTCAAAGAGGGCCTTTTCCATACAATATCTAATAATATCTAATAAGATTCAAGGAATTAAACAGAATCACTCATATAGCGATTAAACATGAAAATGATGAGATAAAGAGCCATGATCATAAACATGAGGATTGGATTCGTCATTGCTGTTACAAGTGGATTCGATTGGATACTTGAGAATGCTTGATATGAGAGAGTGAGAGAGAACTTGAAAGTAAAATCGAGATCGAGAGAGATAGAAAGACAAGAAGGAAGAGAGAAAATTGAAAAAGATAGAAAGATGAGAAGGAAGAGAAAAAATTGGTCGTTCGTATGCTTTTTGTGGACTTTCTTTTTAACCAAATACCACCTCTAGAGGTGGTATTGTTTTATTATTATTTTTGCACTAAAAAAGTGTCCAAAGTCTCTCCAAATCTATTTTCAGTATTTTTCTAAAAACATTTTGTGAAGTTTGAATAACAGTGGATTTGCTTTGGTTTTTATAAATTCTTAATTGAATAACAAGAAATTTGGAATTATTCGAAGTGATTTTATATAAATTCCAGTTTCAATAACATGGAATTTGCGAAGAGATTTTAAAATCACTAATTTAATAACGGGTGATTTTAACAAAAAACCAAAAATTTTAAAAATCACTGTTTGAATACACTCCCCTAAGTGTTTCACAACATATGAACTCATAAATAGTAAAACTCAAGTATACGTAAGAAATATGAGTTCAATGAGTAATGAAATAGTAAAACATACTTCAAAATTTATTTTCAAACTACACACATTTTTCAAACAAAATAATTTGCATAACTACTTTCCATTTACTAAAGAAAATAAGTTGTTTTCTCAAAGTATCTAAGCATACCGAGGTATTTTGGACCGAATATAAAAATAATTAATTTTTTAAAAGGTAGCTTAATATTTATAATGTATATTTACTCACAAAATATTTTATATATTATTTTAATTTCAAACCTACGCAAAGCGTGGTGCATTTTCTAGTCAATACAATAATAACAATAGGTTCTCTCTTAGGTTGACACATCAGCTTTTTAAGCTGTTCTCAGCATGACACATCATTAAGAACTACTGTCCAATCAAATTATAACAATTAATACAAGTCATTATTTTCGTCTAGGAGAAATCCTCCCCTATTCCACATCATTTTCTGACATCATCATCTTGGGCTTTTTAAATTTATATATGGTTCATCTTGGTTTTTTTTTTTAATCTTGGTTATAACCCCAAATGTGCTAGGTTTTGTTGAAATAGGCTTATGGGTTTCGGTTAAATAGAGCTAGTTCTATAACAGAGTTGTGTTTGGGAGCTTGATTTGGTGAATAATAAAGTTGAGAAGCTCTGGATAGTTGGTGGGGTGGGTTATTGGATTTCTTCACTTTCTTCATTTGTTGAGTCAGCAACAAGATCAAGGATCTGCTGATTTTGGGTATTTTTATCAAAATCTGAAAATTGATAATTCAAAAAGAAGGTTGATGTAGTTATCAAGGTCTTTGGTGAAGTTTGTTTCTGACAAAATTCGATCCTTAAAGTTTATATTTGTTGATCTTAGGATTATTCAATCGTCACATCAAAGCTTCCAACATTTTGATATGCCGAGATTACGAAGCTCAAGTATTGATTGATGCAACAAAATGCAATCAAAAATTTTTGTGTATGTACTGAGAATTTGATATGAATTGGGTTTGCAGATTTCAGATTTTGGACTACTTAAGTGGTTCCTAGAGAATTCGCCTCATCCCATTGTTTTCCCTAACGAATGCACATTCGGGTCAGACGTTGAATTCCACAGCTACAGTATCTTTATGTGAACCTTTCTTCTCGATGTTTTTGAGTCCAAAACCTGGTTGGTTCTTTATGCACGTTATCGTAGATGAGAAGCCAGATGTGTTTGTGTTTGGTGTATTGCTTATGGAGATCAAAACTGTGTCTTATACCGAAACAATGAATTCTCTACCATGATGAAGGTTAGTTTCTATATATAATATGGTTAGATTCTATATATAATACTCTATTTTTTTTTTCTTCTGATACTTAATCGACAATCAGAAACTGTTTTAAATTTAACAGAAGGCATGAATTTAAAATTTTAAAATTATCAATAAAAATTTCAAATGTGAATAAGTTGTGTCTACATAATGTGTTCTAAAGGAAATATGTGTCTAAACCAAAAGAAAACAAACTTCACTTAAACATAGTGCATATAGTATATGAAACGGAAAATTTCTTTGTAAATGAAACAACTATCACATACGTGATCAAAATCTCCAGCAACGCACTCGTCATCAACCTCAATTTGAGTTGAGGTTTTGATATTCCTCGAGAAAAGCTATTGGAATCATCCTTAAGGTTTTCTGAAACAGTGAAAATCAAAACTTAAAAAGCAAAAGTCCTAGAGTTTACCTAATCCTTAAACTTGTGGAACTAACAATCTCTCCCCGGCAACGGCGCCAAAAACATGATCGTGTCGCGGGACGTGTATCAGGTTTTAAAAATCCCAAATAACACAATTAATAAGCTGCAAGTGCATAGCAATCAATCGTAGTACTTAGGGTATCGAATCCACAGAGAGAGAAGTAGTTCGGACAAGCTTATTAAGACAAGTAAAGCTAGAACAAACAAATAAAAGGAGTTGGTTGTGGTGTCACGATTTGCAAGTAAAAAATAAGAAAGCAAGTAAAGAAAGCAAGTAAATGAACGCGGGAAACAAAGCAAGTAAATCAATAAGAGACAAACGTTGGGCATCAAGGGTATCGCAGGGGGTTCAATGATCGCTATCTAAGTAATACTAGAATTAGGTTTGTTTACTTCCAAGTCTCGGACATACGAAACACTAAGATTCGGCTTATACTAGGTTATAGGATAAGTCGGCTAAAATCCTTATACTCCGTTACTCAACTAACGCAGGCAACGACGCATATATCAAAGCAATAAGATCAAGTTCGATTCTAGTCCATAAAGCCCTATAACTAAGTGGTGTGTGCTTGTTATAACACGATACACATTCGTAAGCTAGGTCTAGCGTATTAAACAACCTTGTGAGCAATTTAAACACTTGGGATCACGAGTTAGGACATGAATCTAACTACATGCATTAAGAAACAACTTACTTAGAAAGAATACAGTGTAAACGATCAAACAAAACCCTAGATATTGCCACCTAAATGATCGGCCATATTCCCCCCTTTGATTAACCCTTTAAACCCAACTAGAAAACTACTCTAGCATGGTTAAAGTGATCATCAAAGTTAGGTTTGATAAACTCATTAGAAAGAGAAGAATAAGAACTGAATAGGGTTTAGAGATTACTTCTTTGAATGTAAAATAAAAGAGGTAAGACTTCACCTTAATAGATCTTAGAGTAAACAAGAGAAAAGAGAGAGAGATTCGGTGATTCTTCAAAGCTTCAAGGAACGACGGCTGCAGCTCACGGTGAGGGCAGAGAAGACTTGATAGGCACGGTGGAGGCTCTTCGAAGGCACACCTAGGGCTAGGGCTTCAACATGTATTTATAGGGTTTGAAGACCAAGAATTAGGTCTAGGGGTAAAAGCATCTTTTCCCGTGATTAGGTTTAAGTGCAAACTCGAGTTTCATGCAAGGGAGAAGTCTTAAGGGCCGGTGTGGAGAGCGAGAGGCAGCCCAGGCTCGGCCCAAGTGGCCGGTGTGGCCCAGAAGCTCCGGATCGGTTGAATAGCTTCTGGCCTGTCTGGACATGTCTTCACTCTTCTGGTCATAACTTCCTAACGGCTCGTTGAAAAGCTCTGATTCCACTTCGAGACGAATCTTGACTCTTCTAGCTTTCCACAAAAACCGAGATCTCTTGATTTAGTAACCGGGATGACCTCGACCGTATGCCATACTTCTGACGTACAGAAGCTGTCTTGAAACGGGTTTTGATCGCCTTTGGGTAAAAAAAACTCAAAAACTCTTAAAACCTTCTTGGCTCCATAAATACTTGAATAACACCTTCTTAGCTCTGAAATCACTCCAAATTCTCCCTAAAACATAAGAAAACAATAAAAAAAATATGGGCGAAAATCCCATGTTATCAATCATCATCTCAAGCTTACTTCCTTGAGAAGGTGCGGCTTGGATTGGTCCGGCTTGGAAAGGCACCTTGTTGTTGTTGTTATTGTTGTTGTTGTTGAAGGGGGCTCTCGGCTGGAAGTTGTTACCACCGTAGTTGGCGTTTTGAAAGCGGTTTTGAAACGGCTTTGGTTGCGGATAGCGTTGGTCTTGAGGATTCTCCACATTCGGGTTCCTGTAAGAAAGGTTAGAATTATTGCGAAAGTTGTTGTTGTACCCTCGGTTTTGGTAGAATCCTTGGTACCAACATAGTTTACTTCCTCTTCTTGGTTGAATGTATCATCGAACTCTTGGAAAGCCTCGGTGTTTCCATTACCAATCGTCTCACATGAGTTGACGGCACGGTTCTGGTTCCTTAGAAGTTGATTCATCATTCCCTTCAGCTCGGCAATTTGCTTTGCGTCGGAATCATTAGAACGGGTTGTTCTATCAAAATTGGTGGAAGCATTACTGTTGCTTGTGGCGAGATTCTCTATCAAGTCACGTCCTTCTTGAACAGTTTTGGTAGTGAAATCTCCATTGCTCGCCGTGTCTAGTGAAAGTTGAAACTTGGAATGTAATCCTCTATAGAAAGTACTTAAGTGGTTACCTTCCGGGAAGCCATGGTGAGGACAATCGCGTTCGTAGTCCTTGAATCGTTCCCATGCTTCGTGAAATGATTCAACAGGTCCTTGTTGGAATCCTTGCAGCTTATTTCTTAGAGAATTGGACCGTGACTTCGTGTAGAAGTGATTGAGAAAGGTTGACATGCATCCTTCCCAATTGTTAATCGATCCAGGAGGTAAAGACTTTAACCATCTATGAGCCTTGTCGGATAATGAGAAGGGAAAAAGCTTACACTTCAAATAATCGTCGGGTACTCCACCGGATTGTGTTGTACTGCAGATTTCTTCGAAAAGATCGATGTGATCCATCGGGTGCTCCGTGTTTAAACCATGGAATTTGTTTTTCTTCACAAAACCAATGATTTGAGGTTTGATCTCGTAGTCACGTCTTGGAGGATTAGGTACTCGTATGGCAGCTCGATCTTCCGGGTATTGATTTGGCGCATCATAATCGGCTATCGTACGGTGTGGAGCGGCTCGTCTCAAAGGAGGAACTTAAGCGGCATGTCTTGCAGCAACATTAAGAGGATGTTGGGCATTGATGACATTAGCGGGCTGTAGAAGATTTAGGTTGTCTCCCACGCCTGGAGGATTAGCTTCCGGAGGAGCTTGTTGATCACGTTCTTGGCCATCTTGGGGGTCGAGTCTTTCTTCTTGCGGTTCGTAGATGGGATTGCCATCTTCATCGTGTAAGGGCTGTCCATGCTCGTCTAGGGCTGGAACTTGTTGGTGTTGCGGACCAAGGTCTCCATCTCCGGGTTTCTTTGGTCGGCCATGAGTTGCTGTCTTTGAAGTCTCCGGATTTCACGTTCTAGTCTTCCTATATCTTGGTATGCGGCACACCTGAGTTTTGACTTCTTGTCATGCACTGCAGATACCAAAAACAGAAACTAAAAGGAAAATGCGGTTATCGAAGAAAAGTAAAAATCAGAATTTAAACGTTAAACTTAAAGTATCTTAGAGGAAATCTCTTATCGAATTCAATGGTAGCTTGAATCACTCCACGGCAACGGCGCCAAAAAGCTTGATGTGCGTAGAATTTTACTTCAGAACTTTTACCTGAAAGACTACACGTTAAACTGCAAGTGCACAGTAATTAGAGTAGTATTTAAGGATCGATCCCACAGAGAGTGTAGCTACGGGTTATTGAATTCAAACAAGAAGATTTAGCTAAGACAAAACTAAACTTTGGGGTTTTGGTTTTGGGTTTCCTAATAACTAATGCAATGAAATAAGAAAGTAAATAAATGAAAGCTAAATGAACTAATGAAAGCTAAGATGATAATCGGTTGTAAACTAATATGACTAAGGCGTTGGGCGTTCTAGGGTTTCTTCGGGGATCATGATTCTCGACTAACTAGGGTTTAGATCTCTAGGGTTTTTATGTTTTCGTTCTAGTTCATAACTACGAAAGGCGAATGAACGAGTTATCCTATGTTATAGAATATGCCGGCAAATCTCCCTATACTCTGTTACTCAACTGACGCAGGCAACGACGCATAGATCAACGCATTAGGGTTTGATTCGCTAAGTACTCTAAGTCTTGTTACTCAACTTACGCAGGCAATAATACGAAGGATTGGTAACACTATGTCCGAGATTAGGTTTACCCGATTAGAGCTCCTAACCTCTTGGATCAGCGTTTGGTGATCAATCCAAACACATGCATTAAGTGAAAGATGTCCCAAAAGAATCTAAGTATGAACGAAATTATAGATCTATAAACCTAATATGATTTGAACCATGAATCCCCTTTGAATCACCCATAAAACCCAACAAAGAAAACTACTCGCTCATGATGCTAAGAAACGACATGGAGATGAAGTAGAAAAGCATAATAAACGAATATGAATAAACAAAGGGGGTTCAAAGGAAACTTCCCTAGTGTCACAGAAGATACTTGTCTCCCCAAAAGTCTTGAAAAAAAGAGTAGAAGAGAAAACAATGTAGAACAAAGGAGAGAGCTTCAAAGGACAACTTCTTCGGGATGCAAGAGCTTCGACGAGGTGGAGCTAGGAGAGCTGAGAGTCTCGTCGATGGAGGCTGCGAGATCTAGGGTTAGGCGGTGAGGAAGCTGTGAAGGAGGCCGTAGGGTTTCCACAACTTGTCTCGGTATTTATAGGCTTCGATTAGGTCAAGGGGTAAAACCGTCATTTCCCACAAATTTGGTTAAATGAGGCTCGAGTTTCTGGAGAGGGTACGACTTGTGATGACCGGGGTGAGACGTGAAGAGCAGCTCGGGCACGGGCACTCACGACCGGGGGCGTCAGAAGGCTCCGGACCGGTCGCGAGGCTGTCTGGCCGGTCCGGGACATGTCTTCACTCTTCAGGGCATAACTTCCGATTGGCTTGTTGAAAAGCTCCGATTCCACTTTGAGGCGAATCTTGACTCTCCGAGCTTTCGAAAGCCACCGAGATCTCTTGATTTGGTAATAGGGAAGACCTCGAATGGACGCCATACTTCTGAGGCACAGAAACTGTCTTGAAACGGGATTTGATCATCTTTTACTCCTTTTTGCTTGAAAACACATTATTCATTCTTGAAGCATGAATACTTGAAAACATCCTTGAAATCCCCAATTCTATTTTCTCCATGGAAAACCTAAATAAAATATAGTAAAAGTGGGCTAAAATACGATGTTATCAATGAGCCTCCTACGAAGAAGGAGAAGAAGAAGAATGTGGTTGTCTCTAAACAAGTTAGTGCAATAATTCAGAGCAGGATTCCAGAGAAGCTACTTAATCCAGGAAGCTTTGTGCTAGATTGCACTATCTCTAGAGGAAGGTTTCCTCGTTATTTTTATGATCTTGGCTCTTGCATCAACTTGATTCCCCATTCTGTTGCTGTAAGACTTGGGATGACTGATTCCAGGCCTACTTGGATTATTCTTCTCTTGGCTGATCATTCAAAGAGAATCCCTGAAGGTATCTTAGAGGATGTTCGGGTTAAGATTGGTGAATGTTTAATTCCAGCTGATTTTGAGGTATTAGCATATGATGAAGAGCCTCTAGACCCTCTTATTCTAGGAAGATCTTTCTTGGCTACTTCAGGTGCTTAGATTGATGTGAAAAGCGATCAAATTGCTTTGAATGTGTGTGATGTGGTTAAGATTTTTGACATGGATAAGTCAAGAAGGACAACAACAATAGATGGTCAATCTTTCTCTGTCAAAACTTCCACAGATGATATTGCTGCAACAGAGGCTGCGATGGCCAAACTGAGTACTGAGAATCGATCTGCATAGATGGTGTCAATCGACACCATTACTTGTATCGATCGACACCCACGACAAACAGAACCAGAGTTGTCCAACAAAGCTGCTTTTCGAGTTGGAATCGATCCTATAAGTCCTGGAACTATTATCACTGCACCTCCACCACTCCATCCACCTCCTAAACAGCTACGATACTCACGTTCTCCACCTAAACCTCCTGATTTCATCAATAAGATTTTAAAATTTTCCAAGACTGATTCACGGTTAAGCAAGCCACGAGTTTCTCGTCCAGCGCTTGTTCGTTCTTTTGATGATTCAGAAAAAGGAGTATTCCACCCATACCTAAGTCCCTCCCTGCTGATGTTCCTCACTTCCTAGGCCGTGCTCACACACCAACTGCTTACACACCACCATGGATGATTAGACGTTTTTCCAGGAAGTATTTACTGCCCCCATATGATCCACCTGATGCCTAAACTCAGACACAGTCAAGCTAATGAGTGAAAACAAGCGCTTAGTGAGAGGCAACCCATTTGTATTCGTTTTTCTTTTATTTTTATTTATGTTTTTCGTTTTATTTTTTTTCTTTGCCAACTTCGGGTTTGTATGCCACTAGGGACAGTGTCATTTAAGTCTATGGGCAGTTACTAATTATGATTTTCTTTTTGAGTGTTATTCTTCTTTTTTTTTTGAGTCGTTTTATTGAGTCAAAACATTTTTTTGAAAATTATGATCTTTTTCACTAGTTTGTGCATGGTTAGTTTAATGCTGGAGATTCAAGTCAATCCGACTAATAAAAAATCCTGAGAGTTAATCAATAGACCAGAGGATATCCACGTTTTCAACACAATACGCAAAAGCCTGAGTTAAGTTTGCGCTCTTCACCTCATCATTACGGTTAGTATTCGTAGAACTTGACTCGTCGTTTATACCTGATAATGAGACAAATGTGGAAAAAATAATGGTATTTCTCTCCCTAAAAGATATATAAAAAAAAAGATTGAGATGATTTTCTTTTGGAGTAAAGGGATAGGAAAATTTCCAGTGATCTCATTATTTTACTTAAAGAGGAATGATCACACGAAGGTTGGAAGCAAGGCTAGGAAAATTTCCGATGATACCATTATTCGCCTACACCTTTAAAGCTAAAACAAAAAGAATGATTCAAAAAAGAATAAGTCTGGGGGACAGAATGAGTAGCAAAGAATGTGAAAAAGGTTACTTTATCATGGTATAGTATGTGAATGAGTCTAGAATGTTCTTGAGTACTGATTTTATTGATGAGATTTATGCGATCAAAGCTATAGGATATAGTTGTAAAATTTGGTTTGAATGATCAAGCTAATAGGCTAGAGAAATTGGGATTTTCTATGTTTTCAACCTTCTTCCACGGGTTCGGTTTTTGTGTATTGCTTGAGGGAAAAGCTAAGTCTGAGGGAGTTGATGTAACATGGTTTTTACGGTTTTGAATCATGATATAAGTATGGGTTTTAGAGTCTTTTTGTTATTTCTAGAGTCTTTTCTAGTCTTTTCAGGTTTATGCACGTGTAGGACCAATTTGGAGATTATGGATCATTTTGGAGCAAAACCGAGAAGTTGTGCTACAAGAGCAATCCGGAGACCAATCTTGGTGTCGGTGTCGATCGACACTATCCCCGGTGTCGGTCGACACCAATATCTGACGGCAATTCAATTTCGCGTGTCTTTGTAGTGATGAAGATTTCCAGAATCGCTCAGGAACGTTTTCCTATTTTCAAAGAAGTCCCTGCACGTTTTTAAGAACATATATATAGACTTTTAGTGTTTTGTTTTAAAAATCTCATAGATCGCTGATTCTATTGTAATCTTTGGAGCTTGAACCCTTTGAGAGATAATTGGGGAGAGCTCCTCTAAAGAAGATCTTTCTTAACTTTATTATCTTCTTTGTTTTCTTAATGCAATTCTATTCAATCATGTTATTTGTTTCAATCTCTTGTTAGGTTTAGGAATTCTCATTAAGGACTTAGATAAATTAGTAGATCGATTACCTTTTAGGATTAATCTTTAGAGTTCTTCACCTTAAGTTGTTCTTAATGCTAGTTCTAGAGTAGCTAACTAGAACTTGATCTTAGGATAATAGGTTAGATCCGAGATGCGGCTCGGTGCGAACTTTTTGCGCCAAATTATCCGCTTTTACATTTGCACTTCGAGGGATTAAAGATAAAGAGAAGCTTGAAAATTCCTCTTTGTCTCTCTTGAAATCGTCTAAATACACTAAGAAGGCCGGCCATTCGGTTGGGGAAGACACCATCTTCACCAAGTCTGAAAAGTCTATATAAAAAACTACTTCTTGATTGTCGGCTCCAATCATACACTTCATCGCCCAGAGAAAAGCTTCCACTTCTGTATGTAGTGGAGAAAGACTTCTTCGGATGTTGGCAACTCCCATAGTTGGCGTCTCTCCATTTGAGGATGTGCAGAACCACCCTGTTCCGGAAAATTTATCAGTCTCTTTCCATGATCCATCCACGAAACACCGATATCCGGAGTAGAGAGTATCATGGGAAAATTCTCTCACTCGAGCTCGAGATTCACTGTTTAAAGAACCATGATTTTCATTCAGAAGCTCTAATTGAGCTAACTGCCACGAATGATCCTCTTTTTCCGCTAAACATAAAACCTCTAATTGGTCTTTATCCACATTTTCAAAGATCTTTTCATTTCTAGCTTTCCAAATATACCAAATTATCCATGGATATGGAGAAGAGTCTACCTCTGATGGAATTCTCCAAAAAAGGTGATCCAAATTTGCGTAAATTGAGGCCGTAGAGAAAATTCCCGGAACCGTAGGAATCTGAGAAAGTGCCCAAATTTGTCTCGCTGGGTGGCATTCAAAAAGTGTATGGTTAATTGATTCCTCTATCGCACCGCATCTGCCACATCCTGTTTCACAATTTATTCCTCTTTTCCTCAGATTTTCTGTAACCGGTACACAACCCAATAAAATTTGCCACAGAAAATGACGTAACTTAGGCGGACACTGCACCTTCCAAGTATATGCTTTTAGAGATTTAAAATCCGGGCCAAAAACGATAAATTGCCTTCCAAATTCTCTAGCCGCGCCGTATGATAACCAGATTTAACTGTGTATTTTCCGGATATAGAGAAATGCCACCCGAGGGTATCCTCCATAGGTTGCGCACCCAAAGGCAGGGCACTAATCAACGCGACATCTTCCGGATCAAAGAGCTCTTGCAAGAGATCAATGTTCCAAAAATTCGACCGACTGTCGATAAGATTTTTGACTTTCAAAGATGGGTCAATAATTGAACCATTACTTTCTGGTCTCGGGAATTGAGTTGGAATCCACGGGTCCTCCCAAACTGAGATGGACACCCCAGAACCGACTCTTTTAATAAGTCCTTTATTAACCAGAGATCTAGCTGAACATATACTCCGCCATCCATATGATGGGGAGTATGACTTTATATTTTCCAAAGGATTGGATTTCCATAAATACCGCCCTTTAAAAACCTTTGTGAAAAGAGAATCTGGAACCGTAATCAACTGCCATAATTGTTTTGCTAATAAGGCTGAATTAAAATCGTCTACATTCCGAAATCCTATTCCTCCTTCTGATTTACTGTTACACAGTTTATTCCATGCCATCCAGTGCATACCTCTAGAATCACCATTTGAACTCCACCAAAAATTAGCAACTGCACTAGTTAGTTTAGAAGTGATTGTTTTTGGTAGTCTGAAGCACGACATAGCATAAGTTGGTAGTGCCGCAGCTACCGATTTAATCATCACTTCTTTCCCACCTTTTGATAAAACTTTGGCTGACCATCCATTTATTCTAGTCTGAAATCTATATCTAACCAACGAGAAATTTTTTGTCTTCGAACCACCTAGACTTTCCGGCAACCCGAGATAAGAACCCATACCACCGATGTTAGTGATACCCAAGGTAGATTTAATTTCTTCCTTGATATCATCATCTACCTTATGCCCAAACTGAATTGAAGATTTTGAAAAATTTATCTGTTGACCCGAAACCGCTTCATATTTCTTTAAAATCCCCAAAATTACCCCACATTGATCCTTGTTAGCCTTGCAAAAAAATAAACTGTCATCCGCAAATAACAGATGTGAAACCGAAGGGCTGGCTGTTGCTACTTTGATACCCGTAATTAATTTTTCTCGTTCCGTTTTCCGAATATTCGCAATTAGCACCTCTGTACAAAGGATGAATAAATAAGGAGAAAGCGGATCTCCTTGTCAAAATCCCCTCTCTGGTACTATTAATCCTCTAGGTTGTCCATTAAGGAGAACTCTATATTGGACTGTTGTAATACACCACATTATCCAGTTAATCTATTTTTCACAGAAACCCAATTTTCTTAATACCTTCTCAATGAAAATCCATTCCACCCTATCATAAGCCTTGCTCATATTAGTTTTAATAGCCATAAATTTTCCTTTACAAGATGGGTTACTTCTCAAACCGTGAAACATCTCTTGAGCAATAAGAATATTATCTGAAATCAATCGTCCTTCAACAAAGGCTGATTGTGTTTCCGAAATCAGTTTTGGTAGAACCGTCTTAAGTCTTTGGCAAAGAATCTTCGATATAATTTTATAACCAACATTGCACAAACTTATAGGCCGTAATTCCGTCATCCGTGTTGGTCCTTCCATTTTTGGAATCAGACATATATTTGTTGTATTTAACCGTTTATCGAAAATTCCATCCTCTAAAAAGAGTTGACCAGAAAAAGAAGATCTGTTTTAATAGTAGCCCAAGCCTTCTGAAAAAATAAGGCTGTCATACAATCTGACCCTGGCGCTTTCTCCAGATGCATCATAAACAAAGCCACTCTCACCTCACACTCCGTTGCAGGTGCCGTTAGAAATTCATTAACCTGGTCTGTAATCAGATTTTGAACTTCTTCCAAAGATTCCTCGAAAGCCTCAAGCTTAGTTGTAGTAAATAATTCCTTAAAATAAGATACTGCTATATTTTGAATATGTTTATCCTCTGCAGATCAAATCCCGTTTTCATCATGTAACCCCGTAATTCGATTCCTTGCCCGTCGCTGTTCCGTTAGAGCATGAAAGTACTTTGAGTTATTATCCCCTAATTACATCCAAAAGCTCCTACTTTTCTGATGCCAATACAATTCCTCATCTCGATAAGCCTCTTTCAACCGAATTGTTAATTCCGTAATCTCCTCCCGTGTTCTACTATCATCTCTTTGCGCTACATGTAATTCTGATTTTATTTCCTCAATCGTTTGCCGACCATAAGGAGTTAATTCTCTCCGCCATTGCGAAATATCCCGCCTACAATTAATCAATTTTTCCACAAACTTCCCCTCTCCTAATTCCGTATCAACATTCCAACCATTTGAAATTGCCTCTAGTAAACCTTCCTTCCCAATCCATCTCTTGTCAAACCTAAAACTTTGTTTCCCACGTGGTATTTTATCCGCAATCGTAGCTATCACCGGTGCATGGTCGGAAGCTATCATTGGTAAATATTCAACGAAAGAATTGCAGAATAATTCATGCCAATTCATTCCAGCTTAAAACTTTCATTTATCAACCTTTGGTTTAGGTGGGTTGCGTCCACCCGTTAAACCCTTCACTGCGCCATGGTGCGTCGGGTTATAATCTTCAAACATGTTTTTAATGCTAGTCTAATTTTAGAAATTTACAGATGAGAGTCGGAACTTCCTGCTGTTAGGTTTAGTTAGTTAGTGCAAGCGAGAGTTGGTTGGCTATACATTAGCGATTTGAGTTCTAGAACGGTTCGATAATAAATCCTAATTAATTTGCTAGATCTACTATTTATTTATTTCTTGAGAAATTCCCTAGGCCTTACGTTTTCCTCATCTGAATTTACAACCAATTTTAATTATTTTTTTATTTTTAATTTTCCTTATTTTCTGTTTAACTTAATTCAAAACATGTTGGTCTATTATGTGAACACGAGAGCTTTGTGGAATTCGACCTAAAGTGCTACACACGATCTCTTATTTGAGAGAGTAGTTTTAGATCTAATTTGACTCACATCAGTCTGTCTTCTCATTCTCTATATAGTGGTGCCATTTTGGTTTGTCTTCACTCTATGTTTTCGTCAAAGTTAGTATTCCATTTGAAAAATTTCCTGTAAATTATTAGGGTTTCAAAATCATTAGTATAAAACATGGGCTGTGGAACTTTTAAAAAAAAAGAAGAGAAGACAAAAGAAGAAGAAGATACGGTGAAGGTGAAAAAGACTTCCAAAATATTTTATTTCTAGGGTTCCTTATATTGTTGTTCTATTATATATACCATTATTTAGTTCTGGGATATTTTTTCTCATGTACCTTATGAAATTATTTGGTCTTTGTTTCACTTTTTAGAAGAAATTCTCAACAAGTTTACTTTCAAGCTTCTAATATTTCAATGTTCGTAGAGTTTCCTTTTCAAATTTTTAAAATGTTTCTAGATTTTTCTTAAGAATATGTACTTCAATTTTTTTTAAATAACATTATATGCTATAATCTGTTATGTCTGTTAATGCATCTTTCATTTATGAAAATTATGTTGATTAAAAAATAAAATTCTGACATAGATAATGTTTTTTAGGTTTTTTTGACTTGAATGTACGAGAGTGACGAAGTATGTGCCATAGTTGAGAAGCCTCCAACAAAGTTCAGTCCCTCCGTAGTTCCTAACAAGGTTAGTACTCTCCCAAAAAAATTTTATGAAATCCCACTACCCAGCATATTTATGTGCTTATCTTTTTCAGCAAGAGGAAAGAAGTAGGATATTTGGGAAATAAAATTAAAAACCTTAGTCCAAATATGCAAAGCTATAAGGTTTTGACTAATGTTTAGCATTTTTTGGTAGACGGTTGGGCTGCAATAACCTAATATCTTCAATGATGGTAATGGAGGGGAACTGAATATGTTGAGTGGACTGAGGGCATATACATCATTCAAACCCAACAACTATTGTTCCAAGACAAGGACATGGATGGTAAAGATCAGTTGCTCGATATTCCAACAGTGAAGAATGAGTCAATGACGGTGCTTACGAAGGACCTATTAACAAGGGTACCAAAAACCCTAATTAAGGCTTGGAAACCAGCAACAAAGCTACACCTAAGCTCGATAGGTCTTACGTCTTTTCCACTATTGATAGCTTTTGTTGTGTGCATTTCTAATAAATTAACAACGGTGGCTAAAGAAAGCTGATATCCCTTCTCGACCGTCTTCCTCATTAATTTTTTCTCTGAAGGGGAACTGGTGTTTTTTTTTTCACTGTGTCAGATGAGCTAGAAATCAGTGAAGATGAGGCTAGAAGATTTGAATGGGTAGCAGAAATTAAACTACTAGATTAATGATGATTGTGAAGTCAAAGTCATATGCTTTTAACTAACCATGCAAGACAAAGATGGTAAAGTACAAGCTTCCTTATTTGCTCATCCTTATGAATCATTGTGTGTTTACAAGCAGATAATACTTTTGCCAATTTTTACATTTTGTTTCCCAATCTTAAGCAATACCCTTGCTTATGATCACTTTAACGTTTATAATTAATGTTTCAATACTCTTTGAGTTTCTAATATGAGTTCTTAGACTAACATTTATATATATGCTATTAGTGTGAGTTTGAATGTCGCCAATTCTAGCATTCGGAGGTAATCGAAACAAAGAGAGATGATGGTTGTGTTAATGATGATGTAATGTGTAAACGACTATTTTTGGGTGCTTTTCAGCCACGGCCATAACCGTAAGGAATCATAGTAACCTAGAGTTATATCGTTTCACCGAATAACCAATATTTAAAATCTAAAATGTAAACCCCACATTATTTTGTAGTTTTGTTATTTTCTAAGTCAAACTTGACATGTCAGATAAAGATACCCTGAACAAGAATAATGAAGGTAACGTTCAAGCGCATTTGAGCAAGAACAAGTTGGCCGGATGGATCTAATAGAAAAGAAGTAAACAAGAGACATATTCTAATGAGTCATGGAGGAGTAACGCGATCTAGCTAAAGCAACTCAAAGTTATATAAGTTTTTGTTAATTAAAATGTTAGATACAATATCACATGAACTTTTGTTGTTTTAACTAAGTTAAAAATATCGATTATCATATATACCGGGTGTAGCCCGGATTAATCCCTAGTATAAAGAGAAGAAATAAATAAAGAAACTCTAGAACTCGAATCACAGCAATGTTATAAATTTACTTTAGTAGCATTGATTACTTATATCTAAGTACCTCAATTACTCCACTCTGGTAGGTAATCACGTAATTAGAAATGCAGCTAGGTCATGTTCGATCTGTTCAGAGGAACACATAATGTAACATCCCCAATCTCAAGAGATGTGCTATTTATTTTATTAAAATGATAAGGTCAGCCATTAAACCCATGTAGTCTAAAAATCCAAAAACGACAAGGATTTGGTCGTTTCTATGTGGCCATTTATCTGTATAAGCGTAAACATTTCCATTTTCATGGATAAACATAACCTAAGCCGCCAAGGGAAACAAAAGAAAGTGACAAGAGGTTTGGAGAGGAAGTTCTGGCCGAGATTGGAGAGAAAGAATCAAATCAGAGGTGAAGAAACAAAGAAAGAAGGAAAGAAGAAGAGAAGACGAGGCCACCAGAAAGAGAAGAGGAGAGAGTATGTCACTTGAACCTCAGCAGAGGACCACCACAACCAACGTGTGTCACTGGAGGTCCTCCGTTGTCACCGGAGTAACCGTATTTCAAAACAGATCATGAAAGGAAGAAAGAAAAGGAATTGAGATATTGGAGAGAGATTTCCCATCTGACCAGAACGATTTGGCTCACTATAAAGCCATGTTTGTAAAGTTGACGTTGTCAAGAATCCATAGCCACAGACCGAGCTTGAATTAGGGTTATATTCATGAAGTTGTGCACATTGCTTTATGAACAAGAAACCAGTGGTCCTGTCAAAACTGGTGAAGTCTGAAACCCTCGAAATCAGTTCTGATGCAGCATATTCATAGAAACGTAGGAGGCTCATCTTATGTCCGATCTGGCTGAAACTTGGTGGAGTTATTCATGGTACTACATGCTACAGATTCAACGGTTGGATGGAGTTTTCAACGGTTAGTTTCTGATTTATTCATGCGTTTTTGAGATGGTTTGGTAAAGAGCAAATTATGATAAGATTTATTGTTTGCTTGGTAAAATGAGATTGGATGAGCTGAAGCTCTGTAGGAGCATTTATGAGGCATGGATCTATGTTTCGGTTGAAGGAGAACTAATCGTGAAATCCGTATTCGAACCGTAATCTTTCCAATAAGTTAAGACTAAGGTGAGGGTGGTAATTGCGGAAACACAAAGGTTATTTTCTAAGCATGTTCTTCATAAATTGTTTGTATAGGCTTAGAAACTACGTGCTTGTTTTTATGTTTGTTGATTGATATTTTGTGACATGGTATTAGGCATGACCACGGTTACGTTTATTGCGGTTACGGTTTATTAACCTCCGGTTACGGTTATAAAATTTCTCTAACCGTAACCTTAACCGTTATATATACGGTTAAAACGGTTACGGTTAAATACGGTTACGGTTACAATGATTACGGTTAAATACGGTTACGGTTATTGAATTATTACGATACGGTTAATATCAAAAACAAAAGCTTAGGTATTTTTAACCTTTAGAATAAAAATTTTAATGATGATATATCAAATAATATTTATTTTACAATATATATTATATGTGATTATATACTTTAATATTTATAGTTAATTAGCTATTTTGGGGGTGATTGGTTCGTCTGTAGCTGTAGATTTAGTGCTGTACAATTTCTGCTGTAGGTGTGATGACTGTAGCTGTAAGGTTATTGCTGTAGAAATTAGCTTGTAGGTTTTATTAATATAATATTATTATTTAAATAAATTGGTTGTAGAAATAAGATTTTAGTTGTATGTATTTTTAAACAAAAAAATATGATTGGTAAATAATACTTATGTGTTATATAATATTGTTCACAAATATCAATATAATTAATTATGATATACATATATATTAAAAAAATAATGTGAGTTATATATATATATATATATATATATATATATATATTTTGCCCAAAAAAGAGTTATATATATGTCATAAAGTATATGTTTACCTACTATTTATATCCATAAAAATAAATTTTCATAATATATTTATTGATTAAAACTATAATAATGTTTAAAAAAAAAAAAAAATAAAGTAGAAAGAAGAAAAAAAAAGGTACAGCCCTTTTAAAGACCAAAAAGTTGTGCTTTAGAAAAACTTGTAGTTACAGCCAAAATAATTAAAAAAATATTGTTTGGGCTGTGAGAAAAAATAGGAAAGCTAAAGCGTGATTGTTTTAATTTTGGGGCTGTAGCTTTTTTTGTGACTTTATAAATCTCCTACAGCCCAACCAATCATGCCCTTTGTTCTGTTAAGTAAACCAACGAATAACTAAATCAATAGTAATAATTATAATGATTGAGTTATTGTTTTATTGACAATACGTATTCCAAACAATACTATAGAAAGGATGTTATGAGAATTAAGAAACGATTACAGGAGTAGAAATAATAACTTGTAAATTATTTATGATTTGATTTGAGGAAAATGAGTAGTGGACGAGTGGAGTGGTTTAAATTTAGTAGTGGGCGCATTGAACCATTTAAGGCACTTTTTTAGTTAAATAATTATGTATTTTAGGTTTTAACTGCACGGTTAACTATGCGGTTAACCGCACGGTTAACCGTACGGTGAACTAACGGTTTTGATACGTTTACGGTTAATTAATGGTTACAGTTAGTATATTTTTTAACCGTAACTAATCTATTTTTACGGTTAACGGTTACGGTTATTAACCGTTTTATACGGTTACGGTTCGGTTACGGTTGAGAAACGGTCCGGTTACGGTCCGAAATACGGTTACGGTTAGCTTTTGGTCATGCCTACATGGTATGATGATTTGATGTATGATATGTAGACTATATATATAACATGATGATAGAATATGAGTTAGTGTGATGGAGGCACGAACCTAAGATTGGTTTCGTGTATTCTGATGGGCGAACCAGGGATTGGTTTCGTACCTGGTAATTGGGCGAACCTGAGATTGGTTTCGTGTCATGGTAAGCCGATGGGATTTCGGTTAAGCGATATTGTTGACGATTTTTGTATATGTCTGAGTAATGTAGGAATATGTATTTTTTTGGACGTATGTTTGAGAATGTGGAATCTGATTCTATGCTATACACAGATTGTTGAGTGTGATTAGAATTTTGCTATTGTGTTCACCCTTTTTATCTTTTTCCTCCGGTTAATAAGCTTTTTAAGACGTGGAACAAGTTTTATGACTGGTGAATGTTTAAAGAAATAAGCGTTTTGGCGGAGACCAGAATGAACAACACGTTTTCTTGGCCTATAAGGCGGGACGGATGTTACCCATAACTTAACTTTTACTAGTTATGAGTTTCATGATTCAACACTTTTGCGGTTCAATCTACATTGGTTAAGTTAGCAAGGTGCGCAGGCAAGCAATCATCAGGAAGGTTGCGAGCATTGGAGGCAAGGCCAAGAGTTGTTTCCCACGGACACAGGTTTTTTGGATGCATCCATGATCTTCTCTTGGTGCGGCTGTGTCTTGCCTGCATAAAATGTGTTTACTAAAACTCTGCATATCTTTTGATTGGACCATCTTATCTTCTCCACACCACTTGGAATGAAATCTAAACGGTTCAAAGATTTCCATCCGATGTCAAAGTCTTGACGCTGGAAGCTGTCCAATCTCCAAAATACATAGTTTGTATCATTTTTTATCTTTTTTTTCCTAATAACCTCAAAAGACTCTTGAGATTAGAAAATACTTGAAAACACCTTTAAATCACAAAAATAATGCCAAACACTTATTAAAACCATAAGAAAACCATAGTCAAAACGTGTAAAATAATGATGTTATCACTTGGGTCAACAAACGAGGCTATAGTATGATGTCAATTCTTATGGGTTTCCAACTTAAAAGTAATTGTTAATGAGTGTATTTCTCATGTCTCTTCTATACTAGGGTTGTTCCTTTTAATTTCCAATGTGAAATCGTAACAAAACTACACAGTAAATAGAGCATTTACTTCCTTACTAATATTTGTTTGAAATAGACTTTCGATCACTCCCACTTAGTTCTTCTGTGGCTTATAGATCTGCAAGATGGATGACTGGATGATTGAGAAGAGGATAGATCAAGCCATGGAGAGGAACGTGAAGCTGCCGCCGCCGCCTGTTGCTGCTCCTGCCGTGACGGACATGCCAAACCTGAGGTAGGATGTGATCTTTAGACGCTCTGCATGTTTCTAGAACTAAGTGTAATGGAACATTAAGGTTGTGTATAGATAGCGAGATTGGTTGCTACCCAGATTGCTAGATGCTAAAGCATGGTTGTTGAGATTGATTGATTAAAGCATGATGATTTTTTAGAATGGAGTTGGGTCGACGAGTCCTGAGTAAGTGGCAAGGGACGAGGGGTCGTTTGACCTGAATTTAGTGATGCACATCATGAATGATTGAGTAAGTAGACATGATGAGATTGTTTGTTAATTGTATGTGTGACATATTCTCTAATGTCGTTAGTATAGTGATCCTCGTTTAAGGGTTAATGATCGTACAAGGAATGATCAAGGGGAGATCAAAAGAACCTAGAAAGAAGATGGAAACAACTAAGGATGTAAAATACGAAAGATTGGGCGACAAAAATCAAGTAAGGTCGAGGAACATGAAAGATGATCGATGGAACTCATACCGCAGACGAGAGTGATCGACGGGCCTCGTGACCGTAAGGTAACCTATCGACCATCAGATGATTCTGTATAGAATTCTTCGACCGATTCCGACTTTTATCCGACCTAAATGTAATTTAAGGCTGATCGGACGAGGGTTGAACGAGAAAAATATCGATTAGGCGTAAGTTTATCGAGGAAATTATAAACGGACAAGAGCGGGTCGTACCGCAGTACGTACATGCATGACCGCCGGACATTATTGACCAAGCCGTTGACCCGTTGACCAAGCCGTTGCTTCGTTGACCAGTTGACCAGCTAAGTTTGGAGGAGTGATGAAAAAGAGTTATTAATCAAAGTAAGGAGAGACGAAGATGGTGATCATGGATCAAAAAGATGGTGAGTGTCAACTAGGACCTAGTGTAAGTTGATGTTAGAAGGGATATCGGAATGGATGAATGAAGCCAAATAGATCGAGGCAAGTAAAAGAGATGGAGTGAATTGTCGAGATCAAATATCAAGAGAGGAATGATAAAAGAAACTAGAATTGTGATCAAACACGAGATGAAAGAAAGAACAAAGGTAGATTGGGATCGAGAAATCATAGGATGGTAGCAAGCTGGAAAAAGAATATACCAAGGAGGGAGTAATTAATCGAAAAAAATATGAGACCAAGGGAGAAAGATCAAGAGAATGTTCTTACTAAGATGATGTGGAGAGGAAAAATCGAGCTTAACGATCAAATGGTGTAATAGGGATCCGTAGAAGCGAGTAATGTTCTGAGAAGAACGTTGTTGAGTAGATGTGTACAAGCTAAAGCAATGTCAAGATAGAGTGGTTGCAAGAGATGAAGCATTTAAGACTTGAGGAAAAGCCATTGACGAAGAAGGTGTGCTGAGTTTAAGAAAAGTTAAGTTGGAGCCGTTGGATGGAGAAGTATAATTACAAAAGGTGGCCGTAACAAAAAGGAGAACGATCAGAGTTATTTATTGGAGGAAGTGAACGAAGAAAAGTGTGAGTGTCGGAAGAGCCAAAGGAACCATGATTCACGGAATCAAGTTCATAAGTTAAATAAAGAAGGGTGTGGCGTGATGGATGATTTAAGAAAAATCTATTCGGGTGAAGATTGGTGAAGTAGAGTTAATGGAAATGAATCTAGATACCAAAGAAAGAATCAGAGAAGGTATGGAATGCTACCAAGAAGAAAATAGATAAATTTCCAAGTCAAGAATAAAATAACTTGAGGGAGTAAGAACAAAGTGAGTATCAATGAAGAGAACGTGGAAGAAGCTGTTGTCGGAAAAGAAGTTGGAGTTGAGAAAGTAGTTGAAATTGTGCAGCGGTTAAGCCATTTCATTGAGTAAGTTGAAGGAGCCATCAGCGGTCCGTCCACCTCGGCTAGTCCAAATATCAAGAAGTGGTGAAAGTATCAAGTGAGAGAATGTGTTAAGCTTTTGAAATAGATTTACCCTAAACCTTTTCGACCTTAAAGGTCTTATGTGAGGTACGTATGTGTTCTATCTATTCTCTTGAATGTGGTTGTGTGATTGATTGAGTGCTTGCTTTCTTAATTTTATCATTATGCATGCATGTGCCTTTGTGTTGGGTGTGATAAACTCTGGAGTGTCAAGTGATCTTGCACTCTCGAGTTTATATGTGGTGTTTAAGGGCACCTTCATAGTTGGAATAGTCAGTTAGTAAATTGAGTTATTTCCGAAGCCAATCCCTTAGAGTAGAGAAGTGAGTTGTTCAAGTATCAGTGGTCAACAGAGAATAGCATTCTCAATCGATCACCTAATGATACTCAAGATGCGCGAAGTTCAGTAAGTTAAGATTCAGTGTTCAAAAAAAGAGAATCGAGACAAAGCATTCGTCGTATACGTATGAGCAGCCCTAGTATACTTAAGAGGGTGTGATTGATATCAAGAAGTGTCAGAAATGAAGAAGCTTTGCTAATCACTCCAACTTATATGTTACCGTTGATTCAAGGATTCAACTTATACAAAGTTGTCGTTAAGCCGAGATAATGCAAGAAGCAATCCGGCTGAAAAAAAATATGAAGATGGAACTAAAGAAGGTGACTAAAGTGTATTGAGACGAATTCAAAAAGATTTGGAGTACCAATTAATGAATGATGCTGAAGATGATCAAGTTGCCCAAAGAACCGGAAAAATTTATATCATCCTGAGGAAGATGATAAGGAACAAGGAATACAAGGGATCTATATTCAAGTATTTGTTTCCGAAAGATGAAAAGGATGGAGAAGTACAAGGGTTTAGTCGTTATTCTTGGAAAATGAAGTAGGTGTAAAGATGAGGAAAAATTCTGAACGATCGAAAGAAAGATGTACAGCTAAGGCATACTCAAAAGGATGGAGAAAAGAAGAAGTTTATGAGAGTGGATTCTTAAGAAGCATTAGAATTCGAGGACGAATTCTAATAAGGTGGGTAGAATGTAGTGACCCTCGTTAAGGGTAAATGATCGTACAAGAAATGATCAAGGCGAGATCAAAAGAAATTAGAAAGAAGATGGAAACAACTAAGGATGGAAAATCAGAAAGATTGGACGAGCAAAAACTAAGTCGGGTCGAAGAACACGAAAGATGATCGACGGAACTCATACGACGAGCAAGAGTAATCGACGGGCCTCCGTACCGTAAGATAACCTATCGACCACCGGATGATTCTGTATAGAATTCGTCGAGCGAGACCGAGTTTTGTCCGACCAAAATGTAATATAAGACCGAACGGACGAGGGTTGGGTTGAATGAGGAAATTATCGATTGGGCGAAAGTTGATCGAGGAATTACAAACGTACCGCATTACGTACATGCACGACAGCTAACTTAGAGCCGAAGTCTTGTAGCTCTGATAGAGAAATCTGTATGGAGCTAGCGAGCCGCTATAGTGATCGAGAAACAGTGGAGAACTGACCGATTGGTGTCAAGACGATGTTGCGATCATGATTCGGGAATCTGACCCGAGAAATCTGATCCGAGAAACTATTCGATAGAACAGAGAATCCGAGAAATCTGATCCGACGGCAAAGTTTGTTTTCTTCAAATCATTCCCGTGATCTAGTTTTCATCCAGATACTATTTATAAGGGTCGTATCAAAGATAATTCATAAGAATCAAGGCTGCTGCTTATAAGAAGTGTTGAATCAAGATGAGGGGCGTTGAGTTGAGCCGAAAACAAGATGAGAAGCCATGGGATGCCCGAGATTATTGAAGCCTAACCGTGTTAAGCCTTTAGCAGAATCTATGTGAGTCTCGATGCATGTGATATGGCACATGATAGGTTTGGGTAATTGGTTGGTTTGTTTGGTTGGTTGAATTAGTGTATTGTTAAGTCTCGGTGATGTGCTTATGCGTATCATTGAGCAATTGTTTGGTTGTGTGCGTTTAGGTGTGAGATACGTAGTAGATTCTTGTTTTATCCTTAATTAATAAACTTGAATCTCTATGTAGGGTTGGTTGAGGCGTTGTACCGAATCATGAACGTGGTCATCAAGATTCGTTCATATATGATTATATACATGTGTTAAATTTTTAGTATGCGGTACTCTTGACTTAATGTATGTTGCATTTTGCATATTAAGTTAGGGATATGTTTGTCCTTCCTTCGGTGGTATGTCAAGTAAGCCTTATCCCTAGTTGGTCACTTACATAAATTGACATAAGACTCGGGACCTAGGTCGGGTAATGCATGGCGATGCATGTGTGGTTTATCTTATTGATATCCTCTGTGGATTCAATAAAGTCAGCGGTTTTTTTTCGGAAGGCAGCATATCAAGGTCCATAGGAGGAGTAGTATGCATAATTTATATATTTTTATATCTTATTGGTGTCGCATGCATAATTTATTTATCTTGTTATACGGACAAGTTCCGTGTAAGCATGCATCTTGGTTGGTTGATTGTTGTTTGCTTCCGTGTGCATTTTTTGATATACTTTATATATCGTTTATGCTTGTTGTTGTTTTTGGGGAGTGGGTTGGAATTGTAGTGTGTTGCAGGGAATCCGAGCTCACTAAGTAATCCTAGATTACTTATGACTCCATTTGTTTTACAGGAACACTTTAGCGGGAACCATTAGAGGGATGCTCGGGACATAAGAAAGCTGATATAGAGTTGTTGCTTTTTTAAAACTTAGTGAGTTTTCAATGTTTTTGTGATTTGAGCGATTATGCTCACGGCGCCGATTGTTATTGTTGATTTTGGTACTTGTTGTATGAAAAGGTTATCTGATATAAAATGAGTATTTTCTTATAAAGTGTGTGTTTCATTCGATATTAGTCTTGTCTGGACTAACGCAACTCACGGCCACGGTAAGGGTTGAAAAGGCTAATCCGAGTTCGTGAGGGATGAATCACGTGGATGATCTGGCTAAGGATCTAAATTCATTTGGAACCTCTGCTGGATCGTCTATGTGAGCTATCTATGTGACGTCTCCGGGTCGCCCATTGCTTGTCCCGTCATAGAGAGGTCCGGGAGCGTTACAGTTAACGTGTTAATTAGATTGTGTGTTTGCATGTAATTTTCTGTTCGTGTACTTGTGGGAAGGGACACTGGGACTATATGAATGTTTAGGGTTATGTGGGCAGATAGGATCATTCTACTGAGTACTCACACACTCACATCCCAAAATTGGATGTAGGTATGCTTTCCAAGGGATTCTGTACCAAAGTAGCTGGTATTTGTGAGCATTTAATGGGAGGTACACATGACATGCCCATTTCCCGGGCTGGTCGGGAGAGGGGTGTCATAGTTTGTTACTTTAAAGTCTGTTCTATCACAAATACTATTAATTTTAGAAATCTGAATAGTGCTGGGAGTGGTGCTTGGTTGATGCGGAAGGAACTTGTTGTGGTTGGGCTTGGTCGGCTCTAAGGTATTTCATATTCTTCTTTTTCTTACTTGTTTGTTCCCTTTTGCTTGTAACCTTGTGTGTAACGTCGCCTTTGATTTTATGATAAACCAAAAATTGCTCTTTGTCTTCTCTTTCATATATTTACATGTAGCATCGTCACATTCTTCGTTATCTTATTCATTGTTGGAGAGTTTGTAGCTCAAAGTTCTTTTTTATCATCGTGATTTGTGCGGTCGAGTCGTTCTTTTTGAATCAAAGTTAAAAGAGCATCCTCTTCTACACATTCACCTCTTATAGAATCTTTGGCTCAATGTTCTTTCATTCATCTTTGGCTCATCGTGATTCCAAAGAGGATGCTTCTACAAAAACTACTAGACTGCATGCAGTCACAAATCCTCTTTCCTCCATCTTGAGCATATGCGGGAGGCTCCCTTTGATGTTATTCTTAGGTGGGGTGAGCTAACTTTGGTGTGGCTCTGACTTTTTCTAACCCTTCAGGTTCTGTCTCATGACTATACTCCTTTGCAAAAGGTAGAGAGTTGATGGCGATTGTTTCCCCCGGTTCTTGCGACTGACGAGGACAAACTTGGTGACTGATTGGTTTTACAATCATGCGCTCTACTTTGACGAGATCTTTTCTTGTCCGAAGGCCTTGGAAATGTGGTAAGAGATGACATCACTATGCGTTCAAAAGCTTCTACTGACAGTACTCTCCTTGGCACAATGAATTAATACATATTCTCTTTTTTATGGCGCCAAACTTCTCACATTATGCTTGAGATCTACGGTACCATCAGACTCAACTGTGGAAGACTAGATGGACTTGCCAAGTCATTCTGGAAATGCTTTGACAAAAATCTTTGACCCTTAATGCAGAGAAGGCCCATGAATAAATCAAGCATATAACATGTTATGGGAATCTGAATATGTTTGTAATTGTTTCTCTCACAAGTATGTGCTGTTTCTCTCACAAGTATATGATTGTTTCGAGGGTAAAATGAGGGACTCGAATGGAGATCTCGATAATTGGTGTGTACTGGTGTTTATAAGGGATTACCACGTCAAAGTAATATATCATCGTTTAAATGAGAATTAAAGTGGTTATGAAATGTTAGCATTTTTTACCTAAATCATTTCTAAAATGAAATTATACGAGATACCCACTCTGTCATTAGATATGTAGCTACCCAAAGCAAAATGTTAACATCAAATGTCTCATTAAAATTTAGTCACCAGCTATTGAATTAATATTTAATCAAATATCGTTGTCTATGTCCGTTGTCATTGGAATGACCTTTGTTTAGCTAAATAAACTTCTTTATATATATATATTTTCAATTCAAACACGCATTCCAGTTGTTAATAAGGAAACAGTCAAAATAAATTGGTACTTGGTTCCTTAGTTTAGTTCACGTATGTGTGATTTCCTTAAGAGCGATCAGATGGCTGCGAAGACATCACATATGGTAGAGGTTTTTCTACTTATGTATCTTTTACTTCTCTACATTTGTTATCCATTTACGTTAGTGGATGCACTGATTTCTCGCCGCGAGCTAGGTCAGTACATTCAAATTTGTGATGTCTTGTAATATGTTTTTATTTTTATTTGCAAAGTCAACTTTAGTATTTTTGTTTTGATCTTTGTTAATCTAAATCAATTGGAAGTTTTAAACTAAATTTTAGAGAGGAGAAAATGATGCGAATAATTACGACTTTTGCAATAAAAGAGCATGAATTGCAATATTGAAATTTTATCTTTTACATGCTCATGTTCTATAAACAATTTAAGAAATTAAATTGGAAAGAAATAACAGTAACGCAAAACTAAAGAAGCTTCGAATGTTTGTTAAAACTTTGACTCATGGGGTTGGTCATGAAATAAAACTTATGCTTTTGTTTATGTATTCTACGTCATTTGATTTATCTTATCTCTACATATACCTTTTTTTTTTTTGGGCAAACCTATACATATACTTAAAGAGTTCGTTAATTCATCTTACCAGGTCCCATAGAAACACCATCCTCTCAATCGCCAAGAGCTCCGGGCCCCTAAACGACCACACTTCAAGGAAGTGATTTGTTTTTTTTTTCTATTAAAAGAAGGTAACTTTTTTTTGGATCATTTCATAAAAAGGTTTATGGTAAAATGAAAACTACAAATATGGATTCGTTGGTGTGGAATAAAGGCAATGATCTTTGTTTTGTTATGTTTAATAAAATGATGTAAACCCATGAGCATATGGCAAACCTTTTCTACATTTTTTTGTAGATTAATTTGTTAAGTACTCTAGAAACGAGTAAGGAAGCAATAACAAATTGACTACAAGAAAACTAGGGAAAATTAATACGGACGAGTTAATGAAGAAATCACATATCGTTGGTACTCAGTAAAATTTCGAAATATCAATAGTATTGTGATGCGACCGTATATCCACCATTCATAACAAAAAAAAAACTATTGATACTTAAACATTGATAAAAACAAAATATTGAACGAAGAGAAAAATCATTATATTTCAAATAAAATACAAATTAAAGATGCTAATTCTAGTTTAGATAAAACTAAGAGACTAATTCTAGTTTTTTTTTGGGAAAATTCAGCGGAATGAGAGAAAATTTATTTTTCCGTTCGGGACATCTGGTAAACAATATATTTTTTGTGAATCTACCTTTTTTAAGAAGGTTGATTGTGATTCTAGAATCAGAGAAACACAAAATTTGCACTGAATTTTCTACTTTACTCATAGCCTTCCAATGCCTATTATACCAATTACACGTACTCTAAGTAAATAACTGAAACAAACGAAAAAACAGGGACACACTATCTCAACTAGTCCAACTACTCCGCTACAAAACCGGAAACTAAAATGACAAATTCAAACTAGTAAGAACAAGTCTCTTACTCTAGACTCGTGAAAGACAGAGACTCAAAGCAGACAAATACGAAAATAACCCAGCAAACCCTCCCTTGAACCGAACCTTCTCAAGCAATTAGTTCACAATGCTCATCCCAAGTGCTTCTCGAAACCTCTTAAATGTCACGAAATTTAAAGGCTTTGTCATAATATCAACTAGCTTCTCCTCCTATTATAGTTGACGAATATTACAATCCTTCTTTGGTTAATTCCCTGAGAAAATGATGACGAACCCTGATGTGCTTGGATCTCCCGTGCATAACTGCATTCTTTGACAGCTTATGGTATATGTATTGTCACATAACAACACCATTTCACCATCTTGTTCGTACCTAATATCCTTAAGGACTCTTTCCATCCAAATGGCTTGACAAACACAGGTCGCTGCTGCAACGTATTCTGCTTCAGTGGTTGATAAAGTCACAATAGGCTGCTTTCATGAGGACCATGCAACATCTCCTCCACTCATCAAAAGGACTTACCCTGAGGTGCTTCTACTGTCATCTTCATCTCCCGCGTAGTCACTACTAGTATACCCAATGAGCCTTGTTCTTCATTTTTTTTAACCAAATCCCATGCTCCATTGTGCCTTTCCGATAACGCATGATTCTTTTCAGGATGTGTTGCAGACAGATACATCAAACTTCCCACCATCTATTTGTACAGAGTCGAATCGACCTTCACACCAGCTATGTCACGACCAACTTTTTGTCCAAGAACTATTTGATTGCAGACAAGATTAATGTTTTGCATTCCAAATCTCTCGATCACTTCAGCTGCATATTTTCTTTGACAAATAAAGATATCATCGACTTTCTGTACCACTTCTATGCCAACGAAATATCTGATGCCTTCCAAATCCTTCATATCAAACTCTTTCTCCATTCTCTGTTCAGCCGAGTAACTAACATCCCATATTCTTTTTTTCTTCCTCAAAAATTATATCACGGCTAATGTGTGTCTTCTTCTCTACCGGATAAAATATTTTCTAAGCTTTCGATTCACTACTGTAGCCAACCATGACACACTTCACACTTTTATCATCAAGCTTGGTCTTTTTGACATCATGAATATGGACGTATCTGATACAATAGAAAATCCTAAAGTGCTCAACATATATTTTGTTTTTCATTCCATGCTTCTTCTGGGGTCATGTCTTTCACTATCGTTGTAAGAGATCGATTAAGAACATGATTTTCCCATTGTACTGCATCTGGCCAAAAAAACTTTTGGTACTTCTTTTTCCATAAATAGCTCTCACCATATTCATGATGGTTCGGTTTTTGCGTTCAGCAACGCTGTTTTGCTATGGAGTATAAGCGGTAGTCAACTATCGATTGATTCCATGCTCCTTACAATACTCATTAAACTCCGTAGAGTTGTACTCTCCTCCTCTATATCTGTTCTCAAACACCTAATAAAGCTCCAATTTGCTTCTCCACAAACGTTTTGAACATCTTGAATTGATGAAATGCCTCTAATTTTTCTAGCACAAAATATATCCAAGACTTTAATGAGAAATCATCTATGAAGCTTATTAGGTACCTTTTTTGAGTGTTGGATGGTGGAGTGAGCGGACCACACAAGTCGGAGTGGATAAGTTGCAGCTTCTCAATTAATCACCACTTGCTCTGTCTTGGAAAAGAAACTCGATGTTGTTTTCTTTTGACATATGCTTCACATGTAACCTTCACTTGTACAATGTTGGATAAGCTAGTGACCATTTCCTTATTACGCAAAGTGAGGAGACCCTTGTAGCTAAGATGCCCGTATCGATGACAACTCTGCTTTGTCACATGCATTAACTTGAAGGCACATTTCCTCCTTTTCATTTCCATTTGCTTCACCAAGTAAGATAAACATTCAGTTTGTGCTCATGACTGATTCTGCTATATATCTTGCCTTTGGTGGGGTGGAATATGATGCAGGTCTTCCTATCTCCTCCTTTGAACAACACATCTAGCCTCTTTTCTTGCAATTGCCCAACACTCAACTCCACCGGAATGGGCAAATTAAAGACAATCAGCACAAGCTTTTGCTCCTCCATCAACATGGCTTCAACTCCCTGTCCGCCGTCGTCGCAAAAACATAAAGATATCGCCTCTTCTCTCACCGTCAGAAATCGCCGATGGAAAGAGAGAGAACAAGAGAGGAGAGGGAGTTTGATTTTAGGGTTTTTTCACAAAGTGTAACTTTTATATATATTCAAAGGAACCATACATTGGAATGCCAAACTCTTGTTTAGCCAAACACATAGCTATAGATTACATATTTGTGATTTGCATTGTGAAATTCTTAATAATGTCTAACCACATAAGAGAGCAGTTCAAACACTACATGAGATACCAAAGGTGCTTCAGCTTGTTGATCTGACGAGAAAGGGACACATGAAAATCTACCATAGGCTTGAAAACATTTCAACAATCGGTGATGTTCAAGAGAGATTAACTCAATATCTCCGGTTTCAACCTTCTATAACACTGCATTCCATCTATTTTTGCCAAAATATAAAACTAAACCTTTGAAACGATCCTATCAAGCTCAAAAGAAATGGATCAAAATAAGAAGGATCTAAGCGATAAATCTATCAGAAAGTTTAAGCAGAAAATAAAATACTAAAGGAGGACAAATCGAACCTCTCAGTTAACCCCGTCCTAAAAACCTTTACACTTAATGTGCAACCCAGCGGAACCATGAGTGCAATCCAATCAATCTTAAACTTCTGCAAGTGTCTCAACCACTATAATCCTAAAGCTTAAGGGAAATGTAACAACAAAGCAAGCCAAAGATCGAATATTAAGAACTTAGAAATACACGTGGCAGAGTCCACACTAATTCCGTGGTAACAAAATGCATCCTTAAACTACTAAAAGAAACAGACTCCTTCTTTACTCACTACTAGATTTTAACCCGCGGTACACCGCGGGATGATTTATTTTTAAAGTTAGTATAAAAATATTTTATAAATTGTATCTCCGTATAAAATATTTATTTATATTATAGTTTACAATTGTTATTAAGTAACGGTATACCACGAGTCCACGACTCAATTCTTAATAAACTGAGGACTTAACCCGTATTAAAGCGGCATATTAATGATATTTATAAATATTGATTCAAATACGTCCGCCATATAAACCCGTTCCGAAATATAACCCTTTCTATAATTTCTTAACCCATCCCGTGATTTATTTTTATTTTAAATTTAATGATTATTTCTTATATAAAAAAGTTTACAAATCATATCATTCTCTAAGACATTTATATTTTAATAAACTGAACATTTAATCTGTATTAAAGCGACATGTTAATGATATTTTAAAATTTTATAAATATTGATTCAAACTCGTCTACCATATAACTTCGTTCGAAATATAACCCGTCTTGTAACTTCTTAACTCGTCCCGTGATTTGTTTTCTAAAGTAGTAATTTTAAAAATTTAATGATTATTTATTATATATAAAAGTTTGCAAATTGTATCATTTTCTAAAATATTTATACTTTATAGTTTACAATTGTTATTAAGTAACATTATACCACGGGACAATTTTTGGTTTTATACAATATTTTCTAAATGAGACTGATTTAATATGTCTAATATTTGTGGTGTTAAAAAAATTAAGGATTTAATCCGTATTGAAGTGGTGGATTAATGATATTTTAATCTTTTTATTATTGTTGATTCAAAAACCCGTCCCGCCAAACCCGTCCCGCCAAAAAACTCATTTATTTTATTAATGTTGATCTTATTTATGATATGATTTTGAATCATTGTCTAAATATTTTAATCGATGTAGAACGTTGAACACACATTTTCGTCAATTGGATAATATATGTCCGTTTTTTTAAAATAAATTCCGAGTTTTATATTCAATTTAATCGGTTCCGAAATAATTGCAAAATTTCCGATTTTATTTAAAAACGAATTCTTACAATTAATGCATAATATCAGATATTTATCATATAATTTAGTTTCCTAGTTTTCAGGTCGCAATTGATTCCAAAATTAATTATGTTACAATTTTGGTATACTACTCTTATAAAGGTTCAAATCCTCCACGTTTATCTTTAATTCAATGCTACATGTTTGTAAAATTAATTGAATTTGGGCCATCAGACAGGCCCATCAAGAGAATCTCAGATATAGAAAAAATTGTGGAAAGATTGGTAAAATCCGGTTTTTTTAACGGGTATTAGAAAACCCGATCCAATTTTTTTTTTGTGAAGGATATTTTGAAACGGGTCGGGTATCCAAATAATCCGGGATCATTTTTACTCATCCGTTACCAAAATGACTGCAAAAATACTAGTATAGATGTTACTAGGCCTGGGCATAAAATCCGAAATCCGAAAACCGAATAGTCACAAAACCCGAACGGATAATGAATTCCCCTATCCGAATTATCCGAACCGAACCCGATCCGAACCGAAAACCGAAAGGATATCCGAAAACCGAAAATAAAATTATATATCCAAAAATATTAGTTATATTTAGCTATAATTTTATAACAAATAACAAAAATATTTTAAATAACCTAGATATCGGAAAGTTTTTAGTTATATTTGTTAAAATTATACATATTTTTTGGAAAACTTAGCCAAATTTTAGTAAAATTAAACTATTTTTTATTTAAATTGAACATTTTTTTAGTTTTTTTTTTCATAAAACCGATCCGAAACCGATCCGAATCCGACACTATCCGAACCGAACCCGATCCGAATAGTCATAAAATCCGAACGGATAATAAAATCTCCTATCCGAATTATCCGAATCCGAATAAATCCAAACCGAATCCGATCCGAAATCCGAATGCCCAGGCCTAGATGTTACCAACTGAAGATCTGGACATTGCATCTTTGGGCTATTTTAGTTAGCAAAAATATAAGAGAGTTGTTAGAGAAATTTTGAAACTTTTAAGAGTCATTATAGGTAATTTCTCTAATTAGAATAACTCATATTATAATAATTAGTGTTTTTGTTTTTGTTTTTAATCCTTAAAATACCCCTTATAAGCTTTGTGCAGAAAAACAGAACTAAAAAAAATGCCATAAAAAAAATAAATGTCAGAGGTGCAAAAGTTGCTTGACATGGATATTTTCTTAATGGTATATGGATATTTTTACGTGGGATTTGTATTTACACAGCAATACCTATTAATGAGGAGCTTATAAGCACCAAAATCTAAGCATTGGTAGACACAAACATGGTTTGGTCATAATTAAGAAGCATAATTGATGATGATATGAAGAAGATGATATCATGATGGATTGACGATGATAGTATGCTGATGATGATAAATTGTTACGTCTAGTGATGATAGTATGATGATGATGAGGAATTGAGGATGATGATGAGTTGATTATTAGTCGCTGATGATTGTGATGAATATAAAAACAACATTTTGGTTTTGTGTATTTTATAAAATAATATATATTGACAACCATTTTATATTTGACCTTTCATTAATCAATTATAGCAAAAATCTTCAACTCGTTAGAATTGATAGATCAGATTGGCATTGTCGAATACATAGCTTAACTTTTATATTTAGTTAAACTGGGTCGTTTTGAAAACTACCCTATTTCTGAGTTTTAGTTTGAAAAATACCTTTTTCTATTTTAAATAAAAACTAAATTTCTTTATATATATAATATGACATTTTTTCCTGATTTAAATTAGAATCCATAATCATGTGAAAGATGAAGTTTTCTCTCTCTTCTCTCTCTAAAGGATATGGGAGAGAGAAACACTTCTTGCTGTTGCCGATCGGATGTTTATCCGACGTTTAGCCGTCCCAAGTGACTTGGGCTTTTGCCCGGTATCCTCCTGCTCCGTTAGGGGAGATAGCCGGTTTTTGTCCGGCAAATCCGGCTTCCATAAGCGGTTTTGGCTGGCTTTTATCCTTCCTCGCCGTCGATCGGTTGTATACCGATTGCTTTTAGGTTCCTTTTTGTTTTCTTATAATAATACTATGGATCTGAGTTGGTAATTAGTCTTTAGGTGATGGTTGCTTAAGATTAATATCTCCGACTTGTGTCTTTAGAAACCTTGATTTGCAGGAAATAGTTCAAGTGATTATTACATCTTGTCCAAAGGATTGAAGAATATTCCGAAGCATATTATGATACCCTTTTGTCGTCTTTTTATATTGAGCTCCGTTCAGATCAAATTCGGTGGTAAACAAGGATTCTTCGTGCGATGTTTCGGCGATGCTTTCCTCACCGGATTCGGTGCTCGTCGGCGACGGAGATTGATGTCGGTACCCTTCTGATGACTCATCAACACGTGTTGCAGTTGTAATCTCAAGATGACTCGTGATTTCGATAGAGTCCAAAAGTCTAAACTCTTTTTGCTTTTGATGTAATTTTGGTAGACCCTTGTTGGGCTTCACTTTTTTAGTTCTGCAGAATCAGCGTGGGTTTTTAGGCCTTGTAACCAACCTTTGGTTTGTTCAATAACACTCTTGTGACAAAAAAAAAAAAAAAATTAGAATCCATATTTTTAATATATCAAAACTAAATTCGAAATTTGGAGATTAAGATAAACTAAATTCAAAATAAATATTAATTATTATTATAGTTTTTATTTTATTTTAAGAGAAAGATGGTTTATTGATTTTTATACTAAAATTAACAAGATAATATCTAAAACCTATAATAAAGTTTATACCTTAATATTTATCATGTTATATAAAGAAAAAAAATCTCCAAAACTCCAAATTTATGAACGCAACGAAGTCTACATCTTTAAAAATTGTAATATAAAATGTTCAAACCATATACCTAACTAGGCGCAAGTTCGGTTAACTTTTCATGTGGTAGAATATCCGTTTTTTAATAATATATATTTTTTATTAATTTTTTAAAGAATAGTTAGGCTAACAAATCTTTAGAACGAACTTATATAAAAAATTGTAAGAATTTTTCTTATTATTATTAAAAATCGATGTTATATTTAAAAGTCTAGATTTTTGGATAATTATTATTAAGTTTTGGTAAAGTTTTCTCTTGGTTATTAAGTTTTAGTAAAGTTAATTAAGTAATTTTAAATATTTAAAAATTAATTTTGAAAAAGAAAATAAAAATAAGGTATTTTCAAAAATGTAAACAAAAACAAGGCATTTTTCCAAATTTACTCTTATTTTATAAGGTTAAATGTTTTCTTAATTGTTTCTAAACATTTAAATTATTTTTTTAATTTCTAAAACTGATTTAATCTCTAAAGTAGAGATCGAAAACTAACCTTTGCATAGATTAGGCATGGTTGAGTTGTTTGGGTTTGAGAAGATCCTTTAGCTTCCTACAAAATTTGAATGCAGTCACTACTCTTATTAATATAATGTGATTGAAATGTAGTCATGAGCTTTAGATTGATATATTAATCAAGCAATTCCATTACATAGAGAAACGTTGTGGGAAATGCACATATCATCACTTCTTTCAGATAGCATGATCCATCATGGAACAAATCCCTTTTTTAATCGCCTATTGTTTTTGAAGTGATGATCACAATCTACGTTCAAAAGATATTCTCCATTGAGAAGAATAGCTGTCAAGTGTAAGCAACGCTTGATCTTTTTTTTTTTTTTTTTTTTTCTCCGGCAACGCTTGATCAGGGGAAATAAAAGTCAGATCTTAAGAAATCATAGTTGCTATTTATCGACTAAGCCAATTACCTAGAAATGTAGTCGCATTACGTAATAGTACGAAGCCACTGATCTCATACAACAAAACCAAAAACGCTTCCAAGCCAATGACAAAAGGGAACGTTAGAAAATCGAAAGTTAAACATATCTATGATTTACGCTTTCTCGTTTGTGTTTTTGGGCTGTGATTTTTGGATTTAATCAAGAAACTGAGAGTACCTCTAAAAAATTACCTTGACCTCTATGCTAAGTTAAAAGAAACAGATAAGAGTGTATCAGTGTACCTGAATCATTTCAAGATGGTCTTTAGAGTTGTTACTAGGCCATTGATTAACATTCTGCATTGTCCAACCGTAGTCTGGTATTTTGTGTGCTTTAGCCATTTCCTAGCAAGCCATTTCAAACAAGGATTAAAAAGTTTGCATAGTTGAAGAATCATCACAGAAACAGAACACGCACCTTAATCAAAGTTATGCAATATCAGGTTCTAAGACTTTCACATTTAGCTCCCTAATATTTTGCGAAAAAAAAAAAAAAAAGATGTATGGAAATTGAGAGAAGAAACCTGACCAATCATGAGCATTAATCCAATGGCTCTAACACGGAGAAAACATCCGGAAAGCACTATTTACTACACGATTCAGAAGATAAGTCGGGCTGCTACCTAGATGTTTTCTCCAAGTCATGTTAAAACAATGTGGTATTAGATAACCAATTCCGGTGATTTTTGATGGTTGTGAAAACAAAATTACCTGCATAAGGATACGAACATCAAGAGGATCGTTGTCTTCACATAAATGTCCAATGAATACAACCGACGAGTCCGGTGAACCTGAGATTAAATTCAATGTCAGCAATCATAAGATTTAGGAAAAAACCTTGTTACTGTAACTTTATATGAAGCATAACATTGAAAAAACCTTGTTACTGTAACTTTATTGTAGCTTTATTCACTGGGCTAGTCCAGAAGAAGAATTGAGAAAACCGTATTTACTGTTACAAAAGAAGGCTCATTCATTTGGTCCGCCGTATAACAAACACATCCACGAGAGAGCTAGCTGTGACGGTTCACCATCATATCTACAATAAATTAAAAACCATATGCAAATAAATAAAACACTATACAAGTTCTTATTCTCAAACCCACTCCCACTAAATCTAAGGATATATATATTTTATGTCACCCTTCTTGTTAATCTACCAATTACCAATCCGGAGGTAGAAATGAAAGGCTTTCTATGATAACAAGTGATTGATTATCAAAATATGGACGTGAGGATAAACTTACCAAAACCATAAACCAAACCGGCCAAGAAAAGTCTCCATTTTTGAAACTCACTAAAAAACCAAGAAAAGACAAACCAGGTCTCACAAATAACTGAGGTCAAACACAGGGTATATGCATCTTTCACTCGACGAGGTGTACATTAATGCAAGAAGACTCACAAAATGATAAGGTGTCATGAGAGAGGATGTGATTTGAACCACACGGTTTATAGGCAGTCTAGCATCATCAACCCTGCAAGTACAAAAGATCCATCAATAACCAGAAGCATACAATTCAGAAGAACATATAAACTTAGGAAATATTCTATAGTTTGGTGCAGAAGCCCTCCATTGTCTATGGTCTGTCCTTGAAGTTGAATCCTCTGCAATTACATGAAAATTGAACTGTAAGAAAATCATTGGCTTCGGCCATATCCTAGCCAGAGCAATGGACGAGATAAAAGAATCTTTACACAAGAGACTTGTACTTAAGAGAGATAGCCTAGAAGTGTGAATGGAATATAATCTAAAAACAGAGTAAAGAAAAAAAAAATAACCTTTGTTTTTGATCCCCTGATGCTCATCTCGACAAACCTTTTGTTCAACTTTTTGCAATCAAACTATATACAAAACAGATAGTTAGAAAATATTTGAGTATTCAAAGTTTGAAGTACCAGAATATAGAGCAGTGGCGGAGCTAGAAATATATTTTGTCGGGGTCATAATTGTATGCATAAAAACCGTAATAGCATATACGATAAAAAAAAAATTAAAACTCAAAACTACAAATGTGTTATTTGTTTGTTTTTTTAACCTTAGAAAAATTCATTTATCAGATTTTCTGTATTTGCTGATTTTTTCTTATAAATTATATATAGTTACTATACAAAATGTTAAAGAAGTGTGTATGAATAACTTAAAAAAGGTAAGTACGAAAAGAAATCCTTCTGAAAACTATCGTAAGAAAAAGAAACCAAAGTAAATTAAAGGAAACAAATCGTTTTAAGAAACTAGGAATAGGAGGAAAATTATATTTACTAATGATAATATTCAAAGTAAATTGTAATCAATGCATGATAAAAGAAATAAGGGAGTTAAATTGAACTCAAAAACAAAAAATGACGGTGATGGGTGCAGTCATCCTCACGGGATGGGGTCAAATACGGTAGACCAAACCAAGTTATTAAACAAATGCTTAATAGTACTTATGATTTCAGAAATTCTATTGGGGTCAAGTGACCCCCTTATCATGCATGTGGAATATAATCTAAAAACAGAGTAAAGAAAAAAAAACATAACCTTTGTTTTTGATCCCCTGATGCTCTTCTCGACAAACCTTTTGTTCAACTTTTTGCAATCAAACTATATACAAAACAGATAGTTAGAAAATATTTGAGTATTCAAAGTTTGAAGTACCAGAATATAAAGAATGAAGAAACAAAGCTTTTCGGGTTTGTTGCGGTCAAGATTCTCGTCCTTCTTCTTTGTCTTTATCGTCTCTTTCTTATCTGCAAGAAACATGTGTTATTAATAGTGACTGACTTAGCTCAAAACGTGTATTCTTTGTATTTGATTTGTTATATTCATCATTCCATTTCATGTAGATCTCCTTGTTCCTATTTTCCCCCTATTAAAAAGTTCAAGAATCTGCACACAAGTTAGAAAATATTGTTGAACTTTTCATTGGTTCACTCCATTGTCATCTTCGCAACCTCATACCTGCTATAGTCACAAGCGTAGCATGATGATTTGGGAAAAAGGTACCAAAGTCAGAATCATCGTTTCTGTCCGCACCAATTGATGTTCCTAATGACTTCGCCAAAGATAAAACACATAGTAGAAAGAAAACGATCAAGAGTCGATGGAGCTACTATTAAATCTAAGCAGAAACTTCCATCAAGCAATTAGTTTAAAGCGAGCCTACCATCAACAAGCTCCATATATTTTAGTCACATATGACTAGCCAAATTCTAAAAATAATTATGAATCATTTTCAAATAACCTGTACTGTAAGCTAGATCTAGAAACTATGTTAGGTGCTTACGTTAGCTTATGGATTATAGTTCCTAGAGTTAACAAACTTACGTTGAGAATTCCCATACGCTGTACATAAACTTACTCAGTCTTCATTCTTGGTGACAACCTTGGCAACATGAAATGTGTAGAAAAGTAAGCCGAAGCTTATTAGTTCAAAGCAAGCCAACTATCAACAAACTCCATAAGACCATAACGCATATGATTAATTAGATTTCAATAAATCTTAAATAAGTTTCACCAAACCTGAACTGCGAAATAAGTGGAGAACCAGGGCTAATTCTAGAAATTGTACGATGTTAGGCTGGAATTCCTTCATCATTAGCAGTATTTTTTGCTCCACCTTAAGCGTTTCGAGTTCCTCCAAGCTCAATAAATCATGTATTCTCTCTTGATCTTCATCTTCTCCACATTAAGTGTGTTGCTCCTCAACAAAGAGTTCTAGATCGTTCTACATAGAAGAAGAAGATCCATTCCAATCACAAAATTGAAAATAAAAAGGCGTCTTTTAATTTCACAAAGAAATCGGACTTGATATATAACTTAAGGCTTAGAAGAGAGGTCTTAACTTTCTTAGAAGAGAGGTTGCTTTCACTCAAATGCTCTAAGGATCATATACTCCTGCTTTTATTTGCTTCTAATAACTGTTTGGGTATTATTTATTTCCATCATCTTCAGGGAGGGTATGCTCCCTCTGTTAGATGTTTAAGGTTTGAGGCAAGAGAACTGTCACATGTATTGTCCTTCACTGCCTCACATGCATCATTGGATTTAGTAAAGAAGTTGGTATCTCTATAGACATCTACGCTACGTTGCTATAGTTAGCCCATCTGTGATAAGTAAAAATAAATAGAAGGGAGTGTATTAGTGTACCTGAATCGTCCCAAAATCTTCTCTGTTCTGTCCTGGCTTATTGTTCCACTAACTTGCAGCCCTTCCAATATAATAAATTTGGCTCACTTCTCACCCAGTTCCTCCAATTAGATTGTTCCCAAAACCAACAAATCCATAAGATTTTTCTCAAAACTAGGAATTCAATTTCACAAGTTACAATGAATAAAATAGTGTTTCTTTACTTTCTATTTCAATGAAATGTCGTTGGTAAGAGTTGAGATGTTGATCTCGGGATGCTCTTCTCGACAAATCTTTCTTGCGTTTTCCCTATATAATTGAATACAAAACAGATTTAGAAATGATTTAAGACCAGAATAGAAAGAATGGAGAAACAAGGCTTTTTGGGTTTGGTTCTTCTTCTTTGTCTTTGTCATCTCTTCCTTATCTGCAAGAAACATGTGTTGTTGTTAGTGACTGACATAGCTCAAAGTGACATAGCTCAACATAGTTCCATTTCATTTATATCTCCTGGATGCATATACGGGATGCCCTTTGAGAATCCATCAAGCCAAATTCCTGATAATTATTACAAGAAACCAGATTTTACAGAACAGACAAATGCCTTGAAGATAAACCCACCAAGTTATCCACACAACTTATTGAAATTAGAAGAGAAGACTGAACCGAATAGAAAACAATCATGAACTCACCAATGTAATTGAAAGAGTCCTAATCGGTATATATAAAGAAATACCGGAACTGTATATACATCACTGAATTCATCGAAACACAAAGTCTTTTGCAGCGGAGTCAACATCGTGATCTACACGTACAAGTACTGAAATCAATAGAAAACAGTCATGAACTCACAAATTATACAAATAAATTTGCTCAAGTGAAGTGACAAAACTGAACTAAGAACTAAAGGGCTGAAGTAGCCCCTTGTTAACTTTACTCAAAAAAACAAACCTTTGCATAGATTAGGCATGGTTGAGTTGTTTGAGTTTGAGAAGATCCTTTAGCTTCCTACAAAACGTGAATGCAGACAGTACTCTTATTAATATAATGTGATTGAAATGTAGTCATGAGCTTTAGATTGATATACTAATCAAGCAATTCCATTACAGTTTTATGCTTTCGAACATATTCCAGAAGTTTTATGGCTTCACTTCTTTACCATACGCTTCCATTACTCCTAGCCCCTCCACTATAATTTTGCTTCTCTTCTTCACCCAATTCCTACAATAGGGTCTTTCCTATAAACCAAAATATTAATCTCACAATTAACCAAAGAATAAAATATTCTTTCTTTGCCATATGAAATGTGAGCGGTAAGAATCAAATAGATGACAAACTCTTTCTTGCATCATACCCATTACCTGTTGAAACAACCACCAAAATTTGCACAACAGAATACACATGAGTCAGCTTAAGTGGACAAGACATGACCGAGACGGGAAATTAAAGACACTGGTGGAATATATTGAGTTAATTAAACTCACATCAAAGAAGACAATATTCTTGTTGGTTTATATCGAAACGTTGTGGGAAATGCACATATCATCACTTCTTACAAATAGCATGGTCCATCATGAAACAAATCCCTTTTTGAATCGCCTATTTTTTTTGAAGTGATGATCACAATCTACGTTCAAAAGATATTCTCCATTGATAAGAATAGCTGTAAGTGTAATAAACGCTTGATCAGGAGAAATAAAAGTCAGATCTTAAGAAATCATAGTTGCTATTTATCGACTAAGCCAATTACCTAGAAATGTAGTCGCATTACGGAATAGTACAAAGCCACTGATCTCATACAACAAAACAAAAAACGCTTCCAAGCCAATGACAAAAGGGAACGTTAGAAAATCGAAAGTTAAACTGAGAGTACCTCTAAAAAATTACCTTGACCTCTATGCTAAGTTAAAAGAAACAAATAAGAGTGTATCAGTGTACCTGAATCATTTCAAGATGGTCTTTAGAGTTGTTACTAGGCCATTGATTAACATTCTGCATTGTCCAACCGTAGTCTGGTATTTTGTGTGCTTTAGCCATTTCCTAGAAAACTCAGCCATTTCACAAAAGGATAAAAAAGTTTGCATAGTTGAAGAATCATCACAGAAACAGAACACGCACCTTAATCAAAGTTATGCAATATCAGGTTCTAAGACTTTCACATTTAGCTCCCTAATATTTTGTGAAAAAATAAAAAAAAAGATGTATGGAAATTGAGAGAAGAAACCTGACCAATCATGAGCATTAATCCAATGGCTCTAACACGGAGAAAACATCCGGAAAGCACTATTTACTACACGATTCAGAAGATAAGTCGGGCTTCTGCCTAGATGTTTTCTCCAAGTCATGTTAAAACAATGTGGTATTAGATAACCAATTCCGGTGATTTTGATGGTTGTGAAAACACAATTACCTGCATAAGGATAAGAACATCAAGAGGATCGTTGTCTTCACATAAATGTCCAAGGAACACAACTGACAAGAGTCCGGTGAACCTGAGATTAAATTCAATGTCAGCAATCATAAGATTTATGAAAAAACCTTGTTACTGTGAAACATAACACGTAGCTTTATCCACTGGGCTAGTCCAGAACAAGAATTGAGAAAACCGTATTTACTGTTACAAAAGAAGGCTCATTCATTGGGTCCGCTGTATAACAAACACATCCACGAGAGAGCTAGCTGTGACGGTTCACCATCATATCTACAATAAAATAAAAATCATATGCAAATAAATAAAACACTATACAAGTTCTTATTCTCAAACCCACCCCCACTAAATCTAAGGATATATATTTTATGTCAGCCTTCTTGTTAATCTACCAATTACCAATCCGGAGGTAGAAATGAAAGGCTTTCTATGATAACAAGTGATTGATTATCAAAATATGGACGTGAGGATAAACTAACCAAAACCATAAACCAAACCGGCCAAGAAAAGTCTCCATTTTTGAAACTCACTAAGAAACCAAGAAAAGACAAACCAGGTCTCACAAATAACTGAGGTCAAACACAAGGTATATGCATCTTTCACTCGACGAGGTGTACATTAATGCAAGAAGACTCACAAAATGATAAGGTTTCATGAGAGAGGATGTGATTTGAACCACACGGTTTAAAGGCAGTCTAGCATCATCAACCCTGCAAGTACAAGATCCATCAATAACCAGAAGCATACAATTCAGAAGAACATATAAACTTAGGAAATATTCTATAGTTTGGTGCTAAAGCCCTCCATTGTCTATGGTCTGTCCTTGAAGTTGAATCCTCTGCAATTACATGAAAATTGAACTGTAAGAAAATCTTGGCTTTGGCAATATATCCCAGCCAGAGGAATGAACAAGATAAGAATATTTACACAAGAGATTTGTACTCAAGAGAAACATATCTATGATTTACTTTGGGCTGGATCCGTTAGGATTAAGGTATTTGGTGTTTATCTCTTCCTTGATTTTAGGTTCAATTTTGTCATTAGGCGTTGTTGTAATTAGAAACGAATCATCGATAGATTTCTTCAGTTTTTGGATTTAATAAAGACACTGAGAGTACCTCTAAAAAATTAACTTGTCCTCTATGCTAAGTGAAAAGAAACAGATGGGAGTGTATCAATGTACCTGAATCATTTCAAGATGGTCTTTAGAGTTGTTACTAGGCCATGGATTAACATTCTGCATTTTGCATTGTCCAACCATAGTCGGGTATTTTGTGTTTTTTAGCGACAAGGATTTTGAACCTCACTTTAAGGTACCCATTTCCTTGCAAACTCAAGCCATTTCACAAAAGGATTAAAAACTTTGCATAGTTGAAGCATCATCACATGAAACATAACACGCACCTTAATCAAAGTTATGCAATATTAGTTTCTGAGACTTTCACATTTAGCTCTAAATAAGAGAAAACACAATTACCTGCATAAGGACAAGAACATCAAGAGGATCGTTGTCTTCACATAAATGTCCAAGGAATACAACTGACTAGTCTGGTGAACCTGAGATTGAATTCAATGTCAGCAATCATAAGATTTAGTAGAAAACCGTGTTACTGTAACACCATACGAAAAATAACACGTAACTTTATCCACTGTGGTAGCCCACAATAAGAATTGAGAGAACCGTATTTACTGTTACAAGAGGAGGCTCTTTCATTGGATCCAACGTACTAACAAACACATCTGAGAGAGCCTGCTGTGATGCTTCACCATCATATCTACAATAAAAGAAAAAACAAATGCAAATAAACAAAACGCTAAACAAGTTCTTATTCTCAAACACACTCCCACTAAAGCTAAGGATACCAATAACCAATTCAGAGGTAGAAATGATAGGCTTTCCATGATAACAAGTAACTGATTATCAAAAGTTATGTGGAAAGACATCTATTGTAGAAAAATATGGACAAGAGGATAAACTTACAAAGACCAAAAACCAAACCTGTCAAGAAAAGTCTCCCTGTTAACAGGCATCATAAAGTCTGTAAGTATAAAATCCATCAATAAACCAGAAGCAAACAACTCAGAAGATCATGTAACCTTAGGAAATATTCAATAGTTTGGTGCTAAAGCCTCCCTTTTCTATGGTATGTCCTTGAAGTTGAAGTCTCTGAAATCACATGAAAATTGAACTATATTGAAAATCTTGGCTTTGGCAATATCCCAGCCAGAGATTTACACAAGAGATTTGTACTCAAGAGAGTTAGCCCAAAAGGCTATTTTCTTCCCTATTTATCATGTTATTTTTGAGACTTGTACTCCTCATTGGCTCTGTCTGTGCCTCTGCCCAATAGTTGAGAAAACAATAAACATTTTGTTTGAAATCCATTGGTTCAATCTGAATCGTATATTGAAATAAAAACAAAGTAAATAAAAGAAAAACCTTTGCATAGATGAGATAAGCAGAGATGGGTTGTTTGGATTTCAGAGGATCCTTTAGCTTCCTACAAAACTTTAGTTATTGTTAATATCAAACAAGAATGCATTTATATCATATAAATGATAGTTAGAAAATATTTGAGTATTCAAAGTTTGAAGTACCAGAATATAGAGAATGAAGAAACAAAGCTTTTCGGGTTTGTTGCGGTCAAGATTCTCGTCCTTCTTCTTTGTCTTTATCGTCTCTTTCTTATCTGCAAGAAACATGTGTTATTGTTAGTGACTGACTTAGCTCAAAACGTGTATTCTTTGTATTTGATTTCTTATATTCATCATCCCATTTCATGTAGATCTCCTTGTTCCTATTTTCCCCCTATTAAAAAGTTCAAGAATCTGCACACAAGTTAGAAAATATTGTTGAACTTTTCATTGGTTCACTCCATTGTCATCTTCGCAACCTCATACCTGTTATAGTCACAAGCGTAGCATGATGATTTTGGGAAAAAGGTACCAAAGTCAGAATCATCGTTTCTGTCCGCACCAATTGATGTTCCTAATGACTTCGCGAAAGATAAAACACATAGTAGAAAGAAAACGACCAAGAGTCGATGGAGCTACTCTCAAATCTAAGCAGAAACTTCCATCAAGCAATTAGTTTAAAGCGAGCCTACCATCAACAAGCTCCATAAATCTTAGTCACAAATGACTAGCCAAATTCTAAAAATAATTATGAATCATTTTCAAATAACCTGTACTGTAAGCTAGATCTAGAAACTATACCGTTAAGCTTGAATTACTCCGTTTATTGTAGTTTTTTGTGCTCCGCCTTAAGCATCTCGAGTTCCTCCTCTTTGTCGTAAAGATGTAAATGTGAGCACTCATTTTGGGGATCTGATAACAGGTGTAAACCCTATGTTAGGTGCTTACATTAGCTTATGGATCATAGTTCCTAGAGTTAACAAACTTACGTTGAGAATTCCCATACGCTGTAAATAAACTTACTCAGTCTTCATTCTTGGTGACAACCTTGGCAACATGAAATGTGCAGAAAAGTAAGCCAAAGCTTATTAGTTCAAAGCAAGCCAACTATCAACAAACTCCATAAGACCATAACGCATATGATTAACTAGATTTCAATAAATCTTAAATAAGTTTCACCAAACCTGAAGTGGGAAATAAGTGGAGAACCAGTATTTTTCTAGAAGTTGTACGATGTTAGGCTGGAATTCATCATTAGCAGTATTTTTCGCTACACCATAAATCAAACCGGCCAAGAAAAGTCTCCATTTTTGAAACTCACTAGGAAACCAAGAAAAGACAAACCAGGTCTCACAAATAACTGAGGTCAGACACAGAGTATATGCATCTTAATATCTAAACCAAAATATTTATCTTCAAAATATTAATCTCAATATCTAATTCGTCAGATTAGGAAGATGTAAGAAACTTACAAACTTGTTAGGCTTGAACTCCTTCATGATTGGCAGGTTTTTAGTTCAACCTTAAGCTAGCTGTGATGGTTCACCATCTTGACCATATCTACAATAAAATGAAACCAAAAAAAAAAATCAAATGCAAATAAACAGAACACAGAATACATGTTCTTATTCTTAAACCCACAAAGTCATGTCAAGAAAAGTCTCCCTGGTAATGGGATTCCAGGAGATTTAAGGATTCGTTTATTTTCATGTAAGCTTCCATTAACTCGCAGCTCTTACATTATAAAAATGCCTCTCTTCCTCACCCAGTTCCTACAATAAGATTGTTCCCAAAACAAACAAATCAATAAGATTTTTCCAAAAACCAGGAAATCAATTTCACAAGTAACAATGAATATAATTTTTACTTTACATTTCAATGAAATATGTGGTAAGAGTTGAGTTGTTTATCTCCGGATGCTCTTCTGGACAAACTCTTTCTTGCGTTTTTCCTATAAAACAGATTTAGGAAATATTTGAGACTGGATCAAAGTAAAGGACTAGGAAAGAAAGAATGAAGTAACAAGGCTTTTTGGGTTTGTTACAGTCGACATTCTCATTCTTATTCTTCGTCTTTGCCTTTGTCATATCTTTCTTATCTGCAAGAAACATGTGCTGTTGCCTAGCAAGTAATTATAATCTTTTCTACCAACCCATCATCAGAAAAATGTTTACTAGATACCAACATAATATTGGATGATAGATTTTTAAGAAATTCAAATGCAGTTCGAGAAATTACCTGAAAGCAGGCCTAGAGCATCAACGACCTTGTTGCTTTTATTTTTTCTCTTCTTTGACCCTGACTTCTTCTCCTTCTCTTGTTTTTTCCGGTAGTGCTGCAGCTAACTTGGCTTTGGCATCCATTTCTACATCTAACTCTTCCTAGAAGAAGATAGATACATTACAATCTCCAAAAATATAACAAAAAAATCACAAAGAAACTAAGTTCTTATTCTAAAGAAGAACAAACAGATAAAGTTCAGGTTTTTTGAGAAGGTTCAGATTAGGAAGATGTAGAAACTTATGAGCATGTTAGGCTTGAACTCCTTCATCATTTGCAGTTTTTTCGTTCAACATTAAGCTAGCTGTGATGGTTTGATCATATCTACAATAAAAGAAAACCAAAACGAAAAAAAGAAAAGAATCCAATGCAAATAAACAAAACACACTACAAGTTCTTATTCTTAACCCCACTAAGACGTAGTCACTGGTTTTTAACAAACCTATATTAGGATTCAAATCTAAACAAAATAAACTTATAGTCCTGAAAGAAAACATACCTTTAGTGATCAAAATCTTGGAGTCCTTTGCTGCTTGATATGACAGGAAGCCAGAATTCCCGTACAGCCGCTCAATGCATCTTAGATTCAGCCCTATCAACTAGTCACATATAAGATCATTAACCCAAGTAAAAGAAAAATAGACAAATATATATAGCACAACCAGTTTTGATGAGATAAAAAACTTGCCTGCTAAGTGTTCTTTAATTCAAACTAGTGCTTCTATAGAGATTGTGCTGCATTCACAGAAAAAAAACCCGTATAAACATCAACACAAAGTAAGGCACTATATTGAAAGTATTGTAGATAAAATCATTAAAGGTTTTAAGAGAAAATCCCATCATGTGGCAGGAATCGATGATAACTTGATGAAGATTGAGCAAACCTTTTTGACTTGCGATGTCTTTAACAAAAGCTACAGTGCCTACATGCGTTTAATCAGTTTTGAGAATTGTACTGTGCCTTTGCATAGATGAGATATGCAGAGATGGGCAGTTTAGGCTTCAGATGATCCTTTAGCTTCCTACCAAATGTCATTGATGTAAGTTTTCTTGCTTAGTAATAATGTCAAACGAAAATGCATTCATATCAGTTTAATACTATTGTAGTTTTCTGCTTTTGATCATCTCCGAGAAGTTTCAAAGCTTCCATTTCTCTCGTGTAAGCTTCCATTAACTCGCAGCTCTTCCATTATAAAGTTGGCTCTCTTCCTTACCCGGTTCCTACAATAAGATTGTTCCCAAAACCAACAAAGCAATAAGATTTAAGTACTAGAATAGAAAAAAGAAAGAAGCTCATACGTGAGGTTTTCATCTCTGTTTTTTGCAGGGAAGTAAAAGAAAGATGGCAAAAGTAAAGCTCAATCACTGTGAATTCTCATGGGTTACCATTAGCGCTACAAGTCTCTCCACCTAGTAAGAGAGATCTTAGTTAAATATATATTTTTCAATGCTTGGGAAAACCAATCATATTGCAGAATATATTGAAACACAGATGGTAAAATTGAAAGTATCATCACCACCCCAAACTAGCAGTTTCACAAGGTATGTGGCACATAACGTTTCTCTAAAAGTCAAAGTAGGAAATATAGGATATACACACAAAGATGTAAGAAACTTACAGGTTTCAAGCTTCTCTTCCTAACATCTTTCCATAAAACTTTAGTACCAGTGCGAGAACAAATGACTAATCTTTCTTTTTTTCATCAGTAAGCCACTTTTACAAATTCACCTGAAAAGGTACACCATATAAGTAACGATAACAAGCACCTCATGATGTGATAACAAATACCCCAGGCACATATGGCTTAGTTCAAGGAAGCTCCAATTCCTCCTTCACATTTATTAACCTGTCAATATCGTTGAACATGTTTACGTCGAAGATGTCATATATACCTGTCCAACTTTTAGCCATGAATGAGTCTTTACTTTAAAAAATTTGAGCTTCCTGCAAAGAACCCAGACATTGAGACAATCTCTTAGCCAAAGTGGATTAAAACTCAACTCAAAATAGAATATATACGCTACTTGAGAACAATGTCCAATGCGAGCCAACTATCAACAAGCTCCATAACGCATATAACTAGCTAAATTCTAAAGACAATCTTGAATCATTTTCACAGAACTCTAACTTCAAAATAAGTGGAAGACCAGACCTAGATCTAGCAATTATACCCTGTTCGGCTTGATATCCTTCATTTTTTTGCAGGTTTTCGTGCTCCACCTTAAGCGTCTCCAGTTTCACCTCCTCATTGCATAGGAAGATATGTGCTGTTTTGGCTTAGAGGATCCTTTAGCTTTCTACAAAACGAGAATGCAGTCAGTTTTTCTTACTTACTTTTATTACAAGCAAAAAAGTTCTCGAGGGATACAATGGTATGTAGTTGTTGTCTCAAGTGCCTCCTCTTTACCGTAAATATGCTCTCCACGCGTTTAAATAAATTAAGTAGGAAAATATGGGCAGCTTAGGCTTACGAGATCCTTTAGCTTCTTAAAAACAAGAGAATGCAGTTAGGTTTCTTAATTATTATCACAACCAGTAGTGGGATGTAGTTCAGTTTTTTACCTGTTGTTATCCTGTTCAGCTTCAAGGGAGTGTCTAAGTATTCCTGTGTTAGATACATTGTTGCGTCCTTCAAACTCTTTATCAAACTCAAGGCCGAGAACTTCTGTTCCATTTCCTCCATCTTTCCACATGACAGTTAAATGAAAAGGAGTTAGGTGATTTACGAAAGCATATTAAGGTTGAACAGAGTAAATTAAAACTAATCGAGCAATGAATGATTAATTTGCGTGTCTTTTTGAGCCAAAATCTTCTCTGTTCTGTCCTGGCTTATTGTTCCACTAACTTGCAGCTCTTCCAATATAAATTTGGCTCAATTCTCACCAACAAATCAATATGTTTTTTCTCAAAACCAGGAATTCAATTTCACAAGCAACAAAGAGTAAAATCGTGTTTCTTTACTTTCCATTTCAATGAAATATCGTTGGTAAGAGTTGAGATGTAGATCTCGGGATGCTCTTCTCGGCAAATCTTTCTTGCGTTTTCCCTATAAAATTGAATACAAAACAGATTTAGAAAGATTTAAGACCAGAATAGAAAAAATGGAGAAACAAGGCTTTTTGGGTTTGTTACGGTCAACATTGTCGTTCTTCTTCTTTGTCTTTGTCATCTCTTTCTTATCTGCAAGAAACATGTGTTGTTGTTAGTGACTAACATAGCTCAAAATGACATAGCTCAACATAGTTCCATTTCATTTATGTCACCTGGATGCATATACTAAATGCCCTTTGAGAATCCCTCAAGCCAAAACTTCTGAAAAGTATTTCAATGGTTACAAGAAACCGGATTTTACAGAACAGACAAATACCTTTAAGATGAGTGCATGAGGATAAAATGACATAAATGACTTAGCTAGAATGAGAGACAAATACCATTTTAGGAAATTCAAATGCAGCTCGAGAAATTACCTGCTTGAGGCACCAACAACACTACCGTTGTAATTTCTCATCATCCTCTCCATGCTCACATCAAAAAACTTTGACTCTACTTCTAAAAGTTGGACAAAAATCAGAATCATGTTACATAAAAATGAAATACAAATAAAAGTTAGAAAGAACATGAGCAAATCTGCATTCATACTTGCATCTCATGGGTTGCTTGGTTCTTGGCCATGGTAAGTTACCAGCTATTTCTCACCAGTCGAGCGAGAAGTCAAATAGTTTTGCTTTCAGTGGAATCAACAAGGAAAAAATCAAACTTCATGCCAACAGAAAGTAAAGGGAAGCACTACAAAGCAATAAAAAAAAATTGAAAGTATCATCACCACCCCAAACTAGCAGTTTCACAAGGTATGTGGCACATAACGTTTCTCTAAAAGTCAAAGTAGGAAATATAGGATATACACACAAAGATGTTAAAAACTTACAGGTTTCAAGCTTCTCTTCCTAACATCTTTCCAGAAAACTTCAGTACCAGTGCCAAAACAAATGACTAATCTTTCGTTTTTTCATCAATAAGCAACTTTTATAAATTCTCCTGAAAACGTACACCATATAAATAACGATAACAAGCACCTCATGATGTGATAACAAATACCCCAGGCACATAAGAGTGTATGCTAAGTTAAAAGAAACAGATAAGAGTGTATCAGTGTACCTGAATCATTCCAAGATGGTCTTTAGAGTTGTTACTAGGCCATTGATTAACATTCTGCATTGTCCAACCATAGTCAGGTATTTTGTGTGCTTTAGCGACAAGGATATTGAACCTCACTTTAAGGTACTCATTTCCTAGCAAACTCAGCCATTTCACAAAAGGATTAAAAAGTTTGCTTACTTGAAGAATCATCACAGAAACAGAACATGCACCTTAATCAAAGTTATGCAATATCAGGTTCTAAGACTTTCACATTTAGCTCCCTAATATTTTGTGAAAAAAAAAAAAAAAAGATGTATGGAAATTGAGAGAAGAAACCTGACCAATCATGAGCATTAATCCAATGGCTCTAACACGGAGAAAACATCCGGAAAGCACTATTTACTACACGATTCAGAAGATAAGTCATGTTAAAACAATGTGGTATTAGATAACCAATTCCGGTGATTTTGATGGTTGTGAAAACACAATTACCTGAATAAGGATAAGAACATCAAGAGGATCGTTGTCTTCCAATGAATACAACCGACGAGTCCGGTGAACCTGAGATTAAATTCAATGTTAGCAATCATAAGATTTAGGAAAAAACCTTGTTACTGTAACTTTATATGAAACATAACACGTAGCTTTATCCAGTGGGCTAGTCCAAAACAAGAATTGAGAAAACCGTATTTACTGTTACAAAAGAAGGCTCATTCATTGGGTCCGCCGTATAACAAACACATCCACGAGAGAGTTAGCTGTGACGGTTCACCATCATATCTACAATAAATTAAAAACCATATGCAAATAAATAAAACACTATACAAGTTCTTATTCTCAAACCCACTCCCACTAAATCTAAGGATATATATATTTTATGTCACCCTTCTTGTTAATCTACCAATTACCAATCCGGAGGTAGAAATGAAAGGCTTTCTATGATAACAAGTGATTGATTATCAAAATATGGACGTGAGGATAAACTTACCAAAACCATAAACCAAACCGGCCAAGAAAAGTCTCCATTTTTGAAACTCACTAAGAAACCAAGAAAAGACAAACCAGGACTCACAAATAACTGAGGTCAAACACAGGGTATATGCATCTTTCACTCGACGAGGTGCACATTAATGCAAGATGATAAGGTGTCATGATTTGAACCACAAGTTTATAGGCAGTCTAGCATCATCAACCCTGCAAGTACAAGATCCATCAATAACCAGAAGCATTTATATCATATTAGTTGTTCATTGAAATGTAATCACCCTAAAGAAGTTTTGAAGCTTCCACTTTTTCATGCACAATTCCTACAATAAGAATTTTTTCAAAAGCGACAAATCAATTCCACAAGTAACAATGATTATTTTATTACTTTTCACTACAATGAGATGTGGGCTGTAAGAGTTCTTCTCGACAAACTCTTTCTTTTACTTTTTGCTATCAATATGTATAAAAAAAACAGATAGTTAGATAATATTTGAGTATTCAAAGTTTGAAGTACCAGAATATAAAGAATGAAGAAACAAAGCTTTTCGGGTTTGTTGCGGTCAAGATTCTCGTCCTTCTTCTTTGTCTTTATCGTCTCTTTCTTATCTGCAAGAAACATGTGTTATTGTTAGTGACTTACTTAGCTCAAAACGTGTACTCTTTGTATTTGATTTTACAAGTAACAATGAATAAGAGTTGGTAAGAGTTGAGTGGTTTATCTCGGGATGCTCTTCTGGACAAACTCTTTCTTGCGTTTTTCCTATAAAATTGTCTATAAACCAAATTTAGAAAAGATTTGAGACTGGATCAAAGTTAAGAACCAGGATAGAAAGAATGAATTAACAAGGCTTTTTGGGTTTGTTACGGTCAACATTCTCGTTCTTCTTCTTCGTCTTTGTCTTTGTCATATGTTTCTTATCTGCAAGAAACATGAACATGCATGTGTTGTTGCCTAGCAAGTAATTATAATCTTTTCTACCAGCCCATCATCAGAAATGTTTTTACAAGATAAAAGTGTGGAATCGATGATACATTTTTAGGAAATTCAAATGCAGTTCGAGAAATTACCTGAAAGCAGGCCAAGAGGGCCAAGAGGCACCAACAACACTACCCATTCAATTTCTCACCATTCTCTCGGTTCTCACATCAAAAACCAAATACAAATATTATTTCAGATGAAGGTAAAATTGCACATAACGTTGTTGTAAACAGTCAAGTAAAAAATATAGGATACACACACCAAGTTGTTAGAAACTTACAGGACGCTTATGAACAGGTTTCAAGCTTCTTTGCCTAACATCTTTACTCTTAGAATTATGAGCTTTCTGCAAATAACCCAGGTATTGAGACAATGTTTTAGCAAAAGTGGATCAAAACTCAACTCAAAGTAGAAAATACGCTACTCTTAAGAACAATGTTTTAAGGAGAACGAGAGCTAGATCAGATGGAAGTATAATTTTTATTGGATAAACTTATTGAAATTAGAAGGGAAGACTGAACGGAATAGAAAACAATCATGAACTCACCAATGTAAATGAAAAGAGTCCTAATCGGAATATAGAAAGAAATACCGGAACTGTATATACATCACTGAATTCATCGAAACACAAGTTCTTTTGCAGCGGAGTCAACATCGTGATCTACACGTACAAGTACTGAAATCAATAGAAAACAGTCATGAACTCACAAATTATACAAAGAAATTTGCTCAAGTCAAGTGACAAAACTGGACTAAGAACTAAGAAGGGCTGAAGTAGCCCCTTGTTAACTTTACTCCAAAAACAAAGATGAGCCAAAATCAGAGAATACATGAAATCATCATCCATACCTATAAACATAGAGAACCTTATCAAGTATCTCCAAAAATCATCATCCGTACAAATATTTCACATGTAACAACAACCTGCAATAAGAAAACGCAGGTAGAATTCACATGTTAGGTTTGAAATTCTTCACGAATTGCTCCACCACAAGCGTTTTCGAGTTCCTGCTTGAATTTAATCAAAAACCCTTGACAAACAAAGAAACGATTGTACCAGTGATCAACCAAAGATCTAGTCCGATATAAGCAGTAACAATCTCCCCGAAATATAACAAAATTAAGAATCACAAAGACCCTAAGTAACACTTACGAACATGAAATCCTTCCATCGACGAAGATTTCGTCATCTACATGATAGTTCCAGAAGAAAAGCATAATAATCAGAAACAGCCTTGTTCGAATTTCAACTTACGAAGATGTTAGCCTTCGATTCCTTCACGATTTGACTCCACCTTAAGGCGTTTCGAGTTCTTCATCCTCCGTCTTTTGCTTCATCGACGATCTATCGTTCCAGAGAGAACACAAAAATCGGAAATTTTTTTGTTTGAATTTCGAGAATTGGACCGTTGAGAGCCTTAAGGCAGAGAAGCGACTTCTTATTATTGAGGATTTTCTCTCTAAGTCGGTGCTGATTTCTTCTGGGTTTTAGAGACCAAACGGTCGAAAGATCGTCGTAATTGAAAGCTGAAACGATTTATGACCGTTTGGAGAGTATCAATTAAACCAAACCAATCTTCAATTAAACCGAACCAATATTCAAGTAAACCAAACCAATGTTTAAATTAAACGCATGGATTTATCTAAACTTTTCGATTTAATATTTTATTACCATCCATGTTAAATCTGCCATCAGAAATAATGTAAGCTTTTTTAATGCGGAGATTCAAATCGGTGAGAATTTGTACAGCTTCTAACAAAATCCCATTTATTTAAAAACATTTTCAGCAGTAAAATTTGATCTTAACACATGTATTATTTTATAAGAATTTTTATTTCCAAAGATATGCAAAAATAATTTGAATAACCAGATTACAACATTGATGTATAATTGATTAACTTTGATTAGTCACAAAAGTTTTTTTTTTCTTTCAAAAACTAAAATGAACGGAAAGTAAAAAGAATTAGAAAACCAAATTCTTGAGCTCGTATTTTTTATTCATAACTCGAAATAGTTTCAAAATTTATGGCAATGTTTTTCCAAAATAAGCAACATTGAGATCATGACACTTGAAACAAAAACATATTATATTTATTTTGGGTGAATGAAATATAAATACCTGGAGGAGCAAATAATTAAGAATATATACATGAAGACCATTTATTTAGGTGGCTTTTTTCGTGCAAAATCAATATGACGAAAATGCCCCTACACGATAGGAATCTCGAGTGTACTGACTGGAGATAACACTGTTAAGCATTTATAATATTAGTGTATAACTGTTTGGTTAACATGCTAAAACATATGGTATCGCAATAAGTTTACATAAGGTCCATAAATACTATCCCCGAAAAACGCAACAATAACAAGATCAATCCTCCTCATATGACGAACAGAAGGAGACGCAAAAGCTTCATTAAATATATGACCAGGCCACCAAGGATGAGACTTTACCTTACCCAAAACCAAATCTCCAACTACAAACCCATAACTCAATGCCCTCGAAACTCCAGAACCCATTTTCTCACTCGCAACATAATCATCAAACTCAGATGAGAGAGATTTGTAAACAGATACTCCTCGTTTCTCTTCATTCAAATCTAAATCCAATTTCTTCTCATCAGTTTCAGAACCAAGCTCACTAGATTGATCATCAGAGCAATCATCTTCTTTTTCTTCTTCTTTAAGCTGAGAACTCTCATCATCCTTATCAATTAAAATATCTTCGCTTTTAATCTTAGATTTCGTTTTACTCATTATCATCTTCTTCCTCACTCCCTACGACACCATTTTTCTCTGATCTCTCACTCTGAGAAACTCTAGCATCACCATCGTCATTTGTCACCGCCGAATCGAGGTCCATAGGTGAAAAAGCTCCAGCGTCATCAATCTTCTTCAATGGCTTCAATAAAACTTTTGATTTTTTTCCAGTTTTTTTTCTTTACTCATGAATTAGATTTGCTAAAGAAATAGGGGTAAAAGAGTCTAAATCACAACTACAGTGATGGCCAAACAGTGACAATATGTGTCAATTAATTTCTTGATCTTCTGAGTACATATCTTGCAATTTCCCTTTATTTTATAGTGATAACTAATAAGAAGCTTTTAAGAAAATTAGGTATAGTGATAACTAATAATAATCTATTTATCTACATCTTTTCAACTCTTTTATATCATTATCAAAGGATATTTGAGACCTAAAATCATCATTACCTTGAATCAATGTTCAAAAAATTGGTAGGCGGTAGGTAGTCGTTTGATAGACGCCTAACGCCAGATCGATTACTCGGAGACTAGGAGGGACCTATACGTGTTTTAATTTCTAATCAAATTTGAGTTCGATCGTAAATTTGAGTCCGATCAGTGGTTGACTAACGATAAACGGCCTTTAACGACTTGTTTTTCTGTTTATTTAGTTTTCAAATTCACACGTGTTAGTTATAATAGTAAAGATAAAAATATTAATTACGAACTCTAAAAACATTTTTCTAGTTTTTAGGGTTTATATACACTTTAGAAACTAATAAAACCAAACAAAATATATGTCATCAAAGGTCGTTTACTATTCCGATTGGAATTATTTTGACCATTAGTCAACTACTGTTCGAGCTCATATTTGACAACTTGCATGTTTATTTAGACAAAGTTAATTAGTTGGAGGTTTTATATGGAACGGAAAAAAAATGAAGTTTTAATTGAAAAATATTTTCAATTTGGAGGTTTCAGTTGAATTTAAAAAAAAAACAATTTAGAGGTTTTTGAGCTTTTTCCTAAATCTAACTATCTTTTAACCGTATTCTAATCTTAGAGCATCTCCATCCATAGACATGATGGGAGTTTCTAAAAAAAAAATTCTTTAATTAAATTATTTTATTATATTTTTTTATAATTAAACCAGTAAATTTATGACACGTGTGCAGAAACGTTTCTCAGCGTTTCTCGTTTGAGAAACTGTTTCTCTCTCTCTTCATTTATTACTTTTTATTAATAAATTTTGATCAGAAATTCTCCCATATCCAACCGATGGAGAATAACACTGATTTTGAAATACAATTTAACTATTTATTTTAAGAGAATAACACTGATTTTAATTCTACACACTGATTTTAATTCTACACACTCCTTCTTAATAGATAAGAGCAAAAAAAAAAAACCTAAATAGTCTACCTCATTAATGATATTTAAATTCTAAATAATAACCCATAAACATTTTCTATTTTTGTCACTAAATATATTAACAAAATTAGACTTGACACTTGTCAAAATCTAATAGATAGATATGATACGTATCGCAATCACGTGAGTTAGTAACTTTGAAAACTTATTTTTATATAATAAGATATATATATGTATAGGTTCCTATTCTTTATAATTTTTTTTTCTTAAATTTATATTTCTATTTAGTAAGATACATTTACTTTTATGATAATTATCTTCTTTAAATTTTTTGAATTGTTTTATATAAGATAAATAAGTATAGTTTCCTTATAAATTCTTTCTTTTAAATAAATAAAAGGAAAGATTGGGTAATAATTTTTTGTTGTGTGATTTCACTGAAACCTGAAAGAATTTTGTAAAAAGAATACTATTTTAATGAAGAAAAATAAAACGAATAAAAGCAAAAACAGAGCGTGTAGACGAGGCCCGAGCACATGGGAAGGGAAAGAAGCAACGCATAAAACTCACGCCGACGCTGAGTCAACACGTGAGTCAACTCGAGCCTCTCTTTTTTAATTATAATAAAAATAGTTAAATTTCTAAAATTAAGAGAGACATTACTCTCCTCTCCTCCTTTCTCGCTCCAAATCTCTCTTTCTCCTTCTTTTCCACATTTTAGTCCACAAATCTCCATTTCTGTCGGTGCTCCAAGATCCACGCTCTCTCATCATTCTCATCTCCAGGTACGCTCTGTTCTTCCTCATTTCCTCCAGATTCGTTCTCGATTTCTCTGTTTTTACTCTAATCAATGCCTCAATTCCCGTTGTTATCTTACTAGATTCGCATTTTTCATGGTTTCGCTTTATCACGATTCTGCAATTTTCTCAAAATTGCTTAGCGTAATGTGATGATATAGATCTAAATACTTTCTCATAACAATTTTGTTCTCGAATTTCTCTGTTTTAGTTTGAAATCCATGGCTTCTTCATCCATCCGAAGATTCTTCAATTTCCGTTTCTGGCTACTAGATTCGCCTTTTTGATTTGGTTTTGCTTCGTAACGATTCTGTGATTGTTACGAAAATGCTTAGCGAAATGAGATCTTAACTTTTGCAATGGAATTAATGGCAGATCCGAATTCTGCAACAACAATGACAATTAGCAACGGCGATATCAAATCTGATACCTGCAACAATGGTTCTTCTGAGAAGAAACCTTTCAGGATCTTTGTTGGTTACGATCCACGAGAAGATCTTGCTTACCAAGTTTGTCGTCATTCAATCACCAAAAGATCTTCAATCCCTGTAGAGATCATACCAATTGTTCAATCAGATCTTCGAAAGAAAGGTCTGTATTGGAGAGAAAGAGGTCAGTTAGAGAGCACTGAGTTCTCTTTCTCTCGTTTCTTGACTCCTCATTTGTCCGATTACCAAGGTTGGGCTATGTTCGTCGACTGCGATTTCCTCTACCTTGCTGATATTAAGGAACTTACTGATTTGATCGATGATAAGTACGCGATCATGTGTGTTCAACATGATTATACTCCTAAGGAGACTACTAAGATGGATGGTGCGGTTCAAACTGTGTACCCGAGGAAGAACTGGTCTTCGATGGTGCTTTACAATTGTGGACATCCTAAGAACCAGACTTTGAGCCCTGAGATTGTTAATACTCAGACTGGTGCGTTTCTTCATAGGTTCCAGTGGCTTGAGGACGAAGAGATTGGGTCTATTCCCTTTGTTTGGAACTTTCTTGAAGGGCACAATAGGGTTGTTGAGAAGGATCCCACCACGCAGCCTAAGGCGGTGCATTATACTCGTGGAGGGCCTTGGTTTGATGCTTGGAAGGATTGCGAGTTTGCGGATCTCTGGCTTAATGAGATGGAAGAGTACAACAAAGAGAGCAAGAAAGAAGCCGATAACGCCAAGTAGAAAGAAAGAAGTAAGAAGAAGAAGAGGTATGTTGTTACTTACCAACACGAGTAGTGCACTTCCCTAAAGATTTCGTTACATGGATTACATATAGTTTTGGCTTTGTAGAGCCACGGAACATTAGTCTTGTGGAGGGCTATGAAGTTTTATTTCATTGAATTCGTTAAATCATTTGCAACACTAATACCAATATTAAGATCATATGGTATAATAACCCTATTCGTTTGTTTGTTGTGTTTGTACCTTTAATGGTATTTTATTTGTATAATTGCTCTCAACTTAAGCAACTTATTTGATATGTGACTTTATGTAGCATTTCTTTTTAATTGTCCGAGGCATCCTCATTTTCTAATTAATCAAAGAGAGCGGATTAAGAAGAAAAATAGTTGTAACTTTAGGGAATTAATTAACAATGATACGAAAAAATGAAATCATTATTTAACAAAACATGTCAGGTATAAAATTCCATATATTAAGTACGTCCTTTAAAGGTACACTTCTTAGTATGACGACTATTGGTCATCGGTTCCCTCTGATTTGATAGAGGATCCAGTTCTCCCTTACCACCAGGCGTGGTTCAAAACTTCTTCTCATAGGGAGAGAATTTCGAAGCTCTCTTTGTGGGATTGCAATTTCAAACACATTCACAAGCATATTATGCTAACCATTTTTGCAAGCATCAACTCCTCTATACCAACAAACGGACACGTGGCAACCGAGTGACACTAGAGTCTAGAGAGGATCTGAAGAAAAGGTTTTCTCCATCAGCGTTAAAAGGTAGTCTCCCGCATTAGTTCATCGAGAGAAACACGCAACTCAACAAACGCACATCTTGCGTGTATACAGTTGGCAAAAGTAGCACCCAAATGTGGTGGTGTCTAATGAAAGTCTAGCATATTGAACCTACTCCAACGTGGCTCCTACAAGAAGTTGACATGTAAACCACCACCACATATTTTTTTAGTAGGAATTATTGCACATTTAGGCACTTTCCTCAACTTATTTGTGTCTTTAGACACTTTCAAAAGAGAAGGCACTTTAGATAAGTTATTTGACCCATTTACCCTCTAACTACATATCTTTTTCGTTACAGTCTCTTTGTCCCTCTCCTTTACCTCTCTCTGCTCTCTCTCTCTCTCTCTTTTTCTTTCTCTCCTTTCCCATGATATCTTTAATTTCAAATCTGCAATCAAAATTGTAACCATCTGGCAAGTAACGATTCATACGACTCCCATATCCACTCTACGCCATTCTCTTCTTTCTGCACCAACACTTCCGATCACAGAATCGCCGTCGGAAGTTTTCTTATTTTTGATTACAAATACACTTTTGGCCTCTCTTCTTGATCTCTCTTTCCAGAATCAAAATCAATCTTTTTAGTGTAATCTCAATAATCAAAATCAAAATCAAAATTGAATCTCTTAGCGTTTATCATATCATCTTCCCTATCTCTCAACAATCTATTGCTTCTCTTCTTCTTCCTCTCTCTAGATTTTCTTACAAATATATTTCTCGAATAGACCTTTCTCCGCCGGATCTGATTCCAAAACCCGTGAAAGTCTCCAACTTTATTACATATTTTTAAGGACAAAGGTTTCAAATTTGAGCAAATGGGTAGCTCTAAAAATTGGATCAAATCTCCCGCCGTCAATGGATTCAGTTTCGGTAGCTGACACCACACCTCTCTGCTTCCGCCTCCGAGCATGTTCTGTTCTATGGGCAGAACAATCATTTACGGTTTGATACATCGAATTCGGTGAGTTGGGGGCAGCAGCCGTCGGAATTGGGAAGGATTTAGAGACTGGTGGTTTGGAACAGCGGCGGTTGCGGAACAACGATACAGGAAACGGAGGAGGGTTTCTGTTAGATTGATTCACATATGTTAGATTCATTCACTTGGACATTAACAACCGATTCTTTCATAGATGTTAGATTTTTTACTGATCGTTATATAAAACCAAAAATTAATAAATTGGCTTCTTTGTTCAGTACAAAAACAAACAAGAACGGAGAAATATGGATTTAAAAATGATCACACTCGTTAAAAGTAATCCACTTGTGGACCGGTCAGATCCTTGAAGTTCCCTACACTTGGAAGCCACAAGTGTGACGAAGAATACCATTTTTGTCAATGATGACAATGATACCTTTATAACTTGAACAATCTTGTAGTTTCTTCGTATATTGAGTGTTTATGTTTACACCTTGATCACGGGCACAAGAAAGCATAAGTCATTATAATACTAGAATTTCACAATCATAAAAGAAATAGATGTTTTAGGTGTCACTACAAGAAAAAGGCTTATTGATAGCACATTTTAATATCTCAATTTCCGTAATTGCTATCGTAGATGATATATTGGATTGGGTACTATATAATAGCATTTTAGAAATGCTAAAAACAAATTGACTAAGCGGGAATCTAAAAATTACTCGGTGAACCTAAAATTATCTGTGACTAGCAAAATATATGTGAACACTTAGTAAAATTTATCAAACTTTTAAGAACCGGGAACTTTCCCACTTATCAAATTTTCATTTTCATTAGTTATCCAAATACCAAAGAGAAGAACCATAAAGCTTTTGGGAAACCTCTCAACCCTAGCCGCCGCTTAATTTTTTCAGGTCTCCGTTTGCCCTCTCCGGTGGGCGGCGCTCCTCGCCGTAGCCGTGAGAGGACCCATTGCTGCTTCCCTTTCTTTGTTGTTTGTCTCTTTGTTTCCTCCTTGGCTAGCTCCGGCGTTTCGATTGTGAAATCTGTTCGCTTGACGTAGTTGACGGGTCTTCACGGCAAGGATTTCTCGGCTTTATTGTCTCCTGCAAGCGTCCTTCTCCTTACCCAGCGGTGTTCGAAGAGAGAAGATCTGCGTTCGTCAGATCTTGCAAGGGCTAAGGTTTAGTTGCTTGTTCCTCTTCGTTCGTTTTTGGCATGGGTTTTGTGTCTTCTGGTCGGGTAAGATTCCTCATGGTCGTTCTCCTTTCCTCGAGCTGTTAGGGTGAGTTTGTTTAGTCTTGATTGCAGAATATATATAGTGTTAATACTTTGTCTCTGTTTCATCAATTTTGCTGATAGATTCTTGGAGCTACGGTAGAAGCTTTTTTATGACCAATGGAACTCTTCTACCTTCTTATTCTTTTTATTATTTTTTATGATTGATTCAGTTGAATTGATTCAGCCAAGAGAAGATTTATGTGAACTTCTTTGATTTGGCGTTTTAGATTTGTTGTTTAAAAGCTATTTCAGTTTGTTAATCTGCAGCTTTTCCTCTTGTTCAGACTAAAATCATAGATTCTTTTCCGGGTTAAACGGTCTTCAAACTCATGGAATTATTCACACAGACCTGATTGTGTTATCACTGGTCTAAATCATTATATGTTGCTTGAAACTATGTAATCTAGTGACTACACTATACTTATTAGTCTTATTTTTTCTATTATTGTTTTTTATTTTCTGGTGTTGAATTCATTGCAGGCTACTTCAGGATTTGGTAAGGCCACTGCGTTTGCTCTTTCAAGGAAAGATTTCTGTATTTTCTTGGTAAACGATGTTGTTTTTCTTTACTAGCTACATCTTTTCATTTGGATTTCTTATTCTAAAGGTAAACTGAATAGCACTTAACTGATCTGGTTTTTGACTCTTTACTGGTTGGCATTGAAGATATGAAATTATTTCTTGTTTTCCATTACTTTTGCAAGAATAGTGGAAAGCATAGATTGAATTGGTTGACGAAATTGTTTCAGGTGGCTATACCATATTGGCTAGTATACCAGCAGAGTTAACACATAATGGATCAGAACTTTATGAAACTCTGATTGACGACAAGGTACGTGGGAATTAATCCACAACTCTGGTCTCAAGTTGATGGACTGTAATCCCTGTAACAGTTTCTTAAAAGTCTGGTAAAAGATTATCTAGTTTTGTTTAACGTAAAGTTCTGTTAGTTTGCAGCTCATTGCAATAGGATGTTATAGAGTCCTTTGGTTTTTCTATAAGTGGTATAAATGCTATGTTTCTTTGTTTGATAGGGTGGACTTCAAGCACTTGTAACATCTATTAAAAACAAGATCTTGATAAAGTGTCGTATGTGCTGGCAGCATCCGTAGATGCTGTTGCGGAACTGGAGTTATTACAAGTATATGCAGTTCTTCTTGACCAACTCATATGGGTTAATTCTAAGAACTTGTTCTTTGTTGTTTTGAAACAGGTTGTTATTGTAAGCGTAATGAAAATACACAAAGGTAAGTTATTTTGTTTCCTTTATGAATTCTGAAAAGTTAGAAATTGGAATAAACTCCCTCATTGATGTTAGTTTTTGACTGAGACCTAAAGGGTTCGATTTTGTGTCTGAATTTGACGAGTATTCCATGGATTTGTCTTTCTAGGAAATCAAATGAGCTAAAATTTGAGCTCGTTGAAGCAGAGAAGAAGAAGAAGATTATAGAAGAGTATGAGAAGCCAATCGATGTTAGGGGGAGAAGCATATCGATGTTAAGATGGAAGTCTCATTTACTTGTGGCACTTGCTGTTGTTATGTTAGATAAGACTTGAACTGAGACTTGTAATGTATGTTGAGGATTGAGGATTGTATGGAGATTTTATATATATTAAATTATATGAAGAAGCAGGTTTCTTGCAAATGTGTAACAAAATGTCTCAAACCAATAGGTCGTATATAGCATAATAAAGATCATGGTTTATAGCAAAGAAAAAAAAGAGCTACAACATACTAGATCATAGCTCAAGAAACGAGCTACAAAATAATAGGTTATAGCCCTTAAAAAGAGCTACAAACTAAATTAGAATAACATCAAAATTGTGCTACAACAAAGTAAATCAGAACATTTATTTTACGCTACGATATATTAACATTTAATAGCAAAGCGAAAAAACGCTATTGTATGTGACGACCCTAAGATAGCTCCGGCAAACACAGCGTTTATGAATCCGCTATGTAAACGTTATTATAGCGTTTTCCGTGTGTTAAGAATGCCCATATTTCTTGTAGTGTGTCCATATATCTTTGACCATTGGTTCACTTGTACATGGACACATCCATCTACCATTATCTCAACATAGAAATGTGGTTTAGGAATTGTGGTTGTTTAACTAGGGTTACAGGTTGGTAATTAATTAGTGTTATATATTTTTAAGAAAGTTAAATATCGTTTGGGGTTTAGTAGGTAGGGAGTAGGGTTAGTGTTTTAAATTTAAAAGAACTTAAATATCGGTTTGGGTTTAGTAGGGTTTAGTGTTTAACAAATTTTTTTTTTTGTTTGTTTTAATGTTTAAACAAGATTAATAAACTTTTCATGCTTCTATCGGCTTTCTTCTTTGTCTTTCATGCTTGTATCAGAACAAAACCTCAAGATGTTTAACCATACATATCCCTCATGCTTGACTAAATGTTATATAATGATTGGAGTGTCTATATACAAGTGAACAAATGGTCAGCAAAAAATGGACGCTTTTCGTGAAATTGTTGGTTTTCATTTATGAATAAATTTCTGTGTTAGTATGAAACGACGACCATGTGAGTCACAAGATGACCATATGGATTGCACAGCTTGGACAAACATCAATAGATAACGTATATGGTATGGATCCATTTTATAATGATGGTAGTGTCCATACGCAAGTGAATATTGGTCAAAGAAAAATGGATGGTGTACTTTTAGTTGCCGATTATCGTTCATGTATAAATTTGTGTATTGATATGAAACGACCATGTGAGTTACTAGATGACCATTACGACTTGACTTGAGTGGAAAAAGGTTAGGTGTTAGATGTTTAGGGTTTAGATTTAAAGTTTAGTGTGTAGTTTTAGAAGAATTTCTAAGTGTTTTAAAATGACAAAATGTTCTATAATAATTGGATGGCCAACTATATATTTGGATTTATATTATTGACGAAGTTAGATATCGATTTGGGTTTAGTAGATAGGGGGTATGGTTTAGTGTTATATATTTAAAAGAGTTAAATATTAGTTTGGGTTTGGTAGATAGGGAGTAGTGTTTAGTGTTATATATTTAAAAGAAGTTAAATATCAGTTTGGGTTTTTATTGTTGACGAAGTTGATTTTGGTTTGGGTTTAGTATATAGGGAGTAGGGTTTAGTGTTATATATTTAAAAGAAGTTAAACATAGGTTTGGGTTTATATTGTTGACGAAGTTAGATATTGGTTTGGGTTTACTAGGTAGGGGGTAGGGTTTAGTGTTATATATTTAAAAGAAGTTAAATATTGGTTTGGGTTTAGTAGGTAGGGGGTAGGGTTTAGTTTAAACATTTAAACCGAATTTTCATCTCGTTTTAGGTTTATATCGTTGACGAAGTTAGATATCGGTTTGGGTTTAATAGGTAGGAGGTAGGGTTTAGTGTTATATATTTAAAAAAGTTAAATATCGGTTTGGGTTTAGTAGGTAGGGGGTAGGGTTTAGTGTTATATATTTAAAAGGAGTTAAATATCGGTTTGGGTTTATATTGTTGACGAAGTTAGGATTTTGATTTTACAATTACTGTTTTGTATAGTTTTTAAAGAATTTATAAATGTTTTAAAATGACTAAATGTTTTATAATAATCGGATGGATGGATTTTCATGGACAACAATAAACAATTTTAGCTATGATTAAGTAAATAGACAATTACAAATGATCCATACAACTCCAACTTTATGGTCAACTTTGGTGAGGAGCTCTTTGTCTGGGTATTAGCTGCATAATTAATCTTTGGATGCAACTATGTAAGATATGAAATTTTATGATGACCAATAATCTCTACACAAATGGATAAGTCAAATTACTATTTCACAGCTTAATACCAAACCGTGAACGTTGAGTAGCATTAACAACAGAGCTAAATCAATAACATAATTTGGTGATAGAATCATCTAAAGTTAGAATATCTGATTAGTATCCGATTGATTTAATTTTGTGGAAGTAATCAATTTCATTTATTATAGAATGGTGGTTTGAGATTTATGCTTGAGAAAGAGAAAGAAGATTTGCTTATTGGAATCTCATGTTCAAAAATAATTATAGAATGGTGGTTTCAGACTTCCATGTTATTCTAGCTAACGAATAAAGGAAAACCAAAGCTAACAAAGAATAATTAAAGTAGCAAAAAAGAGCACAACATCAGCATAAGTTTGAAAAGTGCAGAAGGAACCTGAATCAAGAGTGGCACAACATCAGCATAAGTTTGACCACTTCTTGCACCACTAAAAGTCCAACGTTCGAGAAATCCACACCCACTAACCGATCCCAAACCGGGCACCACATCACCACATCCACATCCACTCGCACCACAACCAAAAGTCTGAATCTTTTCAAGATTATATGATTCGATTTGCCAAAGTAAGAGTCTCTTTTGAAGCAAGATTTAAGATTTTGGGTTTGAGCTGGTATGGTTGTCTCCATATAAAAGCATATTTGATGGGTCTCGTTCTTTTGTGTAAGTGATATATTGTTATTGTGGTTTGTGGATAATGTGTTGAATAAGAAGACACATGATTTGTTTTTGACCAAGTTGTGATTCTTGCATCACCAATGACACTTTTTTTCATTCGAAAGACAATTGATGAAAGCTCTACACATGAATCATTTGTGTTCAAGTGTTTGTCATGTTTCACCATTACTCCACATGGTCAAGTCTAAGTGGACAAGTTAACATGGACCCAAACTATCATTAACTACTTGGGTTTTGAGTGTGGCTATTTGAAAGCAATGTCTACAGATTGTTCTTGGGGTTTGGAGACCTATAGGATTATTAGTTTATACATAATGAAATCGTGTTGGAAGCTTTGACAGTTTATCTCCATGAAAACTTGTCCAATTAGACGTGACCATGTGGAAATAACTGATTCTCATATGCGAAGTAAAGTGCTCTTAGCTTAGAGGTTCAACGAAACATCAATTTATCAAGCTATAATCAAATGTACCAAACAAGCTGATCAGAGGGATATGAAATTCAATACTGAAATTAGCCAAACTGGTGCTCCATGGAATAGAACAGAGTAACGAGGACCTCGCATCTCCGTAAGCCCCGTAATATGGTTACTACGAACAATTTTTGTTCTCATCGAAACTCATCCATCTGTAGTACGCCGCCATTTCTTCTTCTTCTTCTTCTTCTTCTTCTTCTTCTTCGAGGGAGTTATAATTCTCAGGTCATCACCGCCTCTCTCGCCGTCTTCTTGCAACAGAGGAGAGTAAGGGAAGAGGGAGTTCCGATCTGCAACAGATCTCGTCGTCTTCACAAACACAATTTCGCTAATATGAATCGTCGGGGCAAAAGCAACACCTGGATCGATTGGTTGTAACATTAAGGGAACAAATCTTCTTCTTCTTTCACCTCTAGATGTAACTGGCTGCAACACTCGAGCTTCCGCCGTTGGCTACACGCGCTGCCGCTTCAAAACCTCGATTTTCAATCGAACAAGCCTAATCGTCACTTAAATCTAGAGAGGCTTCTCCGTGAAGGAAAATACATAAGCTACACGATCTTGACAAACTCTCTCATGTTTGATTTTGCAAGGAAAGAAAGTTTCAATGAAGAGAGATAGATAGAGAGAGAAAAGAAGAATAAGAAGACGACGAAGAAGAAGGAAAAAAATGTAAAAGAGGATATATATTATGACTTTTTGGATAATTAAATTGTGTATATAATCTGATCATTAGATCTTAGCTATATCTTTTTTTTCTAACTAAACTCAAACACTAGTTATCTTCCTTCCTTTTTTTCAGGGGCAAATTAGTCACAAATTCCTTGAAAGAGTTGGCAAAGTGCCTCATGTTTCTAAAGTGTCTAAAGTGTAAGAACTTTCATCAAAAGTGCCTTAACATGTAAATCTCCCTTTTTTAGTATCTAGTATTCGAAACCATGTAAGGTACTTTCTTATATGTACATATCGGAGCATCATTCATCGGGACTCTTGTTACAAACCTCATTTGAATCCACCACCACATCACTCTATAGAGAGAGAAAACAGTTATAAACACTCAAAATACTTTACCTTTCACTTGTTCTTTTTGACATCTTCTTTTCTCATTTTGATTTGTTACTCTCCATCCGGCGAAGATCTTAACCCCAAATTGTTACCCGTTCTGATTAAAAAAATACATTGTTACGGACTTTTATATTCACACCCACCATCACTATGCATCATATTAATTAACTCCTAGTAAATGTTGTCGAAATCCTCTTTTGTTAGTTTGTAATGCACAACTACAAGTGAAATTAAAAAATCTTCTCCATCATTGCTATATCTCATGTTCTTCTTTCATCGTTTGATACCATTAACAAGCATCTTGTAGGTGATACAATTATTACTTTAATCTTACAACAATGATAGCTATTTATACATGTTTTATTTTTATTTTCTTAAAACATAATTATATAATTTTTATAAAAAGTATTAGGCCGCATATTGGTCTTTTTTCTAAATGCATTTCAACCATTTGAAATCGATGCATGCGTGTAATATGCTAATCCACAATATCCATTTTTTTCTTTCAAGAATTATGACTTTAAAAGTTCGACTCGTTTTGTTTTTAGTAAATTAAGAGTAACGTAGAATAAAAAAAGGGGAAGAAAAGTTAATAATGAAAAAAAATATTTTCTTTATTTTGTTGGAATTAATTGTTGAGCATGGAATTTTTACTTTAAAATTTTCTAAAACAATCAAGAGTTTTGCTTAAAGTGATTGTTTTTAGTCTAGTTTTTTTTTTCTATGATGCTTTTAAACCAAAAAATAAACTACGATGCAATTTTTTTCCTTAATCCATATGAGGCCCTAAATTTCTTTGGTCCGGCTATCAAATTTCCTTAATCTGGTTAGAAGAAAAGAAAAATATCTCTATATTACTCAACTATTTGTCACTGAAAACCAAAAATAAAACATTGTTTCCAGAAAAAAAACTTTCTTTTTTTCTGAATTTTCTATTTTTGACCGGACAAAGAGTAGGGTAGTCAGAGTAATTTTTGTACTTACTTTTTTAATCGTCCTCTAACCTACTCAATGGTGAGACCTAACTCATTCCCTAATAGAACGGTGTCCACGAGGCTCATAGTCCTACAAGCATGTGATAGTTGTCACAATTACCTTATTAAGCTCTCTTTGCTTACTCCAACCCTTCTAATAATATTTGTTTGCTACTGACTTTTCACTAAATTACAAAAGTAAAATTAGGGGGAAAAAAGTAAATAAAAAAGAAGAGAAAAATCAAAGTGATAAGTGTATGTACACACGATTGGGCCTTTCCCCAAGACCTGTGGCATTAGAAAGTTTTGTGGCTCTAAAAATAAGAAAATTGGTCCAATGTTATGTTATATATCAAAGATCTGAACTCAGACTGTACCAATAATCAATAATTTCTGACTTCGTCACGTTTCTTTGTTCTTCTCCAAACGTCCATAAATGGAAGCGACTCTAGCAGCACCCTCTTCTCTCACAAGCCTCTCTTTTCGAACCAACGCTTCTTTCGGTTCACCGTCGCTTCTCTTTCGGTCTCCATTATCTTCAGTCTCTATGACAACAACAACAACGGCGCGAGGGAACGTGGCTGTGGCGGCTGCTGCGACATCCACGGAGGCATTAAGAAAAGGAATAGCGGAATTCTACAATGAAACTTCGGGTTTGTGGGAAGATATTTGGGGAGATCATATGCATCATGGCTTTTATGACCCTGATTCTTCTGTTCAACTCTCTGATTCTGGTCACCGGGAAGCTCAGATCCGAATGATTGAAGAGTCTCTCCGTTTCGCCGGTGTTACTGGTTCGTTTCTTCAATCTTTTGCTCTGATTTCGAATTATTGAGTTAGATACTCTGTTTGTTATTAATTATATGGTTAACGAACAAATAAAATAGTTTTATCCGTATTTCCTACGTGTATAGGGAGGCTAACCGTTTAGCCGACGGGTTAGCTAACTATGGTTTTTCCTTGTCTATTGGTTTTCATTCTTGTATTGTTGTTCCGGATGTTGTTGCTTCGCTGCTTAGCGACGACGTTATTGGGTCTGCGCGCCCAAGACGATTCCGCTCGTAGTTATTTTTTTTTTTTTTTTTAATAAATGGGAGCTAGCCTCCCCTCTCCTACCAAAAAAAAAAGTTAATAATACAACAAATTTTAAACCACAAATAATCTTATATTATTGTCTACAGAAATAACTAGGGATAGTTGTCTTTTTGTACTCAAATAATGTAATCTGCATGAAAGGTGGTTTATTAGCCACGTTCCATCCAGAAGCAGCAAGCCATCTCTAACATTAGTTTTATTTTTATGAACCATATTTTTTTACATTTGAATCAAGAGATGATTGTAAGCTTAATGAATACATATTTCTAAACTCAAAAGTATATAGTTTAGAAATATATACTTTTTATTTCTGGTGTGTTAGTATTACCTTATTATTATACATTTACATGATTGTGATTGAAAAAGATGAAGAAGAGGAGAAAAAGATAAAGAAAGTAGTGGATGTTGGGTGTGGGATTGGAGGAAGCTCAAGGTATCTTGCCTCTAAATTTGGAGCCGAATGTATTGGCATTACTCTCAGCCCTGTTCAGGCCAAGAGAGCCAATGATCTCGCTGCTGCTCAATCACTCTCTCACAAGGTAGCTTTGGATAAAAATAACCTTCTATTGTGGGAATTTCATCTAACTAAAGGACATTGGACCTATAGGTATCTTTCCAAGTTGCTGATGCGTTGGATCAGCCATTCGAAGATGGAAAATTCGATCTGGTGTGGTCGATGGAGAGTGGTGAGCATATGCCTGACAAGGACAAGTTTGTAAAAGAGTTGGTACGTGTGGCTGCTCCAGGAGGAAGGATAATAATAGTGACATGGTGTCACAGAAACCTATCCGCGGGGGAGAAAGCTTTGCAGCCATGGGAGCAAAACATCTTGGACAAAATCTGTAAGACATTCTATCTCCCGGCGTGGTGCTCCACCGATGATTATGTCAAATTGCTGCAATCCCATTCTCTCCAGGTTACTATATTTCCTACCCTTTACAGCTAAAAACACAACTTAATTAGAGTGTGTTACTTAACTAGTATCTGAAATATGTGTTGTAGGATATTAAGTGTGCGGATTGGTCAGAGAACGTAGCTCCTTTCTGGCCTGCCGTTATACGGACTGCATTAACATGGAATGGCCTTGTGTCTCTGCTTCGTAGTGGTATGAAGAGTATAAAAGGAGCGTTGACAATGCCATTGATGATCGAAGGTTACAAGAAAGGTGTCATTAAGTTTGGCATCATCACTTGCCAGAAGCCCCTCTAAGTCTAAAGCTATACTAGGAGATTGAATAAGACTATAAGAGTCTCATGTAAATGCATGCGATTCCTTAAAAACGTCAATGTTAAGCCTATGCTTCGTTATTTGTTTTAGATAAGTATAATTTCACTCTTGTCTAAGGTAGTTTCTATAAACAATAAATAGTTAAATACCATGAATCAGCTCATATTATCGGGTAAATTCTCGGAAGTGATTGTCACGGATCATTAGGCCACAAATCTACCAATAGTTCATACAAATTTAACTCATATTTACATCTTTTAGCCGTAACTCATACACTACTGCTCTCGAATAATGTTACAATGCAATAAACCTTCCGGTTTACTTTCTTATCTATTCTTCTTCTTCCTCCATCATGTGGAACCTTCCGGTTTCGTAGACATGGTACATCCACACAGGTTGAAGCAATTCTCTTGCAGCCTCCAGCTTCTTCACTTCATCTTCATCTCTTTCTTCACCAATCTCTTGCTCTATTATCGGGTATATTCTTGGAAGTGAGACCAACATTGTGTCCAGCTCTTTCCACTCTCTATCTTCACTACCTACCAACTTCACACATACAAAGTGTAGCAACCCGAGAGCCGTACTGTAATCCCTCTTCTCTATACACACTGCCAAACACATCAAAAGAACATAACCAATTCCATCTAACACCTTGGTGTTACCTTTCACCAATGTAAATATGGTGTTTCTCAGTCTTTTTAATGCCGGGAAATCCGAGGTCTCAGTCTCATCTTCTTTGTTAATTTCATGTAGTTCGATCTTCGCACACGTAAGAAGCCATGATGGAACGCAGAGTTTGATGTGGTTGAATGAGCTGGTGTATGAACTTTCTTCGTCCAAGTTGTCGTTGTTGATGAAACAGGGTCCTAGTGCAAGAACCAAATCTGGTATCCAGGGGTTTAAAGCGGTCACAAGTCTTGATGCATAAGCTGAGCCTAGAGATATCTCAACCATGGTGAAGAGATCAAGCAGGTCATTTGCAAGGTCAAAAGCTTCAAACAAAGGACGAGAAGCTTCGGTTGCATGTCTCAGCACTAGGTTTATGAATTTTCCAGCATAACTGGTGGAGCTTTTTGTACACAGAATCATGTCCTTCATATCTGCATCCTCAAATTGTAACTTACCGGTTGAATGGTCATTGAAAATCGAGATGGCATACTTTAGATATGCAGATGTGAAATTCAAAATCCTTGCTTGGAAGTGGGAAGCTAGACCCATCTCTGTAGACTCAACAAAAAACTTGAGAATCACAGTTAGCATTTTGACATTGTTCAGCACACCTCCTTCCTTTGATCCCTCAGAAGCTGCATGAAGCATGAAAACTATGTCAGAAAACATGAACATCAGGAAGTTACATACCACAAGCAGAGCTACGTATGAAGATTTCATTATGTTGGGTGACATGTGTAATGAGCTCAGCCTCTCCACTCACCATCATCACCAGCACTGGAATGTCTTCTTTTCGGTTGGCTGCCGTTACTTGTAGTGGGTTTTTTGCTAAGGTTAGCCTCTGGAGATGTGATGCCTGGCGTTCCACTGTCTCCTGTCTGAAATAGTTCATCTGTACAGCCTAGGATGTGATCCATTGTTCGGTCCATGATATCCTGCTAGAAAATGGAGAGACCTGATTATTAGTAATCTGACTGTGTGAAGAAAGAAGGAGTCAAAAGGGAAAACAAAAAGTCCTTGCCTCAGCAATTCTCATTTCATTCTTCTGAGTATCCTTATTAAGATTCTGAAGGGCCATGTGCAAAGCAAGAGAAGTATATGCCAATACTGGGTACACGTCCATGTATTCGCAACAAGTGGCTTGCAGAATGCTAGTCTGGGAGACGACTTTTAAGGCAAGGAGTAGCTCTTCAATGTCAGACTCCAGTATAGCTTTACGTGCAGCTTCGATAGTGAGTAAATCCTTTATCTGCCATGCTATTCCTACAGAAACCGAATAATCTTCCTCGAAACTGATTGCATTTTTTCCGCTAACATGTTTCCACCTTGCCGAAGATTTTCCAGAGGACTTTGATTTTTTCCTCTTCATGGAATGCACATTCTTTCTTTCTACTTCGTAGCCAAAATTGATTTGACAACGGTACGCAGTCTTCTGCATGATACTGGTAAAAGTTCCAATGAGGTCACAAAAGGCATTAGAAGACAGGAGTAACTTGTGTACAGATCTCAACTCGGTCTGTCGTCCTGAATCCCCAGGTAAACCACCACAATTGACAGCTACATTCATGCAATCTTCTAGGACTTCAGAGACAATATCAGGGGAGACCATAGCAATTATATCAAAGACAGCTGACACAGCCTGTGCAGTGGGTGCAAAAGCAAGCAAGCTTTTCAATTTTTCTCCAGGTAACAACTCTTTCAGGGAGGCCATACACCCAGAATCAGCAACCAAATCTTTACAGAGATAGTACGCAGCACGAAGCAAGCCTTCAGTCTGATTCTCGTCTAGCTTATCACCTGACAAGACTGAATTCAAGAAGAACCCAACGAGGTGCAGTACAGATTGAACGGTTGCTCCTAAAGATACTAAAAATTCGCAAAACCTTGCACCAGCCATTGGGTTTCTGTTTATGAGTGTCCTACATCGCTGGCATGCCTCCTCAGCTCTCTTTCTTGATGGAAAGTATGATGGTATCAGCAGTCGAGCGATTCCCTTAGCAACATGAGTCTGATCAGAGGCAAGCACAGATAATAACACATCCAAGCTCACTACCTGCGTATAACAAGGAAACTATTTAACCAGTAACTCAACAAAAGTGAATACACAATATTGCGCATCAAAACCGGAAATGGAAGGCCTACTCCTCCTACCGTGTTAAACTGGAAAGCGCGAACATCTCGTAAAAGAAGCAGTAGATCTACCATCGCAACACGTATTGAAGTAACACTATCTAGCATCAAATGCCCCAGTCTTGGCAGAACCACTTTAAGAATTCCATGGGATTGTGGGTTCGCGAGGAGATAAGTTATACCATTAACCGTTGAAAGTCTAACCTCACTGCACGATTCATGTGACATATCATCGAAAATTTTCGTGAGGACCTTGGTAATTGTTGCTGATGGGATCACTTCCCAGAAAAGATAGAAAACTCGACAGAGACCTTCCACAGCAACAGACCTCACATCTGGGCATTCATCACTCATCAATTTTTCCAACAAGTAGAACTGTTTGTCAAGCAGGGTATCTTTTGCTTCTTTTGTTGCATCGGGATCCTCCATGGGGAAAAGATCCAGAAGCAAATGTAAACCATTTAAACGAACATTTGAATTTGCAACCTGAAAGAAAATAAGAGCAGGGAAATCACTTCCTACCAAATGTTCAAATAATGTCGACTTAAATAACCAAGAAAACAGTTTCAGATAGAAAACTAAAGATGGCTAGGTGAGTTCTAGGTTGTGTACGCTATCGTTCACATTAGTACACAGCTTATCACCCTTATGATTCTTCTTAATTTGAGATGAAGCCAAAGAAGTTAAGAAACAAACCTGTAATGAGCGAAATATCATAGGCTCAGCAAGGCTAAAGAGAAGCTTCTCAACTCCTTGAGTGGTCCGCTGGCTGATAAAACCTCCCAAAACCCTCCTTAACGAGGCAGCAAAGGCGCACGAACTAGCGTGAATTGCACTATCAATAATCCCCTGCAAAAACCCATCTTCAATCTCACCTTTCAAATCATGCTCCACTTCTTTCCAAGCTCTAAACAAAATCCCACCAAACCCTTCAAGCACAGATTTCCTCCCCAGAGGAATCTGAGCCTTAACAACAGCAAGACCAGCTTTCATCAACTGTCGACTAAGCCCGAAAGCAAAAGAAACAAATCTCTGACCATCTTCGGTCTTCACATACAACGGCGAAACCACACATCGCATCAACAACATCCTCAGATCTTCAATACTCTCATCCTCAAAATCAAACAATGTAAAAGCTTCTCTCAACATATAAACTCTATGAACATCTACTTTCTTCTTCAATGTCAATGACCTCGAAAGCAAAAACGGTAACGACTGAGAAATCAAAGATTCTCTTTCCACTAAACCTTCCTTCCACCAACACTCACAAATCCCAGCAATCTCAAGACACAAAACCGAATCCGACTCGAAAAGTCTAAGATGATTATGCAAAGCTTGAGCAGCGGGAAGTAAATCGGAAGTAGAAAACGCTTTCTTCGGACTTAAAAGACATAGATGAACAACATGAGAGAGAATCTGAAGAGAAGCAAGGATCTGATGCTTATGCTGATCCAAATCCGAATCGGGTAAAGTTCCGTTACCACGGTGGCGTTTCGTTGGAGGCGAATTAGAGGGAGAAGGGACATAGGGATTGTTATCATCTTCTTCGACGAGTTTTTGGAAGGACTCCGTGTGTTGGATGATGGAGTTGTGAAGAGCGAGTGGGAGAGAAGATGAGAGGTCCGACGAGGGTTTGACGGCGTAGATGATGGTTTTTAGTGAGGGTTTAGAGGATTTTAGGGTTAATTTGACGGCGGAGGAGAGAAATTCTTCGGCGGATGTCTTGAGAGATGACCGGAGCCTTTTCTCCATTTTTTTTTTTTTTTTGAAACTCACTATCTCAGTGTCAATTTTGAGGATTTGATTTCAATTTAGTTTGGAACGGTAAGAGGGAGAATGAAATTGTTTGAATTTGGTAAACCTAAACAGGCTCTTACTATTGTTGCTACTTGTGACAGACAAGACGTCGTCGTATTTTCGCAGTTAATAAACCTCAGTAGATTTTGGTTATACACATGATTTGGTGAAATTACTCTTGGGAAATTAACTGAACCAAAAGTATCAAACTGAAACTGAACAAAAAAACAGAACTAAAATCGAACAAAAAATATAAAATATCCGAATAAATCCTAAAGTTTATAACACAAAGCACCGGAACCGAAATAGATTTTTGGATCAAAATACAAATATTAGCTTTTTTAGACCGTATAACCAAATCCAAAATATCAAAATTACCGGAAAAAATCTTTAAAAATATTTGAAACAATATATCCGAAGTACTTAAACAATACTCGAATGAATCGTAAATTCTAGAACTGAAAAAATTAGAATCGAACTAAATTTTGTTTGGTACTTATATAGATTATAAATTCTAGAACCGAACCGGATCAACCAAAATATCCGATGTCTATGTGAAACAATTTTACTTTCTTTTTCTTTTGTTATAGTGGTTTTGGATTACACTGGCCCTGTTAGGGAGTTGGTCGCTGCGACTGCAACTTGCGATCTGAAATTTGCCTTTACATCCCTGAATCTCTTCTTCATCTCTTTATCATCTTTCCTAATTTATGTCGCTGCACTAAAATTTTTGCGAATCCAGAGTCGCCGGATAAAACAGCGACACAACCTAACTCTTCATTTTAAAGTAGCGACTGTCGCTGAAATTCTAAAATCAAATTTGCTACTATCTTCGATTCACAGATCTGAAACAGATTTGACTTAGTAGTGATAACAGATTTTTTTTGTGTTATGACAGTTTTTTTTTTAAAACAAAAAAAACTGTCAAGTGATAGCAGATTTGTCATATAAAAAATAAAATTGCTAGATTGACTTACAATCGCAAATGAAATATTTCTGTGATGACAGATTTTATTTACATTACGACAGATTTAGGATTAGTTCAAAGAAAACTGTCACATTACGACAGATTTAGTGATGAAAAAAGAAATTGCTGGAATGACTTCGTATAGTGATGACAGATATGTTTTATGCAATGACAGATATGTTTTATGCAATGACAGATTTTAATTTTTATTCATGTTATGACAGATTTTTTATACATATTTGATGACAGACTTTTCATGATAGACTACATGACAGACTTTTTAAACACGACAGACTTTTTTGTTTTGAATTTCCATAACTGAAAAATAATAAATGACGAGATAATCTAATCGGCGGCGACTGCTGCTGTTATCCTCGAACAAAAGAGCACCGTCGTCAATGGCTGCTTCTCTAATCGGCGGCGTTTGCGGCTGTTATCTTCGAATCAGCGGTGGAACTCAATTTACGGCGGAATCGAGCCTTTGTCGGTGTCGCGATTTCAATTCAAGTCTCTCTCCGACGCTTTTGACTTAGGCTGAGAAAAAAAAAAGAGAAAGTCGTAAATATTAGGGTTAGGGAAGTGATTTTGGTCTTTGTTTGTGTTTTGTAATTAAAAAAACTGATGTTTTATTGTTTGAATTGTTTTTTTTCTCGAGACTAATACAATTAGATTGGGTTTTTGGTCATTTAACACAAAATTTGTGTTAGTCTAGTAAACTGAAAATTTAGAGTGTTAATCTAGTTATTAATCTCCAAATTTGAGTCAATCTGGGTAATTTTCAGTTAATTTATTGTTAAACTTATATCCTTGAAGAAACACTTAATTACAATATATAAAAAAAAAATAACAAAACTCAGCCTTTTTAAAAACTGTCGCTGGTGAGAGTGGCACGACTAACAAAAGAACAGGCTCACTAACGAAAGACTATTTTACTAGACGCAACAAAAAAATAAGAAGGTTATTTTACTAACAAAGCTGATTTTGAAACCAAGGTGAAGAAACCTAATAACAACAAATCCGCCCGTATTTAAATGACTAACACAAATAAACCAAAAGCCTTAGAAGTGCCAAAGTTTGTAGAATTATTGATCCCTAGTTAAATATTTATGTTGCAACAAGATTTGTTTCGGACATATAGGGCAACGATCTTGTAAACAGTTGTATAATCAATGAATTTCACTTTGTGGATTCTACGATTTCTCTCCTTCTAGTATATAGAGGTTTGTTAGTCTTATAAAAAAAAGAGTCATTTTCACACTATGATCGGTGAGACAGTTAGGAGCTAATTAAAGGATAGTACATTAGTTTGTGCTTTCAGTTGGAGTTTCAGTAAGATCTTTATACAAATCTGATCCAAGAACTCACAAGCAAAGAAGAAAATGATCTCGAAATTCCAGACGTCGATTGCATAAGATTGGAAGAGGGTCCACTTATGCCACGCTTGGTTATGCCAAGAAAACTTAGAAAACAATTGGGTTTGATGTCCTTTGTTTGATTTATCTCATTTTCAACTTACAAAGGTAATGAAAATATACGATATGATGTCACATAGTCATCTATGAGGTATGGAAGGAAAGGAACATGATTTCACAATCAGTCCTCCACTCTATTTTCAAGTCATTCTCCATTATGTAGACTGGCAGTTCTGTAACAGAGCTTCTTCATTTCGGCCAGCTAATCTCGGGCTCTCTAATCTTCTTAAACTATGGTTCCAACTTCCAATGTCCATTGCTTGCTTTAGAGCATGCATTCGATTAATCTTGTTTTTGTTGATGATTGCATTATGTTGTATCACAAATGCTTTTACTCTTTCAATTTCTCTCAACAAAAGTACGCCCATTATCAAAAAGAAAAACAAAAGGTCACATACTGACCACCTAGTGACATACTGACCATCTAGTCACTATACACTAGAAATCCCACTTTTCTAGACCCACCTTACAAAAACACTCGGCATAAAAAGATTCCTTTTAATATAAAGAGGAAAACAAAAGCATTGTTGTTTCTATCATTTATTCCAAGGTACAAAATGTACTTTACTAAAATTCTGGTTCCATAGTTGACTTCACCAAACAAAATGCACATAACTTCAAACACAACCTAGTATTTGGTGAATACTAAACCGAAGAAAAGAAGTAGAAGACTAGTGACTTCTCCTAGGAACAGCAAGAGCCTTAAGCGGATGTTTCATGACGGTGGTGAACTCGAGCTTCTCAGTCAAGTCAACTTCATGACCTTCGACCTCCTTCCACTCAAACTCCCTCACCATATTCGCCACATAGTACTCGAGATGCAGCATCGCTAGCCCAATCCCCGGACATATCCTCCTTCCCGCTCCAAAAGGCATCATCTTTATCCCTCTACTCCCGGTTATGTCCACCGGTTCTTCTTCTCCCATAAACCTCTCTGGCTTAAACGCCATTGGTTCCTCCCACACCTTTGGATCCCTCCCTATCTCTGCCACCATGAAGTTAATCGTCCCCTTTTTCGGTACTTTGTATCCTCCTAACTCAGTGTCCTCCGTGACACTGTGCGGGAGCACAAAGTGTCCCGGAGGATGCCTCCGAAGACCCTCCATGACCACTGCCTTTAGATACGGCATCTTTTGCGCGTCTTCTTCCTCCACTTCCTTTGCTTCTTCCCCAACTACGCTTTTGATCTCCTCGTATAACCTCCTCTGGATATCCGGGTTTTTCACAAGGTTCGCCATGATCCATTGCAACGCGGTGGCCGTTGTATCAGTCCCACCGTTAAGAAACTCCGAACACAAACTCACAATCTCATCTTCATTCAACTTCCTCTTCTCATCTGGAAGCTCCAAATCGAGCAAAGTATCAACATATGATTGTACATACTCTTTGTTGTCTTCTGCCTCCTTCGATGATCTATTTTTCCTCTCTTCGACAATCTTTCTCCTCGCACGAATCAGCGGAAGCAAAACATCATGCTGCTCGCTCCGCATCTGGAAAAACTCTTCCCATCTCTTTCGCAAAATCAATTTAGTGAACTTAGGCCAAAGGTTAAGGATGTTAAATCTGGAAAAGCCAAGAAGCTGTCGTCTCTGAACATATTCCACCTGTTTGATTTGCTTCTCATCAAGCTTATCTCCAAAACACATGAGAACAAGAAGCGCAAACATCGCATAGTGAAGATGATCAACCACAACGATCGGTTCTTCACCTCCGTTCTTACGAAAACGATCAAAGAGTATCTCAAGAACCCAACCCCGCGCGTGAGAATAAGATCTCACACGCGAAGGGTGAAGAATCTCAGAAGTGAGATTCCGGCGAAGAAGCCGCCACGTGGCTCCATATGAACAAGAACTGATGTTATGTTGGTTACTCGAAACAATTTTACTAATCGGAGCCGCCGGTGGACGATCAGCAAAAACAGCGCCGTTCAAGACTAGAGCCTGATAAGCAAGGGAACGATCGGCCACAAAGATTGCAGGGCGGGAAGTGATACGGAGGGTGATGATGGGACCGAGACGGTGGTGGACGGTGCGGAGATAGTTGTTGAGACCACCTAAACCTTGACGGAGCCATTGGAGGGTTCCAATGAAAGGGAAAAAGTTAGGGTCAGGTGGTAACGGAAGAGAGGAGGAGTCACGGCGGCGAAAGAGGAGGAGATTGAGAAGGAGAGAGAGGAAGAGAGAGCCCAAGATAAGTAACCATATCTCCATTTTTTGTTCTGCTTTCATTGCTTGTTCTTCCGTTTATTCGTGTTTATTATATATACACGTGTGTGGCTAAATTCGTGTAACATGATTTTGTTAGTCAACCTACGTGTAACAATTTATTATCAGAGAGTGTTAGTCAAGCATAAATTAATTTTATAATTAGGCAGTATTATTATTTTCAAGAAGTAGAATTATTATTTGGGGGATCGAATCCGAAATCTATTCTGTTTTTTTCTAAAATATGGAATTTGTCCTTTAAACTTTTTAAATAACCTGTGATATATAGGAAAGATATATGAAATTTAATTTTAAATATTATTAAGATAATATATCAGATTTTCATTTAAAGATATTATAATAAAATTTGATTTTACCATAATATTTGATTTTGTTTCTAATATATTATTATTTTTTGCCTTTTACAGCTCCAAATTCAGATTTGAATCTGGATATCGCTATGATTAGAGGATTTTATCAGTCCAACTAGTATAATCTATTTTAATTATTTTTTGGAATAAAACTCTATTTTGAAATTCGTGAAAATCAGGTAAAACAATTTTGTGCGATGTTTGTTGCTGCATCTCACACGTCACGAGATTACTTAGCTCGGACGGGTTTTGGGCTCTACGTGTGAAAGTCATAAGATCTTTTAGTTTCTTTTAAGCTTTAGATTACTAGAGTACAAACAACAGCTACCATGGATTTTTGTGACATCATCAATTACGTATGTTACTGATATTTAGGATTCTTTTCTTCATTATTAATTTTGTTTTGTATTTTCTTTGGGTTTCACGCACGTTGGGGCACTTTTTAAGTTTCTTCAAGCAATATAGGCACTTTTGGATACTAAGGTACTTTTTCATCATTTTTTGTTACTGTTCACCATTTTTATGACAAAATTGCCCTGGAAAGACAAACAAGAAGCTAACTAAGTGAAGGGAAAGTGACTTTAATATGAACCGTCCGATTGAAAGTTTTAGTTTAGATCCCATGGTTGTGATCATATCTCTTTACAAAGCTTATCAAATCGAAAAATAAAATAAAATAAACCCAATGTTTTCTCTGCAACCATCGTTATCCTTCTTTCTCTCTCTTTTTTTTTTTAGATCTGAAGACCAAATAATTAGATAAACAAATTTCTTTTTTTTCATGTGAAAATCTTAGATTAAGATTGAGATTTTGAATTTTGAAGCTTGTGGGTATTGTGACAATTATGTGATTTCAGCAGAAATTTGTTCGATTTCAGAAAAGGATGATATTTGGGCAGAGCAAATCATTTTGAGGAGAATCGTTGACGTCGGGTTGCAAAAAAAACTTTGATGTAGCTTAATCTCCTTTGTCGTCGTTGAGTGGTGGTGGAAGGCGGAGAAGATCAATGAGTTTCTGTGTTATTCACTCTTCTTACCATGCTTCATCTTTTACTTCTCATGTCTGGTTTTTAATTTTCAATTTCAATTGTTTTTTTTTGTTAAAAATTTTGATTTTTTAATGTCAAATTCATGGTAGATATGTAATGGATGGAGGAGGAAGAGACAAGTAAGTATATTGGGCGTTGGAATATTAACCAATTGGAATTCACCGCAACCACCGTATCACGTCACATGCGTCATCGTATCAATGGTCATCAAGTCTCCTTGAATCTCTTGTTAATCAACTCCTTCTTCCTTATATGATTTTGCATATCTCTCTGTATATAATTGTGTGTCTTCTGTAGGTAATATTGATTGATTGTGTGTGTATCCTCCAACCTAGAGGACTGTATATAATTATTGACCATGAACTCATGAATTCTACAGAATTCTCTGTTCATCTCTCGTCTTCTTCCTCTGTGCCTTCAAAGTATTTCACGACATATAAGAGAATCAATCAATTAAAGAGCTGCATCAAATTTCTATGATAAGAAATGAAAGTAAGATCTTAAACTTGATGATGGGTGTGGTGAAGAAGAAGCTAGTGTGTAAACGTACATATATATGCTATATATGGATGGTTAATTGTGGATTGTTGAATTCAATTAAAATCTTATGTATTCGACAGATATATGTGGATAGTAATTTGTGTATAGTAAAATACATAACAAATATGTATAGTCACTTGTAGGTGTCGTAGATGGACACAAACTTTTGGACAAAATATGATTCTCATCGAAAATGTGTACTTACAACTATGGGAATATGGAAATTTATTCATAGTCTTGTCAAAAAGCATTGATACAGTTTAAAAGAGAAACAATTCAGCTATTAGGTTCATTACACCAACCATTTGGATGACATTTTGTGGATATAATATGGATATATTTTCGATAAAGCTAATTATGGATTCTTTGAAAACAAAGTGTAAGGATAAGTAGGAGAACATTAAATTGGTTCTCCTCGAGTTGGAAATAATTTAAGTTCCTAAATCAGTTTCTGTTTAGTTTTGGATATTATTAAATTGGTGACTAAAGTGTAAACCCTAAACCCTAAACCCTAAACCATAGATATCATACCCTAAATCCTAAACCCTAACCCATAGAGACTAAACCCTAAACCCTAGACACTAAACACTTAACCCTATACCCTAAACCATATGGACTAAACCCTCAACCATAGATACTAAACCCTAAACCGAACCCCTAAATTCAAAACCCTCAACACTCAACCTTAAAACCTTAGAGAATAAACCCTAAACCCTAAACTATAGAGTCTAAACCCTAAACACTATAAACTAAACACTTAACCCCATATCCTAAACAATAAAACATAAACCTAGAACCTAATTCTAAACCCTTAACAATAATCACTAAACTGTTAACTCTAAACCTAAACCCTAAACCCTTAAACCATAACCCCTAAACCCTAAAACCTATACCCTAAACAAGAAATTCTAAACCTTACACTCTATACCCTAAACAATAAACCCTTAACCTAGACCCTAATCTTTAAACCCTAAACCTTAATCATTAAACCGTTAACCCTAAAACCAATACCTAAACCCACAAAACTGAAGTCCACGAATCTATATCCACAATGCTGAAGTCCACAAAGCAACACTTCATCAGAATCTACATAAGTATCCATAAGCGTCAAAGCCATGTGGATAGACATATATATATGGTTACCCCAAACAATAAATCTAATAATATACTAATAAACTATACTAAGAACTAAACCCTAAATTCTAGACACTTAACCGTAGACCATAAGCATAAACCCTAAATCTTAGATACTAAACCTTAAACCCTACCCTAACCCTGAAATCCTAAACCAAAAATACTAAACGCTAAACCATATGCCCTAAACAATTAACCCTAAATCTAAACCCTAATCCCAAAACTCTAAACATAAATCCATAGGAAATAATCCATATGGACAACATGGGAAAATAATCTATAATGTGCAGCGGTTATCGGAAAATCCTACAAAAATTGTGGACAATAATGGTCCCTAAACTTTAAACTATAAACCCTAAATCGTAAACTCCAAACCCTAAATACTAAACCGTAAACCATAAACTCTATAAAATAAACCCTAAACCATAAAAAGGCTAACCCTAAACCATAAACCCTTAACCCTAAACCCTAAATCCTAAAAAATAAACTTAAACCCTTAAAAGCAAACCCTAAATCCTAAAGTCTAAACAGTAAACCATAAATCGTACAAGGGAAACTCTAAAACCCTAAATATTAAACCCTAAACCATAAATACTAAACCCTAAAACCTAAACACTAAACCCTAAACACCAAACATTAAGCTCTAAACCCTATACCCTAAACCCTAAAGAGTAAAATCTAAACCCTAAACACTAAACCCTACATCATAAGACCTAATCCTTACAGCCTAAACTCTAATTCCTAAACCCTAAACAAAGAGTTGTGCAAAGTAGATAGAAGAAAATCAATTAACTAGTTAATTAGTCAAATGAAATTAACATTCAACAATTGTTAGTATCCTAAGTATTTTCCATCGTAACAAAGAGTTTAGAAGAGATATAATGTTGGATTTGATATGCTTCATTTAATTATTGTTAGTTTTTCGAAACATTTTTAACTAATAAATATCCAAGTATATCCGCATAATTGTGACCACATGGATGTTTATAGTCAAGGTGTATAGGTGAACCACACATCCAAATTTTTTTGATCAAGTGATTTTTTTTTATATTTTATTACTAAGCGGGAATTTTTGTTTACCGACCTTTTGAACATCACTCTTGTTGCATTAAGGTCGTTGATCACACACATAATATATTTACTTGTTCAGAGCAAAATGGATGAGAGTAAGTGCTCAAACCGTCTAATTCATATTGAACGTTTAGTTAAAATAAATTTATTCCAAAACTATATGCTTGATTTAGCTTGAACTTAGAAATTTTTAATTTGACTATGATGGAACATAAGAAGAAATGTGAACGACCACTTGTGGATAGTCACCAAATTCACGCACGCCATCCATTTTTTAAGGACCATCTGGTTGCTTGTAGTTGGACACACCCATCTTTTATAGAACATTTAGTCATTCTTAAAGATCAAACATGTGATAGTCAATACAAAATAGATGGCCGATGTCCATGATAATACATCCACTTAAACTTGTTTATACGTAATACCCAGGCGAGGAACCATCAATTGACCGTAAAAAGAGATTCGAAGCAAGCCCTCTCATTGTTGAAAACCCCTTCTTCCCTTGCAGATACTCATACTCAACAATAACACCTCCTAATCCATTCCAAATCATGACATCATAGCAGATCTGAAAATGAAACCACCACCTTTTCCACCGGAGCTTCCAACGGAGACACCGCACTCCAATGAAAGGTTTTTTTTTTTTATCATTGAATTGAAAAACTACCAATTCTTGTTACTGTGAAGAATAGATTGTTATGTATATTGAAGATGAGCCAAAACGATTTTTAGAGAGAGAACAATTATCTTAAAGCAACAACAAAATTAAGAACAAAAATGTCTTATAGCAATGACAACATTTAACGCTTAAAGCAACGCCACTTACCAATCAAAACAAGATTCATAAACCAATTGAAGCTTCCTATGGTGACCATTTGCGTAACCTCCGCCGCATCGGCTCCGCCCCATTGGCTCCGTCGAGATATTCTCCAATCACCGGCTCAATAGCAACTTTGGAGAAGGTGGATTTCGACATTCGAAAATTAAGACACCAGCGAGGATCATCGTCGTCTTCTGTGGAGGAGGTTAAGAAGAGGTTGAACCACGTGACGGTGGTGGCGGCGGATGAGGGAGAAGGGGAAGGTGAGATTGGGAGAGATGAGATTAGGTATTCAAGGCGGAGAGATTGTGATGGTGATAGGCAGAGATCATTGGCTTGGTTAGATTGATGGACAATGATGAGCGGCGATGGTTCTCCGACAGAGAGTTTTCCCTTTCCCTTCTTCTTTTTAGTATTAATTCAGAGATTGTGTTTTAATAATATAATTAAAGAAAAAAGATGAAATGGGGATCGATGACTAAATGAAGAGGAGAGAGTAAAGATGTTAGGAAATTATTGTTAGTCTTTAGTTCAGGGGTATTTACGTCTTTAGCAACCACAAAAGTACCTACTACCAAGAAAGTGCTCCAAAATGCAAATGAGTTTGAGAAAAGTGCCCCATAGTGTAAAATTTCCATTTTCTTTTAATGAGTTCAAGATCTTTCCTTGAAAGAAACATGAAGACGTTGACCCAAAACTGACCCATTATTTTTGTGGGAATTTTGAAATTGAGAGTAGTCTAAAATTTGGAAAGATGTCAACCACTTAGTGGATAAGTACTTTTCTCTAACAATTTACATGATTTTTACCCGAACATTAACTAAAAAAAACCATTTTCATATGTTTACAAATGAAACTTCATAGAAAATAGTTCTCAAAAACCGGGCTAAATAGTCGGTTTTTAAATTACAAAAATGAAAAATACTACAAAACGATAAATCAGAAAAGAAAATTTGGAGCAGACCACTCGTTGAAGATATTAGAGAAAACAAGCCATTTTCTAGAAAAATTCAGCATAAAAACTGACTTTGCCCAATATGTTTCAAACACATGATAATATATCCTTCTTGAAAAAATATTTTTTCATAACTCATACTAAAATTTTCATCTTCAAGTTAAGAGGGGATGAACTCTTTTGATGACAATTGGACTCGAGTTGAGTCAAAAGCGCATCTCCCTACAAACAAATTCATCATAGACTAGTTGTTGGGTCCAAAGACTTCCACGATCTATCAAACTAACATCTTAATGTTCGAGGACATTTTTCTTGGTGTTCAAAAACCTATATCTCCTCAACATGGCACAATTGTGACTCCTCCAATAAATTTTAAAAGATTTGGTAGACTATTATTTTTTTTGGAGTTTAAATATCCACTTAATAATTAATTTTGTTGTTTGTTTTTTTTTATTCAAACATACTTCATCTTAAAAAGATCTTTGATAGTTTTCTAACTGTTCTAAAAATCCCCGCGTAACCCGATTACTCCCTGCTTAATCGCTAGGCCCACCTTTTCCACCTCGATTAATGACTAATCCCTTAAAAAATTAATCACCCGATTACTCTCCGCGTAATCCGATTAATTCCCGCCTAATCCGATTATTTTCCGCCTATTCTTACATATCCCGATTATTTTTTATTGCAAGTATAAAACACTTTTTTTTTTGTTATTTAAACATTTGAATTGGAAGTTTGTGATGTTTTACAATAATTTATGTTCAAATTTTTAATAAAAGTCATAATTGTTTAATAAAAAATAGAAAGAATTTGTCTTAAAATATATTTTTATGTGTTTACTACAATTTTGAAAATAATATTAAATTAATATATTTTTAAAATATTAAAATAACCCTAAAAATAGTCTCCGATTAATCCCCAATTTTAATCCGATTTTCTGATTAATCGCTAGGCCCATACCGAACGCCCGACTACCGCCTAGCGATTTTTCAAACAAGAGTTTTCTTTATTAAACTATTATTGAAAATTTCTTAGAAGTTTTATTATTATCATGTTTAATTAAAAAATATGTGATATCAATTAAATATTCTAAATTTTACTTCGAGAAGACGCTTTTGAGATTTTGCAAAGTTGTTTTTTCACATGAATGTCTGTTAACACTTTCGACTCAAATATACATATCATTATGTCTATTTAAAAATTGTAAAACTGTTGATCTAAATATCTTTCAAATTCTCAAAAATTATTTTCAGTTTGATTTTTTCTCGTCCACATGTTTTTTTTAAAATGCCAAAGAAAAGGTTTGTGTGTTCTTATTTATGCTTTGATTGGGACCTTTATGGCTTTATCAATGAACAAATTTATCGACACTAATATGAATTATTTTATATATTTCAACAAAGTTTTTAGTCTAAATATTTTATCATTAATTAATAAAATTTAAAAATATTAAGTTAATGAGATGGCTATTACTATTGAGATGGAATATTAACATATTTCATGAAACTCATATTGATCAATTATTTTTATATATTCCAATAGCATAAGTTTTTATTCTCTGGTTTCCAAAACTTGGAAGAGGTTATGACCACAACACAAGCCTTAGAACAAATTAGAGATGGACATAATACCCAAACCCGAGGAATTGACCCAAAAAATCCGATCCAAACCCGAACCCGAACCCATAATTTTATAATACCCGAACTGGTCATAAACTTTAAACCCCAAAACTCGAACCCGGTCTGACTCGAACTTGAATCTGAACAAGTACTTGAACATACCCAAAATATAAGTACATTCATATGTACATGTTGAAACTATCCCGCCAATTTTTTAACACACCCTCATATGTAATCTCAAAATCCCAATCCAGAAGTACCGAAATTGATAAGCCATAATTCGCTAGTAGCTAGACTTGTTGAAAATGAGAAACAAACTCTCAAAATTATCATGATTTTACAACAAAAAACATGACAAACTTTATGGTTTTTATAACATTCACAAAAACACCAAATACACTTCGAGCTAATTGAATGATTTTACAACATAAGTTAATGTTAACAACCAAACAAGTCCGTGTTAAGGCCATTTACACTGAAAACTCTATTCCATCAAGCAACAAGTATCCCAATAATGAGATCTGAACATCACCAACTTGGATCTTACAACACTATCTCAATATTGAATCATAATTTATAACATGCCTGTATAAGCACTCAAATGAATACATTTTAAAATGCAACGAATTCCTCAAATTACTATTCTAGCAATTCTTAAATTATTATTCCACCAATTCCTCATGTTCAAATGATGTAACATCATTTCTATTCCATCAAAATCCTACCCATTCTACAAATATTCCTCAAATTATAGTTTACCATTTACTGCCAAAATAGTTTAAAAAGTCATTTAATGAGAAATTATTTTTGAATACAAGTCTATTAATATGTTATAGTCATTAAAACTTGAAGAAAAGAAAAAAAAAAAGAAACCATGTAATAATAAATAGGCAAAATATAAGTAAATTTAAAGCAAAATATAAGCAAATATAAGAAATAACATATATATATATATGTGTGGCAAATCTAAGAAATAACACTATATATATATAAGTGTGTGTATATATCATGAAGAAAATTTATGTTTACAATTACTTAATTTTAGTTTGCCATTTTGTCTAAAGTGATGTTCTGGTTCAATAATCTAATTAAAAAATAGTATTAATACGGCGAACAAACAAAGTATGTTAAGTTAGGAATGAATGGATGTTGGATAAATAAGTTATTAATTAATCAAATTTAATTGGTCCACTTAATTAATATTGATTCTAGTGGATGTTTGATGGACTGTTTCCCTCTAGATAGTGTCAGGACAATAAACATGTTACTTTAACCTTATAAAAATAGGTGATTGGGATTGGTTTTGGATTGTTTTCATTCTTAGTATATATTTAACAAATCGGATTTGTTAATTGCAAACTAATGAGATACCATAATTTATTATGTAAAAGCTATTCATTCATCATAAACCATCTTTTTACAACAAATATTTATACAGTAAATAAATGATAATACAAAAATTTAGAGAGAAGGTGAGCCAAATGCCATGGGAACCACTTCTCAACGTGTGAGCCTAAACCATGGTCCCCCGTAGAAGAAATAGGTCTTCCAATCTTATATATTCACATCCTTGATTTTGTAAGTGGTAACACTCAGGATTGGTTGTTCTTAATTCTATCCAACTTTTGGACTGGGATTGACTGGAGACTGTTGTTGTTATCAAAACCTCCAAGTTGCAAAATGTTATGGACCAAAGTTTTTAAGCAAAATCTTCCCTTTAACCCAAGCCTCTTTCTAGAGAATTAGGTTAATTGTTGGAGTTTGAGTTTTACTCATTGTTTTGAGTCTCCTTTTATAGAGACTCTTACAACCGACTATGAGCATAATTAAGTTAAAATACCAAAACCATAATTAAATCTAAAAAGGAAAACCATCGAAACTAAACTTAAGAAGCTTCTAGAGTCTTTGGTTTTCTTCTCTGATATGTAATCCCATAGCGTGTATCATTACTCCCCTTCTCTGATATGAACTCCTGAACCACCTTCTTCCACCCTTTCCAATAGAAGTCACATCTAATTCTTTCAATAGTTTTCTGAACTCCTTCATGACCAAAATTGTGAAATCCTGACACCACTTCGCGTACCAAAGCTGATTCTGTGGATAAATAAGCTCTTTCTTGGAAAAAAAATCAGCCCTTCGCGAACCGCCCATTCTTGAGTCATCTCTCCCCGTATTATCTTATCTCGGAGCTCCCCGATCGAGTTTAGGTTGACTTTCGATTTCTGCCTTCAATCGTTCAAAAATACCTGAACCGGATCTTTGGATTGCATAAACCTCACATTCGTTTTCAGCCATATTCTCATCTCGCCGAGACAACGCATCTGCAACCTTATTCGATTTTCCTGAACGAAATTCAACTGTGAAATCAAAGCCCAACAACTTACTGATCCAATGAATTTGTGGTGTTGTGGAGAGGCATTGTTCAAGAATGAACTTAAGACTGTAATGGTCAGTTCGTATAATGAACCGTCGTCTCCACAAATATGGCCTCCAATGAATTACGGCCTTTGCAAGACCAATAAGCTCTCTTTCATAAGCAGCTAGCTTGTTGTGACGTTCTGCCAGTTTCCGACTAAAAAACGCTACCGGGTGCTCTTGTTGGTGAAGTACGGCCCCAATTCCACTTCCCAAAGCATCACATTCAACAACAAAGACTTTTGGAAAAATTGGGCAGTGCTAACACCGGTGCTTCTGATAAGGCTTTCTTCAAGGATGTAAATGCTTTCTCCGCCTCCTCGCTCCATAGGAACCCGGTTTTGCGAAGAATGTTTGTCAATGGTGTTGCCACAACTCCGTAATCTCGTATAAACTTCCTGTAATAGCCCGATAATCCTAAAAATCCGCGGACTGCCTTTGTCGACACTGGTCTTGGCCATTCCCTTACTGCAACCACCTTAGCGTCGTCAAACTTAACCCCGTCATATGAAATAACGTGCCCTAAATATCCAACTTCCGTCTTTTCGAACGAGCACTTTGAATGTTTCAAGAACAGCTTGTATCTTCGTAAAAGTTAAAAAACCACTCGGACATGTTGCATATGTTCCTCCAGGGTCGTGCTGTAAATAAGAATGTCATCAAAAAATACTAAAACAAATTTGCGTAGTATTCCTTGAAATACTGAATACATTAAGCTTTGAAAGGTGGATGTGGCATTCGAGAGCCCAAATGGCATAACCAAGAACTCGTAGTGCCCATGATGAGTTCTGAATGCCGTCTTTTCGATGTCAGCGTCAAACATTCGGACTTGATGATAACCGGAGGTAAGATCCAATTTTGTAAAGAACCGCACACCATGCAATTCATCCAAGAGTTCATCTACCACCGGAATTGGAAACTTGTCCTTAACCGTCACTTTATTCAATTCTCTAAAATCAATGCAAAATCACCACGACCCATCAGATTTTTTGACCAATAATACCGGGGAGGAAAAAGGTGAAGAGCTTGGTCGTATCACTCCACTCCGAAGCATCTCTGAACACTGTCGTTTAATCTCGTCTTTCAACAAATGTGGATAACGATACGGCCGCACGGCAATAGGATTGGTTCCTTGAAGAAGCCTAGTTCTATGATCACATGATCTCTGTGGTGGAAGTCCGGTTGGTTTAGCAAATAAATCTGCAAACTCTGTTAAAACCCCGCAAAGTCCCTCCGATTTAATTTGTGACACCAATGATCTCATAATAGTAACTCTTGTTGGGGCTTGTCGTTCAACATTAATTTCCCCATCCGTTGAAAAAATCTCTTCCTCCTCTCCAAACCAATCTTCAAGAGTCTCGTTGTGACCAATATTGTTTAATTTCACTCCCTCCTCTACTCGGTTCTCTGCTTCGCCTTGCCACTTGATCATTGTTCCATCGTGAACAAATTCAATGGTTCGGGCTGGTCCGTCCCACATGACTCTCCCGAGAGCATTTAACCAACGTATCCTTAACACTACATCAAATCCACTTAATGGTATTGCAAAGCAATCAACAACAAAACGATGCCCTTGGACTAGCATTGGAAGGTTCTTACAAAAACCATCAACCTGACACTTACCACCATTGGCTAATGACACAGTTTTCCCTGGTCGTTTCCGCATTGGAATTCCCAATTTCTCTGCAACACTACTTTTGATGAAATTATGAGTGCTTCCCGTGTCTAACAAGATCCATCCCGTTCCGTTGGCAATCTCTACATTTACTTGAAAGGTTTTGTCATTCTGTTCGCCTTTCATCGCATTTAAGGAGATTTCTAAATTTTCATCATCTATTGGTTCATCCTCCTGGTTTTCTCCATCCTCAACTGGCCAGATGAAGAACAGTACAGGTTTACACACATGTCCTGGAGCATACAATTCATCGCAATTAAAGCAAAGTCCCTTAATTTTTCTTTCCGCCATCTCAGACTCTGTTAACTTCTTCCACACTGTCTTTGAGGTGTTTGGCTTTGGATTTGTTTGGTGTTCTTTTTGCACTTCTCCGTCTCTTCCGCGATGTCCTACCATTGTAGCTCTTGTCGTTGGAAAGGAAACCCGTGTCACCGGAGCCGAATGTCCCCCAAATGTTCGTGGTCGTTTGTCACCTTCAATCTTATACTCATTATCCCATGCATATTCCATGGCTTCAAAAATAGTCGCTGGCCGTAAATATTCGACTTCCTTCCATAAACTATCGGTCAACCCAACACAGAATTGCCAGAGTTGCTGTTTACCCGTTAGTTTTGTTTGTCTCCCAAGACATTCCTCAAATTGGTTGCAGTACTCATCCACTATTCCAGTGTGGCGTAAATTGCTTAATTCGCCTATTGGATTTACTGCATCTGCTCGTCCAAACCTACTCTTACAGATGCGTTTAAACTCGTCCCAGCCAAGTCTGTGTTTAATCAGTCTCCGCAAGTTATGGTTCCAGTGATAGGCTTGCCCAGTTAATACAAATGTTGCTTGTCGGACCCTAACTTCATTGTTGAACACTCCTTGATCTTCAAAATAATCTTCACACTTTTGTAACCATTCCACAGCATTCATTGTGCCGTCGTAAGGTGGAAACTCCATCTTAGATGGAGGCATCTGAACCTTTTCTGTCTCTTTCCCACCACTCTCCAAACTGTTCTTCCAACCAATTTTCTTTTGCACTCTAACATCTCTCATTGAGAATTCCCCTATCTCGTCCTCCGTGATATCTCCAATATCTCGGACAGACCATTCTCCTCCGCCGTCAGTTAACCTATTGTCTCGGTCCTTACACACCAAGCGTTTTGACCATGGACCCTCTGTTCCACCTCCCTCACTAAGAGCTGCACTATTGGCTGGCTTTCCCTTCGACACAGAGGCTGTTTCCTTCTCCTCCAACACGTCTCCACCTACAGCCATAGAAAGAGCCCGAAATCTGCTGGCGTTTTCTTCCTTTTGTGCCTCTAGGGTATCTTGTAACTTCCCTTGTGCCTCACGAATCCCCTCCACCAGTGCTTTTGTTTGTTCCTGCTCCTCTTGTTGTGCTGCCACCGTCGACTCCAAGGCCGCCTCTTTCTTTGTTGTCCTCTCTTGGAGCTCCACCAAGGATACTTTCATCGGATTCACCACCGCAGTAATCTCCTTGATTGCCTCCATCAATTTCGCAAGCGTCACTTCTTCGTCTCCCATTGAATCAGCTGTCTCTGATACCAATATGTTATGAGCCTCAGCCCTAGCTACTAATCTTGTGTAGTAAGCCGTGATTGGAACTCAAGAACAGAGAAACTTAAAGCTAAGCTTCCTTTAACCCAAGCCTCTTTCTTAGAGAATTAGGTTAATGTTGGAAGTTGAGTTTTATTCATTGTTTTGAGTCTCCTTTTATAGAGACTCTTACGACTATGAGCATAATTAAGTTAAAATACCAAAACCATAATTAAATCTAAAAAGGAAAACCATCGAAACTAAACTTAAGAAGCTTCTAGAGTCTTTGGTTTTCTTCTCTGATATATAATCCCATAGCGTGTATCACAAAAATAGCTGCTTTTCCCAAAGTCTTCATAAGGGAAATGGCTAGAATCCACATGGGTCGTCGTATGTCGCCCTAAATGCTACGTGTTCAGAATTTCACTCCGTCACTGTGCGTACGTTGTGTGTAAATGTCTTCGATGGCTAGTATCTTAGCTACTATGTTGTTGAACCCTAAACTTACCCACTACCACAACACAAGCCTTAGCACAAACAATCATTTCTCTTGTTTCCAAAACGTGGAAGAGGGTATGACCACAACACAAACCTTTGCACATACAATCCCATATTACATAAGAAAAACAAAGAGGAGCTGAAAGTTTAATTAATTCAATTTTCATCTGTTTTTCAGATTCTCGGTTTGATATACATATATGATATTACTTGTATGTTTATTTGGTTTTGGGTCAAGCCTACTCAGCTTGAAGAGGATGATGATATGACTAAACTACTTTCTTTAAAGAGGCCAGGTAAACGCACTGTTCGAGGTAAAGGGGTCACAGCTGTGACTTCCGCCACCAGGGTTCGAGGCACGGCCACTGGCAGGTTTACATAGGGGAATTGCCAGCCTCGTGGGATTAGTCCTTGGGCCTAGGAAGCCTTTGGGAGACCCGCGGTTATTCAAAAAAAAAAAAAAAAAAAAAAAAAAAGAGGCCAGGTAAACGCACTGAAAGTATTATAGTTTGGTAATAATTAATATTTGGAAAGTATTATAGTTTGGTAAGTGTATAACTTGATGAAAATTAGATTTATAATTTGTTGGAAATTGATATTAGATTCATTAAGATGATTTCTATGATTAAAATTAGTCAAGTGTTGTAACAGGCCTCCGAGGCCGAGCTCTAACTCAAGATAATACTTGCACGAATCGGCTTATCAATGATATGGACGAGATGGAAATAAGAGTGATAATGCCATTGATATGTACGACCATTCCTTTCACACCAAATATGGTATTGTGGTATTTTTTTTTTTTGTTCATTTATAACTAGTTCATCAAGTTTTTTGTTTAAATTGTCATTTTTAATACTTTTTTTAATGACAAAGGTTTTGGATGTAGGTCTGTATGGTTTCCTCTCAAGTATCACTCGAACTAGCGACCTCTAGACTTTTCCTTGGATATTATACCAATTAAGCTATTGACACTCGGTTAAATTGTCATTTTTTTAAAACAACCACAATGTTTTGTGCTATATATAAAAAATTCTTGAGGTATTCATGACTTAGTTTTCTTGAAATAAAGCTCTCTTTCTAGGCTTCCTTGAATGCGACGAGATGGAAATAAGAGTCTATGACCATTCCTTTCACACTAAATATGTTATCCATGGCTTGAAATCATTACCGAATGAAGAGTATAGTCAATGCGATTGTGCCTGCATGATGTCAAGCTCCGGATCATATCCTCTGAGTCCGGTGTAATGCGTTGTTGAAGAAGAGGTTTAAGTTTTCGTCCATTACTTAATAAATGCCTAATTTTATTAGCAATAATTAAAAAACAGTAATGACTAACTGATTTTACCAAAATATTTTCCAAGCTTTTAAACAATTATATATGCACTACAATGGACACACATGAAAGTGCAAAACAGTGGAAAATAAAAAACAGTGATCTACTACGGTATAGACTTATAGTATATTTTAAATTAAAATTTAATTTTTTTTCTTTGGATTTTACATAGTTAATTGTTTTGCTAGAGCTTTAAGTGCTTCTTAAAACTGTAGATAAATAGGGTATTTAGGCCTTTAGGGTATTTTGGTGATTTAAAAGATAGGGTTTTCAATGACTTTTGTCAAGTATGTAACATGATCCAATTCCAAATTAATTAATAGTGACAGCACTATAGAATCAGAACTAAACCTAAATGAAATTTAACACCTCTATTATAAACAAGACTAGCCGCTGAATAACATGATCCAAATTGATTAATATTCTTAGACCATTGCATATAATCAGTATTTAACCAAATATATATATAATCAGTAATTCTAATTGGATCTCTTGGATTATGTTGAGTATTAGTTCCGTTTCGTATCAGGTATTATTGAACGGGGAACCTAGAGGACTTATAATTCCTAAAAGAGATTTACGGCAAGGTGATCCCCTGTCCCCTTATTTGTTTATTTTATGTACAGAGGTCTTGATTGCAAACATTAAAAAAGCAGAAAGAGAGAAGAAGCTTACCGGAATAAAAATAGCAAAAAGAAGTCCTCCTATTTCACATCTGCTCTTTACGGATGATAGTCTTTTTTTCTGTAAAGCAGATACTGAGCAATGTAAAACGGTGATGGATATTATTGGAAATTATGGTAAAGCTTCAGGGTAAGAGATAAATTTTAATAAATCTTCGGTCATGTTAGGTCATCGTGTAGCAAACCAAAAAAAAGAGGAACTTAAAAATCTCCTTGGAATTACTAAGGAAGGTGGAATGGGTACCTATTTAGGTATACAAGAGAGCCTCGGAGGCTCAAAAAGTAAAATTTTCAACTACGTCCGGAAAAGAATTAATGAATGGATTAATGGCTGGTCAGCTAAATATCTGTCAAAAGGTGGGAAAGAGACAATGATTAAATCAGTTGCTTTGGCCCTTCCAACCTATGTTATGTCTTGTTTTAAACTCCCTCAAGAGTTAACATCTAAGTTAACAAGTGCAATCTCTAATTATTGGTGGAGCTCCAATGGGAGAGACCGCGAGATCCATTGGATTACTTGGGAGAAAACGTGTATGGAAAAAGAAAAAGGAGGTTTGAGCTTTCACTCTCTAGACACATTTAATGATGCCATGCTGGCTAAACAGTACTGGCGATTAATTCAATTTCCGAACTCTTTAGTAGCTCGAGTACTAAAAGGTAGATACTTCAGGAATATTCATCATTTACAAGCAAAAAAACCAAACTCTCCTTCGTTTGGATGGAAGAGTATTTTTTCAACTAAAAGTCTGGTTGAAATGGGAGCAAGATGGTCCCTAGGTTCGGGCTACAACTTATCGGTTTGGTGAGATCCTTGGATTCCTGATGTTAATCCTCGCCCCGCAAATGGAAGGGGAAAAGTATTACATCCAAATCTGATGGTTAACCACTTAATAAACCCGGTCTCTAAAGAATGGCACCTTCCCATTTTACATGAATTTATGGATCCGGTGGATATTCAATTAATTAGAGGACTGACTATTAGTCAAGTTCATAAGCCAGATAGGCTTATTTGGCATCATACAAACTCAGGGAGATACACAGTAAAGTCAGGCTATAGGATTGCCCGAGAGATGACTGAAACGACTGAATGGGGTCCAAATTGTAAAATATTACAAGCGCAAGCTTGGAAAATCAATGCTCCTCCAAAAATTAAACATTTCTTATGGCAAATTGCTTCGGGATCCTTAGCAGTTACTTCAAAATTAGCACATCGAGGGATTCGTTGTGATATTACCTGTAAAAGGTGTGAGATTGCAGAGGAAACAATAAATCATGCCTTATTTGAGTGCTCACACTCTCAAAATATCTGGGAATTATCCGAAATCCCTAAGGTACCAGGTAGTTTTCCTCTAAGTTCGGAATTTTCAAATCTAGATTATCTTTATTGGAGGCCACCACCCCCTATGGGGGGGGGGGGGAGAAATCTTACAGTTATGCTTGGATTTTGTGGTTTATTTGGAAAGATAGGAATAGAAAGGTTTTCAAAGGAATACAATCTGAACCAACAGATATTTTGAATCACGCTTTGAGTGAAAAATTAATGTGGGAAGAAGCTCAGCTGGAACCGATGGAAAATAACACTATTACGGAAATATTGGAAATCCCAATTCAATCTATAAGATGTCGGATTGATGGCTCTTGGAAATCTTCGGATCCAACTATGGGTATAGGATGGTGGTGTTTTCAAGGAAATGATCAAACATTACTGCTTGGGGCAAAGTGCCTTCGGTGATGTCCCTCCCCCCTTCACTCGGAGATGGAAGCTTTAATTTGGGCTATGAAGAACATCCTTTCAAGAAAGATTGATTGTCAGGCGTTTGAAACTGACTGTTCAGAGTTAGTCTCAATGGTACAGTCACCTGAAGAATGGCCCGCGTTCTCCAATCTTCTAGATGAGTTAGATCTGCTACGTATCTCTTTTCCCTTATTCTCGCTTTCTCTTATTTCTCGTTTATGCAATGTTAAGGCGGACTGCTTAGCCCGTACTTCTAGACTTTTCTTTTCTGATGTAACTTTTGTAAACTCTTCTCCTCCTAATTGGACAACCAATCATGGAGTTATTTTTAGTGAATGTTTGGTTGACAAAAAAAAAAAAATCAGTAATAAACCTAAATTTAATGTCTTGTCAATTACGTGGAAAAATATCCAAACTTTTTGTCTCATCAATGCATGACATTATTCCTACCTCCTTTGAAAAAACTACAAGATTAAAATGCATTGGAAATAATGTTTTATGTTCAGAAGAAAGTTGAAAATTCAATCGAAATTGGGGTTGTTTTTGAGTCTAGTTTTGTCCAATTGTATAGGCTTATTTTAGTAATCAAACATTAATTAAATAAATATCGTTTTTACTTTTCAAATTTAAATCAATAACGTCCTTTCATTTAAAAATAATAATAATAATATGCATCTAGCTAGAAGTCTAGAACACACTTTACATGTTAGTATTGTTATTTGTATGTTTTTCTTTTTTTTTAAAAGTTTTGTATGTTTATTTGTTAAATCCATGGGTGAACGAAATATAAAACCATAGAAGAATAGATATTGTAAGATCTCGGAAGCGTAATTACGTATTTAATTTTCTCTCTTTTGTAGTTTCAGAAAATGATGCGATCCTTGGTGAGAAGATCCAATCCCTTGAAGTCTCTTTGTATGGATTGTGATAAGTGATGGGGGATCCGTGATGAACAAGACAAAAGATGGTAAAGTGAGGGGGCTGAGAATGAAGAGGAGTTGTCTTGCAGATCGAGTGTTACTTCCAGAGGTTGCGGAATAGCCTCTAGACTAACGAGTTTGCTTAGGCTTGGATATGACACACCAAACGGTCACAAGTTGAAGAGATATTACGCACCCTTCAGATCAAACAATTTGGAAAAGGTTTTGATAATAAAAAGTTTGATGAGTTCTCACGAGAGAATACATAGAGAATATATAGAGAAGAAGAAGAGAAGAAATGAGGAAAAAGAGAACAGTCTTGGAATAAGCTCCAAGGCAGCCTCGAAACACAACAGAAATTAAAAATAGAGTTTGAATTTGAAAATAACCTTTGAACTACTTAAAGCCACGAAATTGTCTCCTTTATTTGATGGGCTTAGGTCTTGAATCATCAAATGGATTATGTGAAGTGAAATTATAAGCCTCATTAAAAACCTCCCTTTGGAAAACCCATTGGGAGAAAACCAAAGGCAGGGAAAAAAAGCACTCATGAATTCACTTGTCCATTTGATGAGGTCCTTGAGCTAGGATCAAAATCATAAAAGTAGTGATTTGGCTCAAGTCATTTGGTCGGTCCCAAATGTTGTTAAGCATTCCCCCAATGGCTTGGTTGAATAGCTTAACTCTAGAACGAGTCATCGGACCAACGGGTGTGACTAAAGCTTCCTCGGCTACATGCTCCTCCTCAGCTACAAGCTTAGCTCCTTCCGGTTCAAGCTACTCCTTTGCTCCTATTTTCTCGGGTTCAAGCTGCTGGTCCATTATCATATCATCCCCTCCCTCTTCAAAACGATTTGACCTCAAATCTGCTTCACCTGAAACAAAAGGCACAAGATCAGCAACATTAAAACTATTACTCACACTATACTTACCTTGCAAGTTGATACATGTCAAATTGAATCCTATAGTCTAGTCTCTCAAATAAGAGATCAATTGCAGCACTTAAGGGTCGAATTCCACAAAGTTCTTTTGTTCACACAATAAGCTATGAGTCTCGAAATTATGCTAAATAAAATAATTAAAATGTAATATAAAACAAGGACAGGCAATGATTTCAGGTGAAAAGATCAATAGATTAAAACGTCAGGTTTAGGGAAAATCTCAGGAAATAAACTATTAGTAAATCTAGCAAATTAATTAGGATTATTTAACGAACCGTTCTAGAACTCAAATCACTAATGACTAGCTAACCAACTCTCGATGCGCTAACTAACAAGTCTAATATCAGTAATTCCACCTCTCGATGCAAATTCCTAGATCTAAACTAGCATTAAATTCAGGTTTGATATGTTCACCTTAGTAGATAGGCCGATTCTTATTACACACCTATAAACCAGGCTCATCTAAGGTAGTTCCAGTAACAGGTGCCCTCTCGGATCAAATACCTATTATCCTATGATCAAGTTCTAGTTAGCTACTCTAGGACTAGCATTAAGAACAACCTAGATGAAGAACTCTATAGATTAATCCTAACAGGTAATTGATTTACTAGTTCATCTAAATCTCTAATGAGAATCCCTAAACCTAACAGGGAGATTACTGAGACATGATTAATAAAACATAAAACATGTTGAATAAATTGTAGAATAAGAAATCAAAAGAAGAAAACAGTTTAGAATAAATCTTCTCTCTAACAAGGTATTGAAATCTCTGAAAAGTTGCTCTCTCCAATTATCTTCCAAAGGGTTCAAGCTCAGAGAATTACAGAAGCTAAAGACAAGATACAGAATTGCAGGGTTCCAGGGTTCTAGCGTACAGAAACAGAAAAACCCTAAAAACTATTTATAAAGTCTCCAAAAACGTACATGGACTAAAATTGCAAATAGGGAAGTCTTCTGGGTAAATTCTGCGGGCTTTAAAACTCTAAACCGTCGAGACTTCTTGTTGGGCCGTGTTTGGTGTCGGTCGACACCCATGCTTTGGTTCGGACCGGATTCGTCTCCTCAGCTCCAAATCTTCGGTTTAGCTCAAGAATGATTTCTTTTCTCCAATTTCGTCCCGAATGTGTAAAAACCTGAAAAGACTCAAAAAGACACTAGAAACAACAAAAAGACTCTAAAACCGACACGTAAATCACGGTTAAAACCGGTAAAATCCGTGATATATCAACTCCTCCAGACTTAGTTTTTGCTTGCCCTCAAGCAAAATACAAAAACCGAACCCGTGGAAGAGGTTTGAAAACACAGAAACTCCCAATTTTCTAGCCTATGACCTTGATTATTCAAACCAAATCCAAATGCCTAGCAGATCGCATCAAGTCCTAACCACCATGTAATTCTCCGCAAGCATTCTCAACATTCAAAATTCCAAACCAAATTCCACAACTATATCATATAGCCTTCATCGCATAAATCTCATCAATAAAATCAGTACTCAAGAACCTTCTAGACTCATTCCCGTACTATACCTTGATAAATCAGCCATCTTAATAATCTCTTGGTACTCTTTCTCTCCCCCAGACTTATGCTTTTTCCAAACCATTTTTTTTTTAACTTCAAAGGTGTAGGCGAATAATGGTATCATCGGAAATTTTCCTAACCTCGCTTCCAACCTTCGTGTGATCATTCCTCTTGAAGTAAAATAATGAGATCACGGGAAATTTTCCTATCTCTTTACTCCAAAAGATAATCATCTCAATCTTTTTTTTTTTTTTAGAATAAGGGAGAGGAGTACCATTCTTTTCCATATTGGTCTCATTTATCAGGTATGAACGAGGAGTCAAGTTCTACGAATACTAACCGTATTGACGAGGTGAAGAGCATGAACTTTGCTCAGGCTTTAGCGGATTGTATTGGAAACGTGAATGTCCTCTGGTCTATTGATTAACTCTCTGGATTTTCCATTAGTCGGATTGATTTGAATCTGCAGCATTAAACTAACCAGGCAATAATCTAGAGAAAAAGATCATAATTTCCAACTAAAATTTTGACTCAATAAAACGACTCAAAAGAAAAAGAAAAATAAGACTCAAAAAGAAAGAAAAACATAATTAGTAACTGCCTCCCCCAGACTTAAACGTCACTGTCCCCAGTGGCATTCAAACCGGAGTTAGCGAAAAAGAAAGAAAAACAAAAGAAAATAAAAATAAAGTAAAAGAAAAGAAAAGAAAAACATACCAGTGGGTTGCCTCCCACTAAGCGCTTATTTTCAGTCATTAGCTTGACTATGTCGAAATTCAGGAGTGAGGTGGAGCAGGAGAAGTGTTTGAAGACTTCTCAGAAGAGCAACGCCTTGCTAGCCATGGTGGAGTGTAAGCGGTGGAGGTGTGCTCATGTCCAAGGAAACGTGTAGAAGCATCAGCGTCCTTAGTTCCTTGTCCTGCAGCATCAACAGAAGAAACAAGCACTCGAGAATCTCGTGGCTCGTTTACCTGTGAAGCCTTCTTCGAAGATATGGAAGTATTAAGTGAGGAAGGTAAAGGATGAGGAGGAGATGAGCAATACCTTTGCTGATCAAGGCGTGGAAAGCGTGGGCGAGGTGCTCTGTATGGCTTGGGAACAGCTCCCGAACTCTTGGCATTATTGGCAGTCCCGCGAGCAATGTGTGCTGAAGGCGGTATCTCTGGTCGTCGATGATGTCGATCGACACAGGTGGTGTCGGTCGACACTGGTCCGTCTGCACAATGCTGAGTGGCGAGCTGAGCTGTGTCAGGCTCCTTTGGTGTAGTACACTGCAATTCATGCGCAGATTCCCTTGTGTACGTGGTCCCTTCATATCAAAATTCATCTTCATATCGCACATATCCAACGAAATTTGTCCCTTCTTCACATCAATCGTCGTGCCAGCTATTGCTAAGAAAGCTCTACCCAAGATAAGAGGATCCTTGGGTTCATCATCGTAGTCCAGCACTACGAAGTCAGCAGGTATGAGACAGTCACCAATCTTCACAAGAACATCCTCTAAGATTCCTTCGGGAATACGCTTAGAGCAATCCTCGAGAAGCAAAGTGATCCGTGTCGGCCTGTAAGCAGTCATACCAAGGCGGACAACAACTGAATGTGGCATAAGATTAATGCTAGAACCAAGATCACACAACGATTTCTTAAACCGGCCTGTTGAGATGGAGCAATCGAGAACAAAGCTTCCACGATCAGGTAGCTTCTCGGGCATTCGACTCTGGATAATCGAGCTAACGTGTTCAGACACAACCACTTTCTTCTTCCGCTCTTTCTTAGCTTCCTGCAGAACAATCAAACTAATGTCCTTGGTGAGCAAAGCAGCTTCCTCAGCACAAATACCATTGTTCACCAATCTCTTGACATATCGATCAAGTGTTGGAGAAGATGTCTCGAGATGGATTTTAGGGATAGAAGTCAAGATCTTCTCCATGATGGCCTTTCAGCGAGCATCCTGAATCTCCTGCTTAGAGTGACGCTTCCTAGGAAAAGGAACCGGAGGCGTGTAGACAGACTTAGTAGGTAGGAAAACTAGAGCATAAGGTGTTGTTCTGACCCAGTGTCGATCGACACTAGGTGAGTGTCGGTCGACACTATCAGAGGTTGTCGTCTCTGCTGAATTGAGACCGATCGATCCTTCAGACGTTCAGACCGGATTGTTGACGAGGGAGTGTCGATCGACACTGAAGCTTGGTGTCGGGCTAGGAGAGACTGGAGCGGTCGACAACTCTTCGTCAAACGTTGATACTGTCTCGAAGGATTGATGGTGTCGATCAACACCCAGGTGGTGTCGGTCGACACTGAGGGTTTGTGTCGAGGCACAAGGGGCTGTATCGGTCGACGAGTCTTCGTCGAACGTCGTCTTCCATGGGTAACGGACGGGTGTTGATAACATGGGATTTTCGCCCATATTTGTTATTATTTTCTTATGTTTTAGGGAGCATTTGGAGTGATTTCAGAGCTAAGAAGGAGTTATTCAAGTATATATGGAGCCAAGAAGGTTTTAATAGTTTTTCAGCTTTAGAGACCAAAAGCGATCAAAACCCGTTTCAAGACAGTTTCTGTACATCAGAAGTATGGCGTCCGTTCGAGGTCTTCCCGATTAGTAAATTAAGAGACCTCGGTGGCTATGGAAAGGTAGAAGAGTCAAGATTCGGCTCGAAGTAGAATCAGAGCTTTTCAACAAGCCGTTAGGAAGTTATGAGCAGAAGAGGTAAGACATGTCCAGACCGGCCAGAAGCTATGCAACCGATCCGGAGCTTCTGGGCCACACCGGCCACTTGGGCCGAGACCGGGCTGCCTCTCACTCTCCACATCGGCCCTTAAGATTTCTCCCTTGCATAAAACTCGAGTTGACACTTAAACCTAATCACAGAAAAAGACGCTTTTACCCCTAGACCTAATCCTTGGTCTCCAAACCCTATAAATACATGTTGAGAGCCCTAACCCTAGGTGTGCCTTCAAAGAGCCTCCACCGTGCCTATCAAGTCTTCTCTGCCCTCGCCGTGAGCTGCAGCCGTCGTTCCTTGAAGCTTTGAAGAATCACCAAATCTCTCTCTTTTCTCTTGTTTACTCTAAGATCTATTAAGGTGAAGTCTTACCTTTTGTATTCTACATTCAAAGAAGTAATCTCTAAACCCTATTCAGTTCTTATTCTTCTCTTTCTTATGAGTTTATCAAACCTAACTTTGATGATCTCTTTAACCATGCTAGAGTAGTTTTCTAGTTGAGTTTAAAGGGTTAATCAAAGGGGGGAATATGGCCGACCGTTTAGGTGGCAATACTTAGGGTTTTGTTTGATCGTTTACACTGTTCTTTCTAAGTAAGTTATTTCTTAATGCATGTAGTTAGATTCATGTCCTAACTCGTGATCCCAAGTGTTTAAATTGCTCACAAGGTTGTTTAATACGCTAGACCTAGCTTACGAATGTGTATCGTGTTATAACAAGCACACACCACATAGTTATAGGGATTTATGGACTAGAATCGAACTTGATTTTATTGCTTTGATATATGCGTCGTTGCCTGCGTTAGTTGAGTAACGGAGTATAAGGATTTTAGCCGACTTATCCTATTACCTAGTATAAGCAGAATCTTAGTGTTTCGTATGTCCGAGACTTGGAAGTAAAAAAACCTAATTCTAGTATTACTTAGATAGCGATCATTGAACCCCCTGCGATACCCTTGATGCCCAACGATTGTCTCTTATTGATTACTTGCTTTATTTTCCGCGTTTATTTACTCGTTTATTTACTTGCTTTCTTGTTTACTTTTACCTGCAATCGTGACACCAACCAACAACCCCTCTTATTTGTTTTGTCCTAGCTTTACTTTGTCTAACGACTTGCCCGAACTACTTCTCTCTCTGTGGATTCGATACCTAAGTACTACGATTGATTGCTGTGCACTTGCAGCTTATTAATTGTTAACAATTAATAAGCTGCAAGTGCACAGCAATCAATCGTAGTACTTAGGTATCGAATCCACAGAGAGAGAAGTAGTTCGGGCAAGTCGTTAGACAAAGTAAAGCTAGGACAAAACAAATAAGAGGGGTTGTTGGTTTGTGTCACGGTTTGCAAGTAAAAGTAAATGAAAGCAAGTAAAGAAAGCAAAGCAAATAAACGCGGGAAAATAAAGCAAGTAATCAATAAGAGACAAACGTTGGGCATCAAGGGTACCGCAGGGGGTTCAATGATCGCTATCTAAGTAATACTAGAATTAGGTTTGTTTACTTCCAAGTCTCGGACATACGAAACACTAAGATTCGGCTTATACTAGGTTATAGGATAAGTCGGCTAAAATCCTTATACTCCGTTACTCAACTAACGCAGGCAACGACGCACATATCAAAGCAATAAGATCAAGTTCGATTCTAGTCTATAAAGCCCTATAACTAAGTGGTGTGTGCTTGTTATAACACGATACACATTCGTAAGCTAGGTCTAGCGTATTAAACAACCTTGTGAGCAATTTAAACACTTGGGATCACGAGTTAGGACATGAATCTAACTACATGCATTAAGAAACAACTTACTTAGAAAGAACAGTGTAATCGATCAAACAAAACCCTAAATATTGCCACCTAAACGATCGACCATATTCCCCCCTTTGATTAGCCCTCTAAACCCAACTAGAAAACTACTCTAGCATGGTTAAAGAGATTATCGAAGTTAGGTTTGATAAACTCATAAGAAAGAGAAAAATAAGAACTGAATAGGGTTTAGAGATTACTTCTTTGAATGTAGAATACAAGAGGTAAGACTACCTTAATAGATCTTAGAGTAAACAAGAGAAAAGAGAGAGAGATTTGGTGATTCTTCAAAGCTTCAAGGGGCGACGGCTGCAGCTCACGACGAGGGCAGAGAGGACTTGAGAGGCACGGTTGAAGCACGGCGAAGGCACGTGAAGGCACACTTAGGGTTAGGGCTCTCAACATGTATTTATAGGTTTCGGGAACCAAGGATTAGGTCAAGGGGCAAAAGCATCTTTTCCCGTAGATTAGGTTAAGTGAAACTCGCGTCTCTGGACAGGGTAGAGGCTATAGTGACCGGGGTAGAGTGTAGGAGGCATCCCGGGCTCGGCCCAAGTGACCGGTGCGGTCAGGAAGCTCCGGAACGGTTGCACAGCTTCTGGCCGGTCTGGACATGTCTTCACTCTTCTGGTCATAACTTCTGAACGGCTCGAGGAAAAGCTCTGATTCTACTTCGAGGCGAATCTTGACTCTTCTAGATTACCATAGCCACCAAGATCTCTTGCTTTGGTAATCGGGAAGACCTCGAACGGACGCCATACTTCTGATGTACAGAAACTGTCTTGAAACGGGTTTTGATCGCCTTTTGGTCTTTAAAGTTCAAAAACTCTTAAAACCTTCTTGGCTCCATAAATACTTTAATAAAACCTTCTTAGCTCTGAAATCACTCCAAATGCTCCCTAAAACATAAGAAAACAATAACAAATATGGGCAAAAATCCCATGTTATCAGGATTGAACCCATAAACAATTTAAAAAGGTGAAAACTTAGAGACAGAATGAACATCATGATTATATGCAAATTAAACATGAGGCAAACAATCTTCCCAAGTTTTAAGGTTCTTTTTAATCAATGCTCTTAGGAGTGTAGACAAAGTCCTATTAACTACCTCAGTTTGACCATCAGTTTGCGGGTGACAAGTAGTAGAAAACAGTAGCTTAGTACCTAGCTTAGACCACAAAGTTTTCCAAAAATAACTAAGAAACTTAGTATCACGATCAGAGACTATGGACTTAGGCATACCATGTAAACACACAATTTCTCTAAAGAATAGGCTAGCAACATTCATGGCATCATCAGTTTTATGACAAGGAATAAAATATGCCATTTTAGAAAACCTATCCACAACCACAAATATAGAATCCTTACCAGTCCTAGTCCTAGGCAATCCAACAACAAAATCCATAGAAATGTCATGCCATGGATGCAAAGGAATAGGTAAAGGAGTATACAAACCGTGGGGTTGTGATGTAGCCTTAGCCATTTTACATGTTGTACATCTTTCACAACACTTCTCTACGTCCCTTTTCATGTTTGGCCAATGGAAATGATCTTGCATAACCTTGAGAGTTTTAGCGACTCCAAAATGTCCCATTAGGCCTCCACCATGTGCTTCCCTTCCAAACAGCTCTCTCAAAAAACAATTAGGAATACACAAACGGTTATCATAGAACAAGAATCCTTCATGCCTATAGTATTTTCCAAATGCAAATTTCTCACAAGAAGAGAAGATCTCACCAAAATCAGAATCATTGGCATATTGAGATTTAATTTGTTAAAAACCAAGTAGCTTGGCATCTAGAGATGTAAGTAGAACATACCTCCTTGACAATGCATCGGCAACTACATTGTCCTTACCTTTCTTGTATTTGATGACAAGGAAATGTCTCAATGAATTCAACCCACCTCGCATGTCTTTTGTTGAGCTTTTGCTGTCCTTTGAGGTGCTTCAATGACTCACGGTCGGTATGAATTACGAACTCTTTAGGCCAGAGATAATGCTGCCATGTTTGTAGTGCTCTCACGAAAGAATAAAGCTCTTTGTCATATGTAGGATAGTTGAGAGTAGCTCCTCTAAACTTTTCACTAAAATAAGCTATGGGATTTTTATCCTACATCAAGACAGCACCAATACCTATACCAGAGGCATCACATTCTATCTCGAAAGTTTTAACAAAATCAGGTTGAGATAAAACAGGGGCATGAGTAAGCTTCTCTTTTAAGGCCTGGAAAGCATCCTCTTGAGCTTGTTCCCACTTGAATCCCACGTTTTTCTTGATAACTTCAGTGAGGGGTTACCAAGGTGCTAAAGTCTTTCACAAATCTCCTATAGAAGCCAGCAAGCCCATGGAAGCTCCTTACTTCTCTTACGGATGTTGGACTTGGCCATTCTCGAATTGCCTTTACTTTTTCTTCATCAACTTTAACTCCATCTGTACTTACAATAAAACCTAAGAAGACAAGGTTATCCGTTCCAAAAGTACACTTCTTAAGATTAGCAAACAACTTTTCCTTCTTAAGCACTTCTAAAACCATTTTCAAATGCTTAACATGCTCTTCTAGGCCTTTGCTGTAAACTAGGATGTCATCAAAGTAAGCAACAACAAAATGTCCTATATAAGCTCTAAGAACATGATTCATTAATCTCATGAATGTACTAGGTGCATTTGTCAGCCCAAATGGCATCACTAACCATTCATATAAACCTTGCTTAGTTTTAAATGCAGTTTTCCACTCATCTCCTTCTTTCATCCTAATTTGATGATAACCACTTCAACCTTAGAGAAGATGTTAGAACCATGCAATTCATCCAGCATATCATCTAATTTAGGTATAGGATGTCGATACTTCACTATGATATTGGTTATTGCTCTACAATCAACACACATTCTCCAGCTTCCATCATTCTTTGGTACAAGTAGCACGGGTACAGCACACAGACTCATACTTTCTCTAATATATCCCTTCTCCATTAGCTCCGTGACTTGCTTCTCAAGCTCTTTTGTTTCAACTGGATTGGTTCGGTAGGCTGGTTTGTTTGGCAAGGAAGCTCCTGGTATGAAGTCAATTTGATGCTCAATGCCTCTAATGGGTGGTAAACCTTCTAGATTTTCCTCGGGAAAAACATCTTTATTGTCCTGTAAAAGAAACTTAATACTACTCGGCAAATCCGGTTCCAAAGCTGTTAAGTTCAATAAGTTTTCTTTAAAAACAAACATGAGATTAGGTTTAGTACTTCCCTTTGATTTACCATTGGAGACCTTAGATTAAACAGCTTGAGTTCCTTTCTTTTTCATGCTAAGCTGATCCAAGTAGACTTCATGAGGTGCCATAGGTGCTAAAACTGTTTTTCTTCCTTTAAACTCAAAGCTATATCTGTTTGTAAACCCATCATGCATTACTCTCCGATCAGATTGCCAAGGTCTACCTAACAAGACGTGACTAGCTTCCAGGGGCAGAATATCACACAATACCTCGTCTTCATACTTTCCAATGGCTAGCGGCACTTGAACTTGCCTAGAAACATCCATTTCTCCACTCTCATTTAGCCATTGCAACTTATAAGGTCTAGGTTGTGGAAATTCCTCTAAACCAAGTTTCTGGACCATAGTCTCACTAGCAACATTGGTGCAGCTCCCACCATCTATAATAAGACTACACACTTTGTCCTTGATCAAACACCTTGTATGGAACAGAGTCTCTCTTTGCGCTTGCTCTTCCGATTTGTTTAACACACTCAAGACCCTCATAGTCACAAGCAGCTCTCCTTTAGGTGCTTCTTCAATTTCAGAATCCTCTTGTGCTTCTGGTCTCTCATCTTCGGACTCAATTTCTCCACTGTCCTTAATTACCATAATTCTTTTGTTGGAGCATTCACTAGCATAATGACCGAGTCCGTGACACTTATAACACTTGAGATCTCTAGCTCTTGTAGTTTCCCTTGTTTTCCTTTTTGAACTGATTTCTTCAACCTTAGGCTTCACAAACGGCTTGTACTCCTTTTGAAAACCAGTTTTCTCGTCTTTTGGGCAGCTAGGTCTGCTCACATTGTAGCTAGGCTTAACACTCTTTCTCTTCAGCTGTTTCTCAAACATGACTGCCTTGTGATACAATTCTTCAAGATTGTCATAGTGTATCACCTCCAAACTACTTTGAGCTAGACTATCTTTTGATTCTGAATTTATATCTATAGTCTTTTCAATTTTTCTAGTGGGACAATTAACAGCAAAATGTCCCTTTATATGGCATCTATAACAATTCATTTCTTTTGATTTAAATGGTTTAAAAGACTTACGTTGCTTTTGTTCACTTTGTGGTTCAAGCAATGGACTTGGGCTTTGCTTTTGAGCTATGACTTGTTGAATTGGAGTTTGTTGCACCTCCTTGGCTCTAATGGGTTCGTTAGCCTCTGTTTTCACCTTTAAAGTTTTTGGAGTCACGTTCTTTGGCTTGGGACAACAAGCTTTCCTTGGCTTAATTTTTGGAGGCAGCATTGTTGCTAGAATCCATCTTCTTGGCATAGGGTTTTCGTAGATTCGCGAATAGTATTGACGCATGTGGTCAACATCTCTCTCAAACTCATCACTCATGAGCTGCTTCATCTCCTCCCAAGTGGCAGCTAGTTCATCATCCTCAAGTCGTTGGTATGCATCTCGATCCCAATGCCTAAAAGCATCTTCGGTGAGAGTTTCCTCCGCAATGGCCGGCTTCTCTTCCTCGAGAATTTGGTTTGAAGCAAACCAATTTTGCATGTCTCTTTCCCATCTTAAATATGCCTCTGGTCCTTGGCTATGACCTGAATAAGAGATATATTTCATGGTTCATAATCATCATCTCTTCCAGCCTCACTTACGGCTTCCTCCTCTTCAGTGATGTCTCCTTCATTATCCGTTGAATGTTTCCATGACTCATCTTCTTCTGCTTCATCTTCACTCTCCTGGGCATACTCTCTTTCGTGTTCTAGTTCCATCTCTTCACGTTCTGATTCACTTCCACAGCTTGCATTGACCTCAGCCTCATGGTGCCAAGTTTCTTCACCATATTGCTTGGCTTCTCCTAAACTGATTTGTGAACCAGTTTCGTCACACCATGGCTTGTCTCTTTCATATGACTCCACGAGTGATTCTTCATCATTAAATTCTTCTTGTTCGGCTTCATATTCGTGGATCCTTTCTTCTGGATTTATTGGAGAATCATCCTTGTGTCTCCATGAGTTGTCGTCTTGGTAAGACTCCATGTAATGGTCTGCTTCATTACCGGATGTTACTTCTTCTTGCTCATCCTCTTTTTCTTCTAAACTGCTTTCAGAATCAGTTTCCTCACACCATGGTTCAGTCTCATAGTCATCTCCTCCTTCCCACGAATAGTGGCTTGAGTCCTCACCCCTATCAATCTCGGAGATATTGAACTCCTCTTCTGAACCTTCATCACCATAGTCCATGGTGTTTATCTCTGGTTTGTGCCTTACAAACAAAGAAGGAAGCGACAAATCAAAATCAAATCACAAAAAATGGAAAGAATAAATCAAGACAAAGTAAAAAGGAAAACTTCTTATTTTATTTTCTGTTTTAATTAACAAAAAAATAAGCAAATAATTTTTTTGACTAGATAAATTCGAAAATAAATAACAAGAAGGTCTAAAATTCAGTTTCTATTTTCTTTTCTGATTTTCAACAATTAAAATTACTAAAATTAATTAAAATAACAAAACACGAATTTTTATTTGGTTTTAATGATTTAAATGGAAAAAACACAAAATACTGAAAATAAAGGAACTTTTTATGGTTTCTTTTTTTTTTAATGAGATAAAATAAAATAATAAAAAAATTTTCTTTTTGATTTTATGAAAGTAATGAAGCAAATAAACAAGAATAAAAATGCAAGAAACAATTTTTATGGGTTTTTAAATTTTATGAAAATGAAATAACAAAAAAAACGAAAACAAAAATCGAAAAGATATAAGTTGAAAAGATACAACCTGATGGATAGGAGCTTTTGAAGCTCTGATACCAGATGATATAGGATCGGAAATCACTCCACAATCTTATGAACAAACGGTGATCAAAAACTGATCAACAAAACTTTGGCGGAAGATGGAAACGTAGGTAGAGGCGGTGGTGGTGCTTGTGATTGACTCTCTCAATCTGTGGGGCGATTGACTCTCTCAATCCGTGGAGAACTAGACTTGTTTGAATCACACAAACTATCCTAATCCTACAATCTCAAGAATCAAATGAATCTCTTAAATGAAACTTAAAGACAAACTTTAAACAAAGACACTCTTTGAATAAAAACAAACTTGTATATTTCTTAGATGATTGAAAGGTATCCTTCTACAAAGGACAAAATGAGCTTTATATAGAGCTGTTAAATGAGTAAACAAACGTTCTAAAAGGTTTAACATAGAAACAAAAGATTCAAACTTAATGCATATGGCCGTTGGACGAGATTGTGGTATATCGGCCAAATATGAAAACTAGGAGTGACGACTTGTATCTTGAGAGCTTTGGCGTGAAAATATGATGTCTTGGGACGTCTAGAGGCATCTGGTTTGAAACAGCTCCTATGTGGGTTTAATTAATATCTCCTAAACCAAAATCGTTTTTTACTTGATTCCAATTCGAACAGCTCCTATGATGAGTTAAGAATGTAGGAAAATTCATGTCGTAGCTTAAATCCTTCTGGTCTGGTCGGAATCCTCCACTAAGTAGCTGTTGGTCTCCATCGGGTTCATTGGAAGTTTGCTCACTTGTAACTTGAATATCTTCTTCATGTGGAAAGAGTTTGAACCAATTCCACCTCTCCGTAATCCCTTGATGAGTTAAGTTTCTGGAGTAAGTTGATTTGTAGCCTAAATCCTCCTGGTTGGGTTGATATGCCACGATAAAGACACATATGTCTTTGGTATGCTCATGTTTGTTCTCTCCGGGGTTCTTGGTCGGTTGGTCGGTGTCTTCTCCATTCTCCTTTCTTGATGATGACTTGATGTCCTCATCAGAATAGGAAGCATTCTGGACACTGGCTCGAGATCCGTCTTCAGGCTGGCATCAGTGCGCAAATGCACATTACAAGCGAGAACGGTAATCTTGGCGCAATTAAGATCAACATATAAGGCAACACAATGTTTTTTTTATCAAAGTTGAATGGTAGATAGAGATAATAAACTTCAATGAATAGCTCAGCACGGTCCAACTCCCCAACGCCAGAAACAACATCAATCAAAGCTATGGGAAACTGAAAATCTTGAGGAACATGAGCTTTGGAAAACTTCGGATGTAGGCGGTACAATTAAGAGACAAACTTGGTATCAAGCACATCAACACGAAGTTTTTCGCCACCTACATCGTCTATCCTGAGAATGTGCCTGCTGAACTTTAAAAGCGCGTACATGACCTAAAAGCAAACTATTGAATTAACATAGTTACCGGGAAATTAATAATTTATATGGTAACAACATTATCATGCAACAAATAACCTTGTTCGCCATTGGTTTTTTTCTCTCAATTAACTCAAGGACATCCTTGATGGCAATAGTGACATCGCCGACTAGAGAAGTAGAGCTACAGAAAAGGTAATAAAAGTGTTAGCAAACTCTGATCAAACAAAAGAAAGTGAACGGCTAACTAGCTAACATAAGAGGGCAGTAAAAAAAAACATAAGTGCTTTAAGTTTATTCATGGAATAGTTAAAACAGTCTTCAGGATCTAAAGATCCACTACTAAGATTGGCGATGGGAGAAGGGTGTCCAACCAATAACTTCGTTTTCTTGTCAAACTGATAGCGACCGTCCAACTTGCTAGATATGGTCTTAAGCCTTTTACTCCTTCTTTTTCCAGGATTACCAATAACACTACTCTGGGATGGAACATCAGCCTGCAAAAGTAGAAGTTATGAAACTGACATTTTTACAATAAGGAATGATTGTAGATGCATCTTAAGGGACACACCTTTTCTGGGACCAAAACTTTGGTTGATTTAGTTATAGAAATTGGGGCAACCACCGGAGAGGGTGAATCCTGACAAAAAAATAACAAAATTAGTAATGATCTAACCCTAATAAAGTTAATGACTAAGGGATAGATAATGAGGAAGAGATTTCCAAAACCTGAGGAGGGTCAATTGCCATCTGCGAAACACCTTTACTTGGCGAATCCTATAAACTGATAACTAATTGATTAGTAAACTAAGAAATTTATTAATGGGTAATATATGATATCTTATTATATAAAGTATGGTTTTCAAAGTTAATAACTCACGAGATCGTGACACGTGTCAAATTTTTCGATATGAGATTTTGACATGTGTCAAATAAAATTTTTTTTTTAAAAAAAAAGCAAGTAAAAAGATAATTATAAATGTAAATAGTTTTAAAATAGAAAAAGCTAATTATATGGAAATTATACATATATTTCCATAAGAGTTTTTGTCATCTAGCAAACAAAAATTTTGTTTTTAAAAGATAATTATAACAAAATTTTAAATTTAAACAGTTTTAAAAATAGAAAAAGATTATAATAAAAAAACATATATATAAGGAATTTATATGTATATTTCCATAAAAATTGAAATTATAAAATTATGCTAAACCTTTTATTTATAAATTACTAAGTGTACAAGAAAAAGATTTAAAATTAGAAAAAATTAAGAAATTATACAATCAGTTATTAATCTTATAAGAAAAAGATAGTAAATAGTCACCTTTATATAAAAAAAATAGATTATCTCATATTTTCTCGTCAAGCAAACTAATTTCTTAACGATGTTATGTCATATCAATTATAAAAAAATATTTATTTTGTTTTTAAAAGATAATTATAACAAAATTATAAATTTAAACAGTTTTAAAAATATAAAAGATTATAATAAGAAAACTATACATATTTATAAGGAATTTATATGTATATTTCCATAAAAATCAAAATTATAAAATTATGCTAAACGTTTTATTTATAAGTTACTAACTGTACAAGAAAAAGATTTAAAATTAGAAAAAAAATTAAGAAATTATACAATCAGTTATTAATCCTATAAGAAAAAAGATAGTAAATAGTCACCTTTATATAAACAAATAGATTATCTCATATTTTCTCATCAAGCAAACTAATTTCTTAACGATGTTATATCATATCAATTATAAAAAAATATTTCGAATCACGATGTTTCTCTAAAAATAGCATGTGATTTTCAGATCTAATAAATATTTGGCAATTGAGGCAAATTAATAATTACGAACGGGGATAGACATAAATTAGAGTTATTGTCGGAGAGGCTTGGTCTAATGTCGGAGGAGATAAAGAAGGTGGTATAATAAGAGAAATTGGGAAAAGAGGATAAGAGGCGGTAACAGTGGTGTTGGTGTTGATGATGGTGGTTCATGTTTGGTGGTAGTGGCGGCGGTAAATATTGATAAAGGTGGTGAGTCGGAATTAGCGAGATTCAGTATTGATGGTGGTGGTGATTGTGATAGTAGTGAGATTCAGTTGTGGTGGTGGGTCAGAGTAGTGAGACTCGGTAGTGATGCCCGACGAATGCGAGAAATTAAGATCTGTCGTTCGACACTTGCACGTATTTTCGTCTCCGGACTGCTCGCGCAGCATAACTTCTCAATTTTGTTCCAGAATGATCCATAATCTCCAAATTGGTCCCGAACGTGTAAAAACCTGAAAAGACTCAAAAACACTCTAGAAACAACAAAAAGACTCTAAAAACAATACATATATCATGGCTAAAATCGGTAAAATCCGTGATATATCAAAGGTCAAGATCTACTATCTACAAAACCCAGAGAAAATAAAAACTAAGAACAACAAAAGTGACATAGATCCGAAGAATCGATAAAACTAAGAACAAGCCACAACTCAATCGAAGAATCGATAAAAATATCGGAGAAAAAAAAAGGAAATTCGGAGAGAGACGAGAAACAAAATTACAAACATTGAGAACACTGAGAAAAAAAAAAGCAGTTGATATAGAACCCAAAAAACACGACCTTTCGATTTCGCACCGTTTTCATAATTAATAGAACAACTATTCCCAAAGAATTCTCGAAAATTAAATCTTTGGGAGAGTTATGATATCTCGGTTCTGACACACGTCTACTATTCTCTCATATATATCTCTTATTGATTGATAGGCGGGTAGGGGTTTATTAGTCATTATATTGCTACAGACGACATCCAAATAGTAGATAGTCCTGTCAGTTAATTTACAAATCCTCTGTGGTCACCGCGTATAGATTCCCTAAATTCATTAACATGGTTTCCGATTGAACTCGTTATGCTACCTCATTTTATTAAAACCCTAAAGTATACACAAGAAGAAAAAATCGAACACTGCTACACACATTACCACACACACACATTAGAGACTGTCAGCTTAAAATTTCAGAAACTACAATATGTACAAAGTATTTGGAAATTTTTATATCAAAAGTATACATGTTGATGTGTTAAATTTTCTTAAACTATATTCAAACTATTTGGAGGTTTTGTATAAATTTTGATGTGTTACATTTTCTGACAATTTCCAAATGCACGGGAACAATACTACAAGATCAAATTCAGGATCCAACACCAAGTTTAACCTTTTTTTTTTAAACCAAGTTTAACCTTAACTAAGATTTCTCTACAAATCTTGAATTATAAAGTAATTTACGTATATGTTTTTCTTCATGTCATGTTTTATTGAAATTTTTAAGGACGCTCGGGCTTTAACCAACTATAATATGGCCAGACTGGCCTGGTAATTCAGATCAACACTTTGAATATTCGGATTCGAGAGGGTCGTTTCGTTTACAAGAGAGAGGTGGAAGCAAACAAATTAAAGTTGATTTGAATCAAAGAAAAACCGAGTGAATATAAACTCATACCTACTATATATAAACTCGATGTCTTCTGAAGTTGTCAAATCATAATCAACTTTTCTAATAAGAAAAAAAAGAAAAAAATTCATGACACATGGGACATGCAAATCCACTACTTGTTCACTAACCAATCTAAAGAACCAATGAACCGCTAATAATTAACTTATAATACTAATTCCTCAATGATAAACCTAAAACACCTTCACACACTATCACAAGTACATTCTCCAAGTTATATTTATTTATACATATATGGATGTCCTTGGCAGGAGAAGAGCATCTCGATTTTTATTTTATTTTTTATTTTAAATTTAGCAAACAAAAAGCAAAGATGATTATAATTTGAAACACAACAACAATTTCTTCTTTTGGCTCTCAATAGAAAAAGTGAAAATTTTATAAGCTGCGAAATACATTTTGGGCTTAATTGCTTGGTATATTTTGTTTTATTTTTATCAAAAGAAGAAAAAAGTTTTTTTAAAAAATTCACAAATTATTTCTGCTTTTTCTCTATTGCTTCAATACTAAAATTCGTATAAACGTAAAACAGTTTATTATATTTTCATTATTGGTGCTTAAAATAGTTCATGTCAACATCTTTTTTTTTGTTTCATGTATATGGGATGGCACACTATGGCAAAAAATGAACAAGTGACGTGTAAAAATGGGCGATTCTCTAAAATGTATAAAAATTCTAATTTATTAAATTTAGTATTTGTTAAATTTATTCGAAATCCAAAGTTATTGGATTAGTCATTTGTAGAATTTTATGAATTATTCAGGGCTGGCTCAAACTTAGTGGAGACCATGTGATGTATAAAAATTGGTCTTTAATTAATATAGTCTTTTAAAACACATTTTTGAAAATTGTTAAAAAATAATGAATGAAAAATTATGCATTCCTTCGAATTATAGGACTATTATTGTTATACCATTTAAACCCAATGTGTTTGCACGACCAGAGCACGTAACATCAATATTAGTAAATTCGAATACTGTACTTTTGTATATTAAGGTGGCCAACATACACTTGAATACTTTTTAACATACACTTGAATACATAAGGTCAACAATATTTGTACGATTTATTCCAACGTATAGTTCCATAGTTGAGTCCAACAAACCAAGTGCACACGTTTTGAATCTTAAACCAAAGAAAAGAAGTAGAAGACTAGTTACTTCTCCTAGGAACAGCAAGAGCCTTAAGCGGATGTTTCATGACGGTGGTGAACTCGAGCTTCTCAGTCAAGTCAACTTCATGACCTTCGACCTCTTTCCATTGGAATTCCCTCACCATATTCGCCACATAATACTCGAGATGCAGCATCGCTAGCCCAATTCCCGGACAAATCCTTCTCCCCGCTCCGAACGGCATCATCTTTATCCCTTTGCTTCCGGTTATGTCCACTGGTTCTTCTTCTCCCATAAACCTCTCTGGCTTAAACGCCATTGGTTCCTCCCACACCTTTGGATCCCTCCCTATCTCTGCTACCAAGAAGTTAATCGTTCCCTTCTTCGGTACTTTGTACCCTCCCAAGACAGTGTCTTCCGTGACACTGTGCGGGAGCACAGTGTTTCCAGGAGGGTGTCGCCGGAGACCCTCCATCACTACTGCCTTTAGATACGGCATCTTCTGCGCGTCATCTTCCTCCACTTCCTTTGCTTCTTCCCCGACTACACTTGTGATCTCCTCGTATAATTTCTCCTGGATTTCTTGATTCTTCACGAGGTTCGCCATGATCCATTGCAACACGGTGGCCGTTGTATCAGTCCCACCAGTTAGAAACTCAGAGCACAAACTCACAATTTCATCCTCGTACAGCTTCCTCTTCTCATCTAGAAGCTCCACATCGAGCAGAGTATCAACATATGATTGTACATACTCTTTGTTGTCTTCTTCTTCCTCTGATGATCTATTCTTCCTCTCTTTGACAATCTTTCTCCGTGCACGAATCAGCGGAATCAAAACGTCCTGCAGCTCTCTCCGCATCTGAAAAAACTCTTCCCATCTCTTTTGCAAAATCAGTTTGGTGAACTTAGGCCAATAATTGAGGATGCTAAATCTCGTAAAGCCAAGACGCTGTCGTGTCTGAACATATTTCACCTCTTTGATTTGCTTCTCATCAAGCTTATCTCCAAAACACATGAGAACAAGAAGCGCAAACATCGCATAGTACAGATGTTCAAGAACAAGGATCGGTTCTTCACTTCCATTCTTACGAAATCGGTCAAAGAGGATCTCAAGAACCCAACGCCGCGCGTGAGAATATCTCACGCGCGAGTGGTGAAGAATCTCAGAAGTGAGATTCCGGCGAAGAAGCCGCCAAGTAGCTCCATAAAAACAAGAGCTGATGGTATGTTGGTTACTCGAAACAATCTTGCTCATCGGAGCCGCTGGTGGACGATCGGCAAAAACGGCGCCGTTCAAGATGAGAGCCTGATGAGCAAGGGAACCATCGGCGACAAAGATGGCGGGGCGGGAAGTAATGTGGAGGGTGATGATAGGACCGAGACGGTGATGGACGGAGCCGAGATAGTTGTTGAGTCCACGTAAGCCATGCCGGAGCCATTGGAGGGTTCCTAGGAGAAGGAAGAAGTAAGGCTCAGGTGGTAACGGAAGAGAGGAGGATTCACGATGGCGAAAGAGGAGGAGATTGAGAAGGAGAGAGAGGAAGAGAGAGCCCAAGATAAGTAACCATATCTCCATTTTCTTTTTGTTCTCTTTACTGGTTTTTCTTTGCTTCTTCCTCCTTTTTATACTAGTACGTGTGTGGCTAAATTCGTGTAACAATTTATTATCAGAGCTAGCGTGTTATTCAAGCATAATTTAATTTTAAGTTTTTTTTTTGTCAATTTTAATTTTATGATTAGGCAGTATTATGGCCTGACTGGTCTGGTAATTCAGATCAACACTTTGAATGTTCGGATTCGAGAGGGTCCTTCCGCTTACAAGAGAGAGTGAGAAACGAACAAATTAAAATTGATTCGAATCAAATAAAAACCGAGTGAATATAAACTCAAACCTAGTAAATATAAAAGAGAAATGGTCTCCAATAGCCCTAAATGAAGTTTTTGTGACAAAAATAGCATCTCTTAGTTTATTTGACAAAAAGAGCACTCTTTTTTAAAATTTAATAAACAAAAAGGAAAAGAAAGCATTCCACGATCCACGATAAGGCGATGGAGACGATTTCACGTGATAGCTGCCGGCGACGGAGAGATATGCCGGCGACGGAGAGATCTGCCGGCGTCGGAGAGATCTGCCGGCGACGGAGAGATCTGCCGGCGACGGAGAATTCTTCACCTATTTTTGATCTTTAAACTGGTATAAATCGATCTCTTTCACCAATTTTTTCTTCTTCTTCTTCCCCAATCGTGTTGACGAAATTAGGCGTTTATTGTTAAATTATGGCTTTCTATTGTGGAATTAGACAAAATGTAGGTTCGTTCTTTGATTCAGCACAAAGAATTATGATGTGTCATTGTTCATCTCTTACCTTTTTCATTGTTGGGCTTGATTGCATTAGAAATCTTAAGTAGATGAGACTTGCAATTGGAAACTATTGATAAGTAGATGCTTTACGAATTTTGATGGATCTTCTAGTTTGTTCATTGTATTTGGTTGTTGCATTTTTTAGGTATGGTGTAGGTATGGTGGAGATATACTCTGTTTGTGGGAAGTGGAAACAAAATGAAAAGCTTCAGTGGGTTTTCTTAGTAAACACAGAGAAAGGTGGATCCCTTTTGAGGTAGATGAGAATATTTCATACAAAGGATTAGTTGAGAGTGTTATTGAAGATTTCGGACTTGAGTGTTTAGTCAAAGATATTTCGCTTAGCTATGAACTTCCCCAAAGGATGAAGTTGATGTTAGAAGATTCTCTACCAATACATATTCGGAATGATCGCCAAGTTTGCACTTTCATCAAGAAGAAACAAGGAGATTCTGAAATAATTCGTTTGTGTGTAACGGTTAGTGAAAACGTATACGACTCTTTCTTGTATTAACTGTGGTCAGACTTACACTACATACTAATTCTTTACATTTGATTTTCTGGCAGGAACTTCATCGATCAACTGGAAGTGACATCTCAGTTTCTGTGCCACCAAGTGATACATGTTCAATGCCTGAAAAAGGACAGGGCAATGATTCATTATTTTTGCCTCCTGCTCGAGATTCTGCTGTGATTCCTATAGGAAGTTCACATTCAACGGCTGCACAAGAAAACCAGAAGGTAAAAACTCAATTTCATAGGTTTTAGGAAGGATACATTTAGTTTTAGGATGACCTTCCTAAATACTGCAATATACAGATTTGATCGGAACTAGTCGTCTTTCTTTTTTAATTTGAACTGTTTGTTCATATGCCTATCTCTTTTTGTGTTTGTAGAAACCTCATCCTTTAGTTGGAACTTCTTCTATCTCTGCTGCACATGAAAACCAGAAGGTAAAAACTCAATTTCATAGGTTTTAGGAAGGATACATTTAGTTTTATGATGCGGCCCTTCCTAAATACTGCAATATACATATATGATCCGTTTCTAGTCGTCTTTTTTTTTTAAAATTTGAACTCTTTTTCATATGCCTATCTATTTTTGTGTTTGTAGGAACCTCATCCTTCAGTTGGAACTTCTTTTATCTCTGCTGCACATGAAAACCAGAAGGTAAAAACTCAATTTCATAGATTTTAGGAAGGATACATTAAGTTTTAGGATGACCTTCCTAAATACTGCAATATATATATATATATATATATATATGATCCGTTTCTAGTCGTATTTTTTTCAATTTTAACTCTTTGTTCATATGCCTATCTATTTTTGTGTTTGTAGGAACCTCATCCATCAGTCGGAACTTCTTCCATCTCTGTGCCATATAGTGATACATGTTCAACGGCTGAAAAAGGAAGAGGCAATAAGTCATTGGATTTGCTTCCTGCTCAAGATCGTAGTCCGATTCCTATAGGCGGTGTACATTCAACATGAGGTGCTGATGACATATATGTTAATAAATATTTCATCAACAAGGCTGAGTTAATGCAGAAGATGAGGACATGGCCGTTAGAGTATAAGTTTGAGTTTAGGTCTCGATGGTCTAACAAAGATAGAGTGGTTTTGGTATGTGTAGATGATAAATGTACTTGGAGGATGCGTGCAATGAGGGTAGTCTCTTCTGATTTCTTTGTGGTGAAGAAATATTGCCATGAGCACACATGTGACACTACACACAGAAATGCAAATCATAGGCAAGCTACTGCGAAGTTGCTAGGGACTTTTTACTGCAGCCACTATGGAGAAAAGAAAGAAGGATTAAGACCAAAACTGTTGATGGAGCTAGTCAGGAGAGATCATGGAGTACACTTACCGTATAAAAAAGCTTGGAGGACAAAAGAGGAAGCTCAGATTTTGGTTAGAGGTACTCCTGAGGATAGTTATTTCAATTTAGTGAAATGGTTGTTCATGGCAAAGTAAAAAAATCCTGGAAAAGTTGCTTACCTTGAGATGGATCCTAAGGGGAAATTCAAATTTGTCTTCATTGCATTTGGCCCATCGATTAGAGGTTTTGCTTTGATGAGAAGAGTCGTTGCTGTAGATGGTACATTCTTGAAAGGAAAGTTTAAGGGAACTTTGCTAGCAGCTACTACACAAGATGAAGATTATCACTTATACCCGATAGCATTTGCGATTGTTGATTCAGAAAATGAAGCGTCTTGGAGTTGGTTCTTTAGATGTTTGCTTAGTATCATCCCTGATGCAGCTGATTTGGTATTTGTTTCTGATCGTGCTCCAACCATTACAAAAGCACTTTCAGAGTTCTATCCGCTTTCCCATCTTGGAATCTGCACGTATCATCTCGAAAACAACATCAAAACAAAGTTTGGTAGTCAAAGCTTTTTGCCACTTGTTCAAGCTGCAGCAAAGGCCTATACTTATCAAGCATTTGCAGAGGTTTTCAACATATACGAATTTCTAATTCAGATTTGGCTGCATATTTAGAAGAGGCTGATTTGAGGAAGTGGGCTCGATGTTTTGCTCCGTCACACCGCTACAATATAATGACAACAAATATTGCAGAATCGTTGAATTCTATGTTAAAAGAACCTCGGGAGCTTCCAGTGCTTTCTCTTCTTGAGACTATCAGGTTAACCTTAACCACCTGGTTTCATGAACGTCGGGAAAAAGCTGCAAAACACAACAAGCGCCTTACACCTATTGTTACAAAGGAGATGGTCTTAAGGTTCATCGAGGCAATGAAACTTGACGTTTTCCAGGTTGATCAATTTGAGTTTGAAGTCAAAGACAAACACAATAAGTTTGTTGTCCATCTAAGGAATAAAAATTGCACTTGCTGCGTTTTTGACATTGACAAAATCCCTTGCATTCATGCAATTGCTGCTTCGAAGCGTACAAACATGGATGAAAACAAACTAGCAGATGATTTCTACTTGACAGATACATGGGCTAAAGCATATGCTGAGAGCATACATCCGAGTGGAGATGCAAATAATTGGGTTTTTCCTGATTCTATAATGGTTTTTCTGTGCACTTCCAGAAACTAACCGCCGAAGAAGAGATACAAGTGTGGTAGATGTGGTAAAGAAGGTCATAATAAGACTACGTGCAGATCCAAAATATGATAAATTTATCGACTGAATTGTCTTTATCCCTTCTGTGTTTGTCCAGAAAAACATTAAAGACGTAATCTTCAAATTTATTTTAGGACTTCTTTTCAGTATTTTAGGAAGGCCTTCCCGAAACTACGATTTTCAGGCATTCGATTTTTGTTCGATCATCTAATAATTCGAATGATATCTTCATATGTAGTAGTGATGTTATTTGTTTAAAATAAAAGCTATGACCTACTGTTTACACAATTTCAAAGGGCCAATGATCTATAAAATCTCTTTTTATGTCATGATGTGTTTCGTGTTTCATAGAAATATACACGTTCGTTTGTACCAGACTTTACAATTAGAAGTTGGCTCACTGGTTACATGTTCTATTACAAATACAATAGGTCCCGGTTTCAAATCCTAGTGGATTTAACTATTACAGTTTTTTATTTTAGGGAAGGCCTTCCTGAATATTTGGGAATCCTTCCTGAATTTCAAAAATTGTTTATTTTTGCATAGTTTGCCTCATATTAATCACAATTTACATATATTTTGAGGATCAATGATCTATAAAATCTCTTTTTATGTCATGATGTGTTTCGTGTTTCATAGAAATATATACGTTCGTCTGTACCAGACTTAACAATTAGAAGCTTGGCTCACTGGTTACATGTTCTATTACAAATACAATAGGTCCCGGTTTGGAATCCTAATGGATATAACTATTACAGTTTTTTTATTTTAGGGAAGGCCTTCCTGAATATTTGGGAACCCTTCCTAAATTTCAAAAATTGTTTACTTTTGCATAGTTTGCCTCATATTAATCACAATTTACATATATTTTGAGGATCGATGATCTATAAAATCTCTTCTTATGTCATGATATGTTCCGTGTTTCATAGAAATATATACGTTCGTTTGTACAATATTTACAATTAGAAACTTGGCTCACTGGTGACATGTTCAATTACAAATACAATACGCCCTGGTTTCGAATCCTGCTGGAAGTAACTATTACAATTTTTTTTTTAAGGAAGGCCTTCCTGAATTTGTATATATCCTTCTTGAATATTTGGGAACCCTTCCTAAATTTCAAAAAATAGTTAATATGCAAAGGATATGCTGAGAGCATACAACTGCGTCGATAACCTGTAGGAAACAAATGGTATCTAACAAAGTACCATACATTGAATATCTCAAAAAAACATAAATAGAAACATATGACACTTTTCTAGTTCAGAACCATCATAGAAGTACCAAAACAGTCTAAAACGGTTTCACAAGCATCATACATCCAATAGAGAACCATCATAGAAGTACCAAAACAGTCTAAAACGGTTTCACAAGCATCATACATCCAATAGAGAACCATCATAGAAGTACCAAAACAGTCTAAAACTGTTTCACAGTCTTAACACACTCATTGAAGATATCCACAGCCAACTTGTTTCTGATGTCTTCTAAATCTATATCACGCAGCATGGAGAAATCTTCAATCTTCATCGAGTGGCACTGAATCATCTTCAGTAGAAAAAGAGTACAATTTGCATCGACCTTTGTGTGAATAATGTTCTTCTTCGGAATGGTTACCTGATATGAAGTGGAACTGTTTAAGATGGCAGGAATCAACTCTGCAAAACATTCAAAATATCAGTCAAACTCATAGATTTTACTGTAATTGAAAGAATTATAGGAATTGTACCTGTTAGTGGAGTCACGTGGGTTGATAAAATTGTCAGTTTGACAATCCAAGACTGTAACTCTCTTTGCTGTGTATAATACCATAGACCACATCAATTTCTTCTCCCCATTTTTTGTTTGGTGGCATTTCTCCTTTGACAACATCAGTTAACTCCACAGGAAACTCATATCCCTTTTTATCCTTTTTGAAAGCAAAATAGCAGTCTGCCAAATTCCTCGTAAATTCCGGCAAAGTCTTCGAATCTCCGGCGAAGAAATCAGATCCGGTGAGCGACGGAGTCGTCGAAAGCGACAGGTTTTTGGAAGTCGTCGGGTTTGTTGGAAGCGAAGCCGTCGGGTTTGGAAGAGATGAAATTCTATTTTAATTAATTTTTAGAGGATTAAAAACTTTGTGTGCTATTTTTGGAAGTTTCAAAAGATAGTGCCATTTTTGGAATAATAAACCTTTTTAGTGCCATTTGTGTAAATTGCCCAATATAAAATCGATTTCTTCCAACTTTTTGTCAAGTGCCATTGTATTTGTGCATTACATTACATTAATGTGTAAAATCAAACAATCTATATATAATAGCAATTTCAATAAATACTATTTGCACCTCTGAACGATTGCGTTTTTTTATCGCAACCTTTCGTTTAAATATTTACGGTTATTATTTTTGGTTATGTCTTTTTATCGCGTTTTGTCGTTGAAATATTTACGGTTATTTTTTTTATGGTTGTGTCTTTTTATCGCATCTCTTCGTTAACATAATTACGGTTTTTTTGCAATTATATATTTTTAATTGTAGTCCTATCATTTCAGTTTACGGTTGTGTCTTCATAGTTGCATCTATTCATTTAAAATTACGTCTTATATTATATAGATTTAAATTTTGTTTTTTTAACTAAAATAATTATTTTACGGTTGTTTTAGTTTACTTAATGTATAATTGTAAAATAAATCATTAAAGCATTTATTTTTTTTTAGAACTAGAGATATATATTTTACAATTCTTTTTTAAGAAAGTTGCGATCCGATTGTGGTTTTTTAAATATCTTCTACGGTTTCGTTTTTCTTATTGTAACTTTTCGTAAACGATTGCAACCGTTTAGTTGAACCATTGTGATATTTAGTTTATTTCACGAACAAATGAAACTCTTGGTTTATTTTATAAATCTTTATAACATTTAATTATCTACAGTCACGTCTTTCGGTGTAATTTTTTATAAACTATTTTTTCAGTTTTAGTTACTAAAATGTAACTAAATCAAATTGTAACCATTTAACTTAACCGTTGCAACATTTGGTTTATTTGACAAATTATTGCAACTTTTGGTTTTGTTTTGTGTTGAAATCTTTAGTTTATTTGACGAACTGTTACAATATTTTGTATATTTGACAAATGATTCCTATTTTTACTATATATATGATATCTACGGTCGCGTCTTTCAGTTATAGTTATTCATCAAATTTTTAAATGAGAATGTTGCTACTGTTTAATAGAATATAGTAACATTTGGTTTATTTGACGAACCAATGAACATTTAGGCTTATCTGTTGAACCGTTGTAACCTTTGGTTTATTTGATGAACCGTTACAATATTTGATATATTTGATGAACCATTGCAACTTTAGTTTATTTGAATAATTATTACAACTTTAGGTATATTTGATGAATCATTGCAACATTGTTTTTTGTAATATATTTTTTAGAGCATTTACTAAAGCGCATTTTTTTTTGAACAAAGCATTAACCAAAGTTATATTTTTTTCATTTAGAGTATTATCTTGTCACCATGTTTTATTCGTGTTTTTTATCACAAACACTTGGTTCAAATAATTGTGTCTTTTACAAACAATTTTTTCTATTAAACTTTTATGTCTTTGTAACTCTATATATACATATAGTATATATATATATATATTTAAAAAAGTGGTGTAAATTTATTATTTCTTTTTGTTTGATATTTTTTCATAGAAAGTTACATTTTTGCTATTTAGCATTCATGTATATATATATTTTATTATCTATATCATTATTAATTTTTCCTAAATAATTATCTATTTTGGTTATTTGATAAATGTTTCTGAAGGGTGTCTCTTTTTAACATAATACAATTAAGAATAGGGAGAGTTACTCAAAAGGCTTAGTGAAGAGGAAAAATAACTAAAATGGCATGGTTTTGGAGCAATAGTAATATCTTTTTTTAAAGGCAATCTTGCCCTCAAGTATGTGTCAGGCGAGAAAAAAATAACAGAAATGCCATTAGAATTAATTACGATATGCCATGAAAAAGGCGGGAGTTGGCAAAAAGCAAGCGGCGGGAAAAAGGGAGGATATTTTGGATGTGGCGACAGATTTATGGAGGTGACAGATTTGCATGGTAGTTTTAATAAACTATGACAGAGTTGTCAGATATGTTAGATAAATCTATGTTTCAGACACAGTAGATTGAAGTAAAATTGATAGATTTTTGTAGTTTTGGTTGAGTTATTTGGTAGAGTTGTTTACAGTGGTGACATAGTAATATGTAAAATAGATTTTTTTGGCAGACTAACATGAAGTTATGACAGAGTAATTGAGGTAATAGATTAGTTTGGTAGAGTTAACAAAGGTTATGATAGAGTTGTTAAGAAAAACAGAGTAATGTGTTAGAGTTTGAAAATAGAAACAAAGTCTGTGACTAGTGAAAGTAGAGTAATTGATTATGATAGATTTATTATATAATCGGACAGACTTATCCAACAAATTAATTACTAGCGTGTCACAGTGTGTCAGAATAGTGGTGGAAGACTTTATGTATGTGACGATAGAGTTGTGGGTTTACGACTGATTGGTGACAGAGTTAGCGAGACAATGTGGGGGTAGACTTAAAACCGTTAAAACCACAATCCTTAAAAAAAGTTTTTTGAGATAGACGTGATAGATTTATTTTGATAGAGTTATGTATGATGTTATATCTGTCACAGCTGTGGATGTAGGATTCACACTCGATTGTCTTTAAGTATTTTTGTGGAGAAAAACTCAATAATCAACGAATGAATATAAGAATTCGAAAGGGAAATTAACCAAGAAAAGAATAAAGTAAAAGAATTTGATAAGAACGAAAATACAAAAAGCCTTGCGAAATTGTAAGAGAAAAAAGTATGTAGTATTGCTTGATAGTAAGGAGTAAAAGATCGTGTCCCCAAACACATGCGTTTGAGGTTGTTTTTATAGAGAAAACATGATTAATGCGGCTATTTACTACTCGTAATCATATTGATCTGCATTAATCACGTAGGTTAAAATTTGACCGAAACGGCTTGAATTTGAACTTGTCTTGGGCTTCACGTGGGCCTTCCGAACTCTTTCTTGCTGACTCCGAACCCCCATGCTTTGATGCTACCGCGAACCTCGAACAATATTATCCTCGTTTCGGCCTTTCTCTATGTGAACTGTATGTTAAATAAGAGCGAACTCCATACTGGTAAAGATCGAACTCCTTTGGTAAACTGAATCGAACTCCCAACTGGTCGAGTCCAATAAAATATCTAGAAATCCGAGAGGATTATTATGTAATAATGACATGGACAGATCCAAGTGGATCCTACTGAGAATGTGTGGGATCCGACCCCAACATTTAGCCCCCCAAGTCTTGCGAGCTGAGTGCTCGGCTTGGAAGACTTAAGTAAATAGTAATTAATGACTTGAGATCCTTAACATTCTGGAATTTCTCCATGTTTTACGCTGTTACGCCGATCTCGGATAATCAGATGATTTGATTTCCCTGACAACCGTCATCATTAATTTCTTAATTTTATATTAATACTGCGGAGAAAACTGTACCGCTTCTCAATGTTCTCGAGGCGGTCTTTCATCATACTTTAGGGTTCTAAGAGGTAATATTACTTTTCCATCTTATCTTCTTTACCTAGAGAACTTTCATTCTTATTACAGAAGTCATTGTTTCCTTTCGGTAAAAATCCCTTCCGTAAAATGTCGAACCTTTCCTCTGAATTTCGCGAATATGAGGTTGATGATTTCGAAGCTCTCATGGGTGAAGGAACCGAACCTCAAATCCAAACCGGAGACGGGTTTGATCTTCACCCCCAGAGTGAATCGACTGTCAATTCTCTTAACGATCTTCGTAGGTTATGTCACATCCCCCCTGAGGTGGAGATGGTAGTTCCGGAGCCCTACGAATCTCCGGAGTCGGGGCGAGAAGGTTACTGTTGCGCCTATGAAATCTATTTCAAAGGGTGCGGCTTATTCCTTCCCCTTCCTGAGATACTTCTCCTCTACCTCAACCATCTGGGAATTGCCTTCTCTCAGATGTCGCCCAACATGCTCCGATACCTTTTATGTACCTTCACTGTTGCGGCGGAGGCGGGTTACTCGCTGGGACTTAACGAGCTCTTGGAACTCTTCCAGGCTCGAGAATCCCAAACTTCTGGGTATTATGCCCTTTATCCGATCGTGGATCGAAATCTTATTGATGGCCTGCCCTTAAAGGACAACGCCTGGAGGAAGTTTTGGTTCTTCTTCCGCATAAATAATTTTTCTATTCAGAGTTCTTCCGAACTCCTTCGAATCCACTGGTCATCGAATTTGGGTAGAAACTAGGACTTAACTGAATAAATTTCCCATGTTATTTCAAACTGCGTTTCAACATTTCCTTGTTTTCTTGCAGGTCCCCAAATTCGGCCAGTCCCATCCGTTGATTTTCTCAACTTCTACAAGACCGTCTTGGAGAGGCCAGTTAATTGGAATTCTTTTACTTTGGAAAGAATTCACGGTGCTGGATTTTCTGTCAGAATGAGCCTCACTCACCCCGTCGACCCTCCTCCTGTAGAGATTGATCTCTCGAGTCTGAATGCCCGAGATAGGAGAAAGATCAAAGAGGCAAACAAAAAGATCAAAGATCAGATTTTCCTAGTCGGGAGAAATAAGAAAATGTAGCTTCCACCGGGGACGACAAAGTCTACCGGAAAACTCTCATAGTTGACGATGGATCTCTTGAAAGTTCAAAGTCAATGGCGGTTGCTGTGAACAATGCTCCTCCCTCCGCCCCAGCAGCAGACAACGCGGTCGCTGCCACTGCTGAGGAGGAAGGCCTTACAGGCGATTCTTCTCTCATGAAGAAGAGGAAGGCCGAGGAACTTGAACCCCTGCTCCAGGGACGTCCCAAGAACACAAGGAAGGGCAGAGCCGCTCCTTCGAATCTGTCAATTCCTGAACCTGCTGAAGCTCAGGATGTAAATCCTGATTCAGGAATTGTTTTAAAGGAACCGCTGGGTTCAGGGATGTTACCCCTAGACGTCCCCGAGGCAATACCTCTAGGGTTCGATCGTCTCCGAGCTCAGGACTTGTTGCCAGAGCTTCATCCCAATCAGGTAACCTTTAATTACCATTTTGTTACTTGAGATTAATCGACCCTTTTTTTTTAAGAAGCTCAATCCTCACATAACTATCTTTATTCTAGATAAATTGAAGATCGGGAATATGTTTAGGTGCTTCCACACCCGCTTTGGGAAGAAACTCCCGTCCTTTGAGTGGTGGAAGCCTGATATCAAGAGGATGTATATTAGTCATTCATTCCACTCCTCCCAGGTTTGACTATTTGCATCCTTAAACAACCGATTTTGAATTTTTTTTTTTTTATGCATCTTCTTTCATTAGGCAACTCTGGACTTGAATGGCATCATCAACCATTACGAAGAGGAGCTTGCCAAAGTTTCCAAGAAAGCTGCTGTTGCTGAAGGAGAGATTGAGAAACTGCAATCTTCCAGTCGGCTTGTGCAGGAGACTGCTGGCCTCGACTCGGCTCGCCAGGAAGAAATCGAGCGACTCGAAAGATCCGGCGAGGAGACAAGGAAGATTTTGATTGAGACAGAGCAAAAGCTAGAGACTGCCCTCGCTGATCATATCTTCGCAAAAGGCGAAATCGAGCTTCTGAGATCAGAGCTTAACAGGGTTAAAACAGCTGCTGAGGAGCTCGAACGCAAAAATGAGTCTCTTTCCGAACTAAAAGATCGAGATGTTCGCAGAATATCTCATGATGCTCGGAAGGAGGTTAAGGGAGCTGGGCAAAAGTTTCTTCTCGCTGTGCAGGAATTTATCACTGCAGATAAAGCTTGGAACAAACTTAACTCTGAACGTGATGAGATGAAGAGCAATCTCGATCTGATCAAGGAGATAGAGGACGGAACAGTCAACTTGGCTGAAGAAAAGGAGACAGTTGGCGCTGAGCTCGCTGAGACTGAAGCTAAGCTAGCTACTGCTCCTCAGCCATATTTGAATTTGCAGCAGTTTGCTTCTGAGTTCGCTGATTCCCCTCCACTGAGTGAACCAAATATTGGTTTGTCTCTGGACGAGATGATGTTAACTGGTTCTCCTCGCGCTCATTTTAATGAGTTCGGAACCAATGTTGACAGAATCTCCTCGGGACGAGCTCAGGGGCTCTCTGGTCAGGAGCCTGTCATCTCCTCGACTATGGGAGACGACTTGGAATCAAGGAGCTAACCCCCTCAAGATGTTAGCTCGCTTAACCCTGAGGTGGTTCCCACAACTCAAGACGCTGACGTCGGGGGTGCTCTTGTCTCAAGTCAAGTAGGAGATGAAGGCGGTTCGCCTATGAATGAATGATGGTGATTGCATTCACCTTTTATGGGGATTGTCCCTTTAATTTTAAGACATGAAATTAGCTCTGATGGCCATGGGGCTGTTTATTTCTTCTTCGAGTTTTATGCCCAAGGGGGCTTTTATTACTGTTATGAATAATTTGCCCAAGGGGGTTTTCAATTAAAATTTCTTTAGAAAGAAATATTTAATCTTGGTGGAAACCATCGATTTTACCTGGAGGGTTTGCAAAGTCCTCCTAACCGAAATGGTTTTAGAATTATAGGAGAGATAGGCTGATCAGACCCACTTGCCTTTTTTTAAAAAAAAAACATTGGAATTTTTCCTCGGTCTCTCGGTTGCGAGGTTAGAGCTCGGCTTACAAGAACACTTTGCGATACTTCAAATGTGTTCGATTAGGGAAATCTCCAGTGAGAACTGTTTGCTTTTCTTGAAAAGGACAAAAAGAGGTATGATACCATTTAATAATTGCCCTTGAATTTCACGCTTGAAATTAAGTTCGCCTACTGTTAAGCGATACTTGAATAACCTATATTTCGTAGGTCTTGTTTATGCATGCACGCAAAAATCGAAAGACTGTAACTGTCAAATCAATAGATTGACGTTCAACTTTCTTTCAATAAATACTCGAGTGAGTGTCCTTATATATTTTTTCTATATAAGGAGAGTTGGATTTTGGAAATTTTCCAATAGATATTTTTCTTCATAAGGAACTTTGCAGTTCTTCTTTTTCAGATTTTCGATGGCCTCTCCCCAAGGCGAACCTTCTGATCCCAATCCACCACGATTCCCTTCGGGTGAATCTCTGTTTCCAACGGGGGATGGATTTACTCCACAAGGGGTAGCCATTCCTTGTTTCCTTTCTTCCATGTGTAAGGAAGAAAAGATCGAGTGCCATGAATTCATGGAACAGGTTTGACCACGATACCAGTTGTTTCAAGGTTTTACCCGATAGATTCGTAATGTATCTGGTTTTTGCAGATCACTGAAAGGTACGTTTTCCTCTGCTCCGAAAGGCAACACCTTGGAAGGAAACGCCGTGTTCTTGAGGAGAGAATTGCTAGAACTGAGAGGAAAATCCGACGTTTGGAGTCGGATGTTCATAACTGGGAGAGGAGGGGATTTGACTCTATCGCTCGCATTCCCGGCTACCTTCGAGAACACATCAGGTTTTTGAAGAAGCACTGGGACATCTACCAAAGGAGCCTCGAGCCCGACGAACGTGAAAAACGGTTCGTCATCTGACGAAGTCCCTTCTACGAACTCTCCTCCTTCTTAGTTATTTTTATTTTGTAATATTCTATCGGACTAGCTGCCCAGCGACATTAATTATATTGCCCCCTTTTGCTTTAAATTTGCCGATTTACTCCAATCTTATTTAATGCGATTAATATAGGGAATATAATTAGCAATTAACTCGATTATATTTTCCATAAAAGTAGTAATTTCAGATTTGGAAAATCGTCAATTAACCCTCTTAAATGTGGTCGAGTACTTTTCGAGTATAAAGTGGGTGTAGTTTGTCATTGAGTTTCAACAAGAATTCCACAAAAATGTTCGAGGAAGGTAATTCTTCAGAGAATCCTTGGCAGGAGAAGAGCATCTCGATTTTTATTTTATTTTTTATTTTAAATTTAGCAAACAAAAAGCAAAGATGATTATAATTTGAAACACAACAACAATTTCTTCTTTTGGCTCTCAAGAAAAAAGTGAAAATTTTATATGCTGCGAAATACATTTTGAGCTTAACTGCTTGGTATTTTTTGTTTTATTTTTATCAAAAGAAGAAAAAAGTTTGTTTAAAAAATTCACAAATTATTTCTGCTTTTTCTCTATTGCTTCAATACAAAAATTCGTATATACGTAAAACAGTTTATTATATTTTTTTTTTGTTTCATGTATATGAGATGGCACACTATGGCAATAATTGAACAAGTGACGTGTAAAAATGGGCGATTCTCTAAAATGTATAAAAATTCTAATTTATTAAATTTAGTATTTGTTAAATTTATTCGAAATCCAAAGTTATTGGATTAGTCATTTGTAGAATTTTATCAATGAATTATTCAGGGCTGGCTCAAACTTAGTGGAGACCATGTGATGTATAAAAATTGGTCTTTAATTAATATAGTCTTTTAAAACACATTTTTGAAAATTGTTAAAAAATAATGAATGAAAAATTATGCATTCCTTCGAATTATAGGACTATTATTGTTATACCATTTAAACCCAATGTGTTTGCACGACCAGAGCACGTAACATCATTATTAGTAAATTCGAATACTGTACTTTTGTATATTAAGGTGGCCAACATACACTTGAATACTTTTTAACATACACTTGAATACATAAGGTCAACAATATTTGTACGATTTATTCCAACGTATAGTTCCATAGTTGAGTCCAACAAACCAAGTGCACACGTTTTGAATCTTAAACCAAAGAAAAGAAGTAGAAGACTAGTTACTTCTCCTAGGAACAGCAAGAGCCTTAAGCGGATGTTTCATGACGGTGGTGAACTCGAGCTTCTCAGTCAAGTCAACTTCATGACCTTCGACCTCTTTCCATTGGAATTCCCTCACCATATTCGCCACATAATACTCGAGATGCAGCATCGCTAGCCCAATTCCCGGACAAATCCTTCTCCCCGCTCCGAACGGCATCATCTTTATCCCTTTGCTTCCGGTTATGTCCACTGGTTCTTCTTCTCCCATAAACCTCTCTGGCTTAAACGCCATTGGTTCCTCCCACACCTTTGGATCCCTCCCTATCTCTGCTACCAAGAAGTTAATCGTTCCCTTCTTCGGTACTTTGTACCCTCCCAAGACAGTGTCTTCCGTGACACTGTGCGGGAGCACAGTGTTTCCAGGAGGGTGTCGCCGGAGACCCTCCATCACTACTGCCTTTAGATACGGTATCTTCTGTGCGTCTTCTTCCTCCACTTCCTTTGCTTCTCCCCCGACTACACTTGTGATCTCCTCGTATAATCTCTCCTGGATTTCTTGATTCTTCACGAGGTTCGCCATGATCCATTGCAACGCGGTGGCCGTTGTATCAGTCCCACCAGTTAGAAACTCAGAGCACAAACTCACAATTTCATCCTCGTTCAGTTTCCTCTTCTCATCTGGAAGCTCCACATCGAGCAGAGTATCAACATATGATTGTACATACTCTTTGTTGTCTTCTTCCTCTAATGATCTCTTTTTCCTCTCTTCCACGATCTTTCTCCGAGCACGAATCAGCGGAAGCAAAACGTCCTGCAGCTCTCTCCGCATCTGGAAAAACTCTTCCCATCTCTTTCGCAAAATCAGTTTGGTGAACTTAGGCCAGAGATTGAGGATGTTAAATCTCGTAAAGCCAAGACGCTGTAGTGTCTGAACATATTTCACCTCTTTGATTTGCTTCTCATCAAGCTTATCTCCAAAACACATGAGAACAAGAAGCGCAAACATCGCATAGTACAGATGATCAAGAACAAGGATCGGTTCTTCACTTCCGTTCTTACGAAATCGATCAAAGAGGATCTCAAGAACCCAACGCCGCGCGTGAGAATAAGATCTCACCCGCGAGGGGTGAAGAATCTCAGAAGTGAGATTCCGACGAAGAAGCCGCCACGTAGCTCCATAAATACAAGAGCTGATGGTATGTTGGTTACTCGAAACAATCTTGCTTATCGGAGCCGCCGGTGGACGATCGGCAAAAACGGCACCGTTCAAGACGAGAGCCTGGTGAGCAAGGGAACCATCGGCGACGAAGATGGCGGGGCGGGAAGTGATGCGGAGGGTGATGATAGGACCGAGACGGTGATGGACGGAGCGGACATAATTGTTGAAACCATCTAAACCTTGCCGGAGCCATTGAAGGGATCCAAGGAAAGGGAAGAAGTTAGGGTCTGGTGGTAACGGAAGAGAGGAGTCACGGCGGCGAAAGAGAAGGAGATTGAGAAGGAAAGAGAGGAAGAGAGAGCCCAAGATAAGTAACCATATCTCCATTTTCTTTTTGTTCTCTTTACTGGTTTTTCTTTGCTTCTTCCTCCTTTTTATACGTGTGTGGCTAAATTCGTGTAACAATTAATTTATCATCAGAGCTAGCGTGTTATTCAAGCATAATTTAATTTTTAGATTTTTTTTTGGTAAATCTTAATTTTATGATTAGGCAGTGTTATGGCTTGACTGGTCTGGTAATTCATCAGATCAACACTTTGAATGTTCGGATTCGAGAGGGTCCTTCCGCTTACAAGAGAGAGTGAGAAACGAACTAATTAAAATTGATTCGAACCAAATAAAAACCGAGTGAATATAAACTCAAACCCCTAGCAAATATAAAATCGATTTCTTCCGACTTTTTGTCACGTACATTATATTTGTGCATTACATTACATTAATGTGTAAAATCAAAAAACTTTTATAAAAGGACAAAAAAAGACAATGCATGGGACATGGCACATGCAAATCCACTACTTGCTCACTAACCAATCGAAAGAACCAATCAACCGCTAATAGTAAACTCAAATATACTTATCCCTCACTAATAAGAACAATTCTTGGGTTCTAGGGGTGAACCCTTATATTCACCCCCTTTGGTTTTAACCAATCATTATGCCATGTCATATATTATTTAAATTGAAATTAAAAATTAACCAAACAAATAAAATAAATTAAGAAAATAAAATCATCAACCAAAAAAAAAAAAATAGGAGACGACGGTGGTTCTCCTTGATTGGATTCGAAAGAGAAAACGCATTCGTTTCGAACGGGAAAGAGACGACGGTTCTGTTCGGTTGGATTCGGAAACGAATTGGAGATTTTTGTCGATTAGGTGTAGAGTTGGTATATATGTTATTTATGAAGGTTGGTGTGTTGGTCTTAAAGGTTACGTGCACTAGCAAATGGAGGTTTCTATAGATTGATGCATTTCAGTTAGGCTCTCTCTTGTTTAGGCGAAGCCATGTTTTCAGTTTTATGTTTCTCATCCAAATTTTGATGTTTAAATTTGTTGCAGTTTTCATGAGTTGAATTCTACTTCTTATACGCTTGAAGTTTATGTTGGCATTTGAGTTCCATCTGCTTTCTCTACATTACTTGAGTAGTTGGTTTAGGAAATTAAGAGACTAAATCACAGCCTTACATGTGGCATAATTTGACAAATCTTGAACCAAATTTCAAATGTCTTGCATCTAATGAGAATCTCAACTTTTTCCTTTGTCAAGATGATAAAAATGGACAATCATCAAGAGTGATGTAAGCTATTTATCATGTGTTCCTGGAGTTAAGTCTTAAATATAAAAAGGGGAAAATCTTGATGTGTGCATTATGCCATGTAGTGCTAATAGGAACTTAATTACATGAATCCTGCAACACTCTTTGCTCCCTTTAATCACATGAGGTTATGTTTTCTGGATATTGATATGATGTTATGTTTGTTCATATTGCATTGATGATGCATGATAAATACCAAATGAAGAGTGCAAGAATGGATGCAGTTCGAAGCAAGGTGATGAAGTGACAGTAGTCGTGTCATGTTTCGTATTGGGTCATAAGATTCGTCTTAGATTCATACTTCAAGCAATTTGATCTTTATATTCGGTTCCTCAAACAACGACGCCATTAACTAATTTTTTTTGGAATGATTTTATTTTGTTTATTTATTTTATTTGTTTGTTTAACTTTTAATTTCAATTTAAATGATATATGACATGGCATAATGATTGGTTAAAACTAAAGGGGGTAAATATAATGGTTCACCCCTAGGGGTGAACCCAAGAATTGTTCCACTAATAATTAACCTAAAACGCCTTCACACACTTTCACAAGCACATTCTCCAAGTTATATTTATTTATTCATATACGGATGTCCTTGGAGGAGAAGAGCATCTGAATCGCTACACAAGTAAAGAATAAAACAAAGATGATTATGATTTGAAACACAACAACAATTTCTTCTTTTGTCTCTCTTTGAATACTTTATTTTTTGTGTTCTGTTGTTTCGAAAACTGAAGAAAAAAATGGACCAAAAGATTCACGCTTTTATGTTCCCGTGGTTTGCTTTTGGTCGTATGACTCCGTACTTGCATCTAGCCAACAAGTTTAGCAGAGAAAGGTCATAGGGTTACTTTCTTGCTACCTAAGAAAGCTCAGAAACAATTGGAAGATCAGAATCTGTTCCCACATGGTATTGTCTTTCATCCTCTTACTATACCTCATGTTGATGGCCTCCATGCATGCTGGTGCCGAGACAGCCTCGGATATCCCGATCTCGTTGGTGAAGTTCTTGTAATCTTGTCTATAGCCATGGATCTTACACGCGATCAGGTTCAAGCCGCGATTCTTGCCTTGAGACCGGACCTGATCTTGTTTGATTTAGCTCATTGGGTTCCGGAAATGGCTAAAGCGCATAAAGTCAAGAGTATGTTGTACAACGTGATATCAGCTACCTCCATTGCTCACGACCTTGTCCCAGGTGGTGAACTAGGAGTTCCTCCACCCGGTTATCCTTCATCAAAGGCGTTGGACCGCAAACACGATACTCACGCCTTGCTGCCCTTCTCCGGCTTCTACAAGAGGTTTTATCATCGGCTCACCACAGGTCTTATGAATTGTGATAGAGTGGTCCCTCCTCAAAGCCAAAGAGAATTGTCACTCAAGAACACAAGAACTGTTTTTATCAATTTTCAAGTCAACTTCATCATAATGACATTGATGTCTTTAAATACACAAAGGAAGCAAAGTGGATCGATCACTAATCCTAGAAACAAGGAACATAATTAACAAGTGGGAAAATGGAAACGTGGAGATTGATCTCCCTAAAACTAAGGGATACACTAAGGGTTTGTTTCTTCTTTGCTCCTTGACCAAGTCTTCCTTGGTTTAATCCTGGTTATTATCTTATCAGACACATTGGAGAATCTAGTCAACGATACAAATCTTGCATGAAATACTACACTTATAAAAAAGTACGTAGCTGCTGTTTCACATAAAGCAATAATTTAGTTGTTAGTGATGGCTTTGTTCAATTTTTCTTTTCTTTTCAATTCATCATCTCTTTAGCAATATGCTTTCCATTAACATTGGAAAATTTTCCATTAGAAAAGAAAGTAGAGAGCTCTACTCTCTTCGAAATTACAAAGAAAAAAAGAAGGGAAAAAAACTAGTTTGACCCAGAAATAGGGTTTAATTACTAAAATAACTCATAAAATGTATGGGTTAATCTAGTTATTTTCCTGACCAAAATACCCTTTGTCTCTTTGTTAGGAAAAAAAATAAAGTCAATAATGCCCTCTGATTTTTCTAGAAACGTCGATGAAATTTTTTCGAAAAAACAAATCTGCCGTTAAAAGTCTGTGGGCGTCGTTGTGACAAATTTATTTTCCCTGACAGACTTAATAGTCTACGACAGATTGTCTGCGGCAGTTTTTTTCCTCTCACAGACTTATTTGAATATGGTTACGACAGATATTTAATTTGTACCAGATTTTTTTCTTTTGCCAGACTTATTTTATGATGACGCCTCAGACTTTCGTAATTTTGACAGTTTTATTATAATATGTAGCAGATTTTTGTTTTTACTGGCGTCAGACTTATATTTTTTGGAAAAAAACTGTCATAATACAGCAGATTTGTTAGTAAAAAATAATTACTAGTTTGACTTTTTAGTGCTCACAGATTTGTTTTACGTTATGACAGATTTTTTAATGTTAACAACAAATCTGGAATGTTATAGCAGATTTGTTTTTAAAAAATTAAAATTGCTAGAATGACATATAGTCGCAATCGATATGTTTAACGTTATGACAGATTTTTTTTATGTTATGCCAGATTTATGTTTAATTTACAAAAATCTGGTGTTTCATAGCAGATTTCTTGAATTAAAAATAAATTACTGGAATGACCTATTTAGTGACAACAGATTTTTTCATGTTTTGACAGATTTTTATTTTATCATGACAGATTTATCGGATTTTATCACCACAAGATTATGTTTGGCAATTTTTAAAAAAATCTGCAAAATTAGGATATGGCAGACTTAATTTTAATGTAGCAGACTTGTTAAAATTAACTGCCATATTTGATTTTTAATTTAAAAAAAAAAACGAATTTTATTTTTATTTTTAAAGAAAATGGTATAATGAAAGGTTAAATAGTCTTTTTACATAAAATTTGGGTTAGTCTAGTTATCCATTAGGATTAAGAGTCATTCTAGTTATTTTTGCTAAGTTTTGAGTCAAACTGGGTAAATTTGACAAAAAAGAATGTGAAAATTTTATTAGCTGCCAGTTAAATTTTTTGAGCTTAACTCTGCTTGACATTTGTAGTTTTCTTTTAACCAAATAAAAAAGAAATTATGTCTTTTTAAAAATTTCACAAGTCATTTTTGCTTTTTCTCTATTGCATTCTTATAAATGGTTATATATATTTTCACAATTGACGATTAAAATCGTTTTAAGTCAAGATCCTTCCTTTTTACGTTCATGTATATGGGATAGCACATCATGGCAGAAATGTATAATTGACTCGTAAAATTTGGTGATTCTCTAAAATGTATGAAAATTCTAATTTATTGAAATTAGTATTTGTTAAATTTATTGGACATCCAAAGTTACTGGATAAGTCATTGTGTTAGGATAGCCAATCTTCAAAAAATGTACCGAACAACAAAATATTATAAAAGGATTAGAGGGTTCCTAAGTCTTGAGAGTTTAGAAGTTCCAATGTAACAATCCCTAGTACAAAATCCCAAAACTAAAATTATGATTAGGAAAAGAATAAAAGCATTCTTTTAAAACATATTTTCCACAATTATAAAAAGTAAGTAACGAAAAATTATGCATTCCTTCGAATCATAGGATTGTTATTACTATATAGATAAACCAAATATGTGATTGTATGGCTAGAGCACGTAACATCATTAGCAAGTTGCAATTTAGAATAAAAATATTTGTTTACTTTGAGGTGGCCAACATAACTTGAATACAAACGGTCAGCATGATTTATTCCAACGTATAGAATGTACTATACTTAAAATCTAGTTCCATAGTTGACTCCACCAAACAGAGTTCACACATTTTGAATATTAAACCGAAGGAAAGAAACAGAGGACGACTAGTGACTTCTCCTAGGAACAGCAAAAGCCTTAAGCGGATGCTTCATGACGACGGTAAACTCAAGCTTCTCCGTCAAGTCAACTTCGTAACCTTCGACCTCTTTCCACTGGAACTCTCTGACCATATTGGCAATGTAGTACTCTAGATGTAACATTGCTAGACCTATCCCCGGACATATCCTCCTTCCTGCTCCGAACGGCATCATCTTTATCCCTCTACTTCCGGTTAGGTCCACCGCTTCTTCTTCTCCCATAAACCTCTCTGGCTTAAACGCCATTGGTTCTTCCCACTCCGCTGGATCCCTCCCTATCTCTGCAACCATGAAGTTGATCGTCCCATTCTTCGGTACTTTGTACCCTCCCAATACAGTATCCTCCGTGACACTATGCGGGAGCAAAAAGTGTCCCGGAGGGTGTCGCCGTAGTCCCTCCAACACCACAGCCTTTAGATACGGCATGTTCTCCACATCTTCTTCCTCCACCTCCTTTGCTTCTTCCCCCACTACGCTTTTGATCTCCTCGTGTAGTCTCTCTTGTATTTCTGGATATTTTACGAGGTTGGCCATGATCCATTGCAGCGCGGTGGCCGTTGTGTCAGTTCCGGCAGTGAGAAACTCCGAGCACAAGTTCATGATGTCGTCCTCGTTGAGCTTCCTCTTCTCCTCTGGAAGCTCTAGATCGAGCAAGGTATCAACATATGATTGCACATAGTCTTTGTTGTCTTCTTCCTCCGATCTCTGCCTCTCTTCCACGATCTTCATCCGGGCACGAATCAGCGGAAGCAAAACGTCCCGCTGCTGTCTCCGAATCTGGAGAAATTCTTGCCATCTCTTTCGTAGAATCAATTTGGTGAACTTAGGCCAAATGTTGAAGATGTTAAATCTGGACAAGCTAAGGAGCTGAAGTCTTTGGATAAATTCCACTTGTTTGATTTGCTTCTCATCGAGCTTGTCTCCGAAACACATGAGGACAAGAAGCGCAAACATTGCATAGTGAAGATGGTGGATGAGGACGATCGGTTCTTCACCTCCGTGGTTACGGAACCGGTCAAAGAGGGTCTCAAGAACCCAGTGACGGGCGTGGGAGTAAGATCGCACACGCGAGGGGTGAAGAATCTCAGAGGTGATGTTTCGACGGAGAAGCCGCCACGTTGCTCCGTATGACCCTGAGCTGATGTTGTGTTTGTCAACTATCTTGCTGACTACAGCTGGTGGTGGACGGTCTGCATAGACGGCGCCGTTCAGGACGAGAGCCTCATGAGTAAGGGAACGGTCGGCAACAAATATGGCGGGGCGGGAAGTGATGCGGAGGGTAACGATGGGGCCTAGACGGTGGTGGACGGAGCGGAGATAAGATTCGAGGCCACCTAAGCCTTCCCGGAGCCACTGGAGGGTTCCGAGGAAAGGTAAGAAGTTGGGGTCAGGAGGTAGCGGAGGGGAGGAGGAGTTGCGGCAGCGGAGGAGGAGATGGAGAAGGAGAGATACGGAGAGAGAGGCCAAGATGAATAACCATATCTCCATTCTTTGGTTCTATTCTGCGTCTTTTTACTTTACTTTCTTATATCTAGATGTGTGTGGCCAATTCTTTTGGTAACATTATTTCATTTGTGAAGCTACGTACCGTAAAAAGAAAATTTAAAGCGTGCCATTCAAGCATAAATTATTTTTCTAATATGGTCAAATTTTTTGGAATAAAATCTATTTCAAATTTTGGAAAAATCAGGTAGAAAAATTTATGCGGTGTTTGTGGCATTTCACGAGTCGGAGATAATGCAAAGACTAAGGATAGAGACGGCAAGTAAAGTCATACGTTTTTTATTTTAGCTCTAAATTACTAAACAACAGCCATCACGGGTTTCTGTGACATCATCGATTGCGTATGTTACTGAATGTTGTGATTTTTTCTTTATAATATTTATTTATAAGTTGAAGATCTCTCTTTTTACAAAAAAAAAAAAAAAAAAAAAAAGTTGAAGATCTCTCCTAGGGGAGAAATAAAGACTTTTAGCCTTAAACTGAAGCAATGGGTTTTGCCCTTTTGGAATAAATTTTAGAAAACCTCGACTAGTCTTTTTTACCAAAAAATCTTTGATTTAATTGTTGACTAAGTAAATCTTCAATTTTGCATTGATTTGACTGACTTAATCTTACGTTGACAAAGAATTTGTGTATTATGTTTGTCATATGTCATGGGCAGGGTTAAATCTACAAAAGTTATACTAAAGTCATACAAAAGTTAAAAATATAAATATAAGATTTTAACTAACCTATTTTTTATTACTTGAACACTAAAACAGGTGTAGTAAAGAAAGAAATATAAAAATCCATAGATTAATAGTTTTGGCTGAATTTGATTTGGGGGAATTAGATCCAACATTGATCAAACTTAGTACTTAGTTAAATTTGACTAACGTTAAGACCCCCGTTTTAAAAATCCCCGCCTATCCCGATTACTCCCCGCTTAATCGCTAGGCCCACCCTATCCGCCTCGATTAATGACTAATCCCCTAAAGAAATCAGTTATCCGATTACTCTCCGCCTAATCCGATTACTTCCCGCCTAATTTTACATACCCCGACTTTTTTTAGATTGCAAGTATTATAAAAAAACTTTTTATTTTTGTTATTCAATCATTTAAATTAGGAGTTTGTGATGTTTTACAATAACTTATGTTCAAATTTTAATAAAAATCATAAATCTGTAATAAAAATCATAAAAATTTATCTCAAAAAATACAGTTTTATGTGTTTACTGCAATTTTGAAAACAATATTGGATTAATATGTTTTAAAAATATTAAAATGATTTTAATCAGATTTTCCGATTAATCGCTAGGCCCATACCAAGCGTCCGACTAGCGCCTAGCGATTTTTCAAAGAAGGGTTACGACTAATTTGGCCAAATAAAATTTGAAAAAATGAATTGATGTTTTTGCCAAAAGACGTAAGTCACGGATTTTTATGATTCTTTTCCAAAAATGTTTGTGGAAACTTTAAAATTTGAAAATTCGCTAAAAAAAAACTAAAAAGACGTCGATTAGTTGATGGTAATCCAATTTAGTAGATTGGCACTCTTCTTCAAATTGACAGAATTTGGTAGATTGTCGCCTTATTGGTTTGCTTCAATGTAACTTGGCTTTTGATTTAATTAAAAAAAAAGGAGAAGAGAACATTTGATTTAATAACATAAGGTTGATATCTGTGTAATTAAATTCTAAAGGAAATGTTTAATGTATATTGATCGACTAACAAATATTGGGACATTTTTTGTTAGTTCTCTATTATGTATTTTTAATTCTTGTAATTATTTTTCTTGACTTTCTTGGTTGTGCTAAATTTCAAAAAAGAATTTTCATTAAGAAATTGCTTATCAATACAATAATAACAATACGCCTTTTGTGGTGTTAATTCAGATTTATTTCGTTGTGGCTGTTTCAGCTATGTTTGTCAAGATTGAGAAGGAGAAGGTTAGGGTTTGGCCTAAGGATTAAGAAAGACCTGAGATTGTGAATTGTTGTTTTTGTTATTGAAATGTATATGCTTTTGTTTTAAGTTTGTATGTATTTGTATAGTCGCAGAGTTCAAGATCAAGGATATAAGATTTGACCATTAAAGGATCTCACTTTGGAGTGAGTTTGTTTTTGTTAAATGATTGCAAATTCTGGATGGTTATGGTCTTGGTAGCTAAAGACAATGAGTGTGCAAGAAATTTTTGATACAAAGTTATGTTTGTTCTGCTTTCTTCATAGTCAGTTGAAGATGATATGAGATTAGTGCATCCTCTTAAGATTAGTTTATGAAGCTAAACCTATTAACATTGAAAGAAGATGTGATTCATACTGGAAGTTTTTCGATTAAAGACAGGAACAAAACTCTAACCTTGAGAACATTAAGATTGTGAGAAAAAGCTTCAATGGGGACTATGCAAAAAGCAGGAAACAAAAGACAAAGACTTTGCTAATTTTCAGAGAATCCGAAACCAAAAAACTCCCTGCAAGATAAACGAAAAAAACAACAATGGGAGATTGAAATCACCGATTATGGTGATGACTAAAAGAAATAATTACCTGATTTTAGAGGTTTAATCAGGGAGAGAAAGAGATAGAGATCCGAAGCAGAGATGAAAGAGGAGGTGAGGGAGAGAGAGAAGAGAGAGACGTCGGTTTTTTTTTTTTCCTCATAAGTTTCCTTTTTTTTTCCAAACTATAACAAGTATAATGAGTTTACAAACATAACTCAAAGCCCAAAAGGCCCAGACGTCAAAGACCTTTAATTGATGATAACTTTTTTTTTTTGGAAAACCCACTAAGAATTGAATTATATATGATTATATTCACATCAAAAAAACTTCACGTTTCGTTATATAAAATGCTGTTTATATATTTATATAGAGACTACATTTTTCTTTGAATCATTATTGATGATAATTTATATTATACAATGGTTTTTATGAAACAAAGTTATAAAATTCATATTGAAATGTAAATTCAGCTAATATTCAAAGCTTAACAAACATAAATTCAAAAAAATACCCCGCAGCGGAGCGCGGGTTTTGCCCTAGTATATCTAATATCTGGAATCACTTTTTCTTAAAAAGATAGACTATCACATAACAAATCCATTAACTCATGTAATTAGGATTATAATTTATAGCAAGTAGAGATTCATATAAATTTTTGTTTAGGATCAATCTACTATACATTTTTGGAGCAGTTTTAAGGGATCCTAATCGGGTCGGATTTTGTTTCAATTTTGACCCGGAAAATGACCCGGAATTTTAACCCGCAAATATGATTTCGGAGCCTAATATTTTCCGAAAAAAAACCCAAGAATTTTGGATCAAGAATATCGGATCCCTACTAATACAACTTTCCAAAACAAAAAATCCTAACAATTGCTATGATTGATTTCGTATATATCAACATTTATTACTAAGAATATTTTGGTTTAACATACATAGTTACATGATCCAATTCGTTTGCAAACAAGTAACTTATAAATCATTTAGTTTTCCTAAAAAAAGGTAAGAATACCAATTAAGTATTCTCTCCACTTTCAATATTTGTCAACTACTTCTAACCAAAATGATATTATTCTTATTTGTTAACAGTATATGCCGATTTCAATATTTTCTTAGATATCCAAACCGTGATGATCAAGATTTCTGATATACTCTATCCCAAAACCCTAAGACCTATCAAACCACTATATATACTAACTCCATTGCATTTCTACACGCTTTACACCAATACCGTCTCAATCTAGAGCTTGAGAACATAAACACTTACCAACAAGAAATTGTTGCATACTTTGCTTTCTTGAGAGACATCAGGCTTACCAAGTTCTGCGGTAATCTTCATTTTACTGTCTCAAACAATGATAATTTCATCAAGTTTGGTACATAAATTTTTTTTCATCTTTTAAATTAGTGTATCATCAACAAACAAACAACGATTACTTTTCTCATTTGATTTTCAAAAAATAAAACATAATATGCACTTCTTGATTGTATATATTACTAAATTTAACATCTCAGTAAGTAGAAATGTAAACTAACCTTTTATTGCTGCAAAGAAAGGTTCCAGAAGTATAAGAGGAGGTGTAAGCCGTATATTGAACCTAACAGCTTCCTATGGAATATAACAGTGAACATGTTTCATACTTATAGAGTAAGCTAATTACTTAGTTGTGTAGTAAGCAAGATAATGAACTCTTACCTTTTATTTTGGTTGGTTATAGTACTTCTGTCAGAGAATTCTCAAAGCTTGACCATATTTACCTTATAGGTAATTGTCTGCAAAATTAGAATAAGAGAAGCTATAGTTAGAAGAAAATAGGTAATCAATGTCAATTCCTGTAACAACAGCTGTTTCACAATCGGGAATGGTCACTCATATTAAATCAATCCAAATTCACTACGATTTCATAAACAACCTAAAATTACACCCATCAATTCATGGTTCATAAGCAACTTAAACGTTACACAAATAACCATTGGAGATGAGAGAGAGATCTCTAACAACTTTATTCTCAAAAACAGTTTACCTGATTAGTAATTCGAGATGGATTGGCGTCTTCAAAACCGTCGTAATCATCAAATCAATTATCGACTTTGACATAAAACTGGCTTGGATATGCATCGGAAATTTTTTGAAGGTGATAATTGATGAGCTTGTTTCTCAGATTGATTTCTCTGTTTGTCGACAAAGGAACTGATGGAGAGGATGAGACGTTGGGCTTGGGCCGGTTTTGTAGAAATTAGACATGTTTTATTCGGATTCTAAGTTTATCTTTATGGACCTGTTAAAACAACAATAAAATTGTCACTCTCACAATTCTTGGCCCAATTTATATTCACTATGTTACAACATAGTTTTTGGGCCAAGAAATTTTAGTATTTCTATCTATATAAAACAATCAAATCTCATGTGGTATATTACAAAAAATTAGATTGGAAGTTAATAATATAAAGATTAAACAAAAAAAAAAAAAAATTGTGGAAGCCCCCTTGGCCCATTGGTTGACCAAGGGTTGATTAATGCTTCTACACCAAGAGGTCTGGGGTTCGAGTCCCAGATATTGCGATTTATTAACAAATTTGCAGATTAATGGAGGCAAGTGTACATGAGATCTCCATCGATGTACAATTATAGCCGTTCGCCAGGATTCTACGCAGAGAAAGAAGTGTCGCCAGGTCGTGGATCATTGAAGGTATTCATCAAGATCATGAAGAAGGAAGTGTAGTGTAGTCTGTCGTGGATCTAGTAAGGGTCGGAAAGAATTGTCAGTTGTAGAATCGTCTATGTAACAGTTCTCATAATTTGCAATTAATAATAAATCTAGACGACAAAAAAAAAAAAGATTAAACAAAACAAATTAATTTAATAGCTTTCCATTTCAATTTTTTTTTTTTTTTTTTTTTTTTTTTACTTTAAATTTCCATTAAAAACCAAAAGGAGAACATACAAGGCCAAAAGGCCGACAAAGAGCACGCAGGCCCAACATACAAGGCAAAAGCCGAAAAAGGCACGCAGGCCCCAAGTTACAAGGGCAAAGCCCAAAGCCAGGCACGCAGGCCCCAGGAGACCAACAGACCTCAGAAGGCCGAAGGCCGAAGCCCAAAAGGATGTAGGAGAAAAACCGAACCATGCAAATCTCAACTAAAAAATCTGAACCAAGAGGACAGCAAAGAATTACCCGGGCTGGCATTCCGCTGCCTCCTAGACAAAGGATCCAGGCGAGCACGCAGAAGGAGTTTTATCGCTCTGATGGTGACAATAGGAGTAGTGGAAGAAGAAGTGTGAATCCTTAGATTGCGTTCCTTCCAAATGAGGTAGATCGAAGCTTGGAAGATAAGCTTTATGATCAAAGCAATATTTTTGTCCCGAGAAGCCGACTTGACCCAAGAGAGGCACGCCATGAAAGGAGTTGGTGGGTTGAGATTAGCTTTTGTAGTAAAGTACCTCCAAACCTGCACACTAAATCCACAGTCAAAAAATAGATGGTCCCTTGATTCAAGTGAAGAATTGCAAAGCACACAAGAAGGAGATATAGAGAGACCCCAGCTTCTCAGCCTATCTCTAGTATGCAACCTATTCCAAGCCACAACCCAACAGATGAAAGCATGCTTAGGAATATGATCTTTAAACCACACCGACTTATGCCATGTAACAGGAACCCCAATGGGATTAAGCGCGTTCCAAGTGTTTGCCGTTGAAAAAATGGTTGATGGTGCATGGTGATCCGGTTTCCAAAGATATAGATCATCATGCAAACTATCAATCATACTTTCAGGATTAGGCAAAGAGTCCTTTAGCAAAGTGATAATGTGATTTCTGCTACGACTAGATGAGAGCCACCAGCCTCTCCCTCTAAGGGCATCCCTAACCAAAGAGTTCAAAGGAAGCCCTACAACCTGCGGGCCAGTAGGTCCAGTAATCTCAATGAGAGGGCCCAGGCCAGTCCAATTGTCCTGCCAAAAGCTAGCAGTTTGACCGGTACCAATCTCACACACAACAAAAGGACGGGCCAAAACCCGAAGCTTGCATAGCTTTTTCCAGATCCAGCTTCCGGAGTAGGAAGGATTTAGAGTCCAAAAATTTCGATGACCAATCAGATTAATTCTCACCCAAGAAACCCAAAGTGAACCAGCCTTAGAAAATAACATCCAAATAAGCTTCAAAGCCATAACTGAGTTCCAAGAGGCAAGTCTCTTCAGCCCAAGACCGCCGCATTCTTTTGAAGAGCAAACCACATCCCACGCTATCTTGGCTCCTCTAGCAGAGTTAGGAGCGCCTTTCCAAAGAAAAGCATTGCACATTTGCTCAATTTTCAAAAGACATTGGTTGGGGAGAATAAAAATTGAAATCCAGAAGTTGATTGTAGAGAAAATGACCGACTTCAGTAATTGAAGCCTGCCAGCAAAGGATAAATGCCTGACAGTCCAAGAAGAGAACTTGAAATTAAGTCGATCAAGGAGAGGCTGATAATCATGCTTCGTCATCTTCTTAGCCATTAAGGGAACTCCCAAATACCGAACAGGAAGTGAACCATGAGAGACCCCATTTCTTTCAGAGAGAGCCTGTAAGTGATTAAAGTCGCCTCCATCAATTAGCAGGGCAGTTTTTTGCCTGTTGATACCCAGTCCAGATCCAACCTTGAAGTCATCCAGAATTCTCAGAATGCCAGCAGTGGAATCATCAGAACCATCAAAAAAGACAAGCACATCGTCAGCAAAGCTGAGGTGGGTAATCATAGGAGCTGAACATTTAGGGTGAAGCTGGAAAATTGAGTCAATCGCACCTTTATCAAGGAACTTGGCCAGAATATCCATGATAAGTACAAACAGATGAGAAGACATTGGATCCCCTTGTCTAATGCCTTTTTTCCCCTGGAAAAAACCAATCAATTCACCATTGAAAGCCACACTATAAGAAGGAGTAGAAATGCATATCCTTATCCAATTAATAAAGATAGAAGGAAGGTTCATAGCCAAAAGGATATTGATGAGAAATTCCCAGTTCACATTATCATAAGCCTTAGTGAGATCGATTTGGAGACATCCCCTAGTAACCTCCCCCTCTAAATGAAAACCTTCCACCAATTCAGAGGCCAACAGGACATTCTCACAGAGTAGTCGACCTTTGATGAACCCCACTTGGTTACCTTGGACAGCTTCCGAGATGAAGAGCTTAAGGCGATTCGAGATGATCCTCGTAATGATCTTGTAGATTGTATTGCAGCAAGCCACTGGTCTGAAATTAGCCAGCCTATCTGCACCAGTATCCTTTGGAATGAGGATGATAGCAGTAGTATTAAACTTTTTCAAAAGGTGACCAGTCAAGAAAAATTCCTGAACAGCAGAGATTAAGCTATCCTTAACCACAGACCAAGTATCCCAATAGAACTCCACAGGAAAACCATCCGGTCCCGGAGCCTTGTTCTTTGGCATAGAAAAAACAGAGAGAGTGATCTCTTCCACCGTGGGAATGGCAGACAGCTTAGCCGATAAAGTGTCATCACATCTGAATGGATGGATAGCCCTAATAGTATCCACAGAGAAGGGAGAAGTAGACTGACTTTCAGAGCCCAATAGATGAGTATAGTAGGAAACAATCATATCCTTTAACTGGCCCACATTCTCCACTCTTGAATCATCATCACCTCTAAGATACTTTATCAGATTCTTGGCATGATGAGCCAGAACCGCCCTGTGAAAGAACCTGGTGTTTGCATCTCCATCTTTGAGCCATCTAATTCTTGATTTTTGCCTGAAAAAAGACTCCAAAGCAGAAGCAAAGAAGTCCCATTTCTTCCTTGCCACATGTTCCTGTCTGAACAAAGAATCAGAAGGAATGGAGAGAAGCTGAGATTGAATGTCCTCCAGAGAAGACAAAGCATCACTTGTTCTTTGCTGGAGATTACTGAATCCCTGTCTGTTCAAAGATCTGCAAGCTTTCTTAGCCTCATTTAGGTGCTCCCCTAATAAGAACATTTTTGAACCCACAAGAGTTTCCTTGTCCCAGGCCGATGTAATACAAGACAAAAATGTAGGATGAGTTGCAAGGAAGGAGAAGTATTTAAAAGATTTTTTAGATCTCTCCGGAAGATTTGATAGAGTAATGATGCAGGGGGAGTGGTCAGAATCACCTGGAGGTTCAAAAACAGCCGTGGCAGTAGGAAACAAGTTGAACCATTCCCCATTGCCCACAGCCCTATCAAGCTTCCTGATAATGGGGTTATCAAGCTGATGATTTGACCAAGTGAAGAACACACCACGACTAGGGATGTCAGCTAAGTCGTTATCTCTCATACATTCCTGAAAATCCTCCATCCCTCTCAGAGAAAAGGAAGAATGATTGACTGAATAATGTTCAGTAGTTGCAGCAATCTGGTTATAATCCCCCAATAGAATCCAAGGAGTAAAGCACAAAGGAGAGGTGACAGCAATACTTGAAATTTCTTCCCAAAGCAATCTCCTCTCAAGATCAGTATTCAAACCATAAACAAAAGCAGCAGCAAAGGACAATGAAGTGCCTGGCAGCCTTATGCTACAAAGAATCATTTGCTGCGATTTTTTCAAGACCAAAACAGACACTGAGGGATCCCAAACAATCCAAATTCTCCCTAGGTGTGAACAACAATAGTTGTTATCCATTCGCCACCCTGGTAGAGTAGACGCCAAAACCGATGAAGCATTCTCCTCTGCAACATGAGTTTCCAAAATACCCCCTACCAGTAACTTATTTGAAGCAATCCAGCTTCTAACTACTCTTTGACGAGGGTGGCTATTTAATCCACGAATATTCCAGCAAAAAATCGTCATAAAAACACAAAAAGTTGTTCTGAAACCTTGTTTCAGTGATTTGCAGCCTTGCTCGAGGAGTCTCCTCTTGCAATAGCCTGAGCTTGCGATCTCATCTGGTTGTGCCAGATCTTTTGTAGTTTCTTTCTTGCTTTCTTAGTCATATCCTCCCACCCAGATGGTAATGGAAACACAGCTGCGACAGAAGGCACCTCCGGCCTATTGTCAACATCTGGCTCCCCCACCTGCGGGGCTATGGTAGACTGAATTCTGCTTGAGTCAGGAGTGAATGGGACGGAAAGAATAGAGAGTCTATCTTTCTTACTATCCTGAATCGCAGGAATAGGACCCCTCTGGTTCTTCAAGGGTTTCTTCACCCACACTTTTCCAGACTCAACCTGCCCTCCATCCGTCTGATCCTCTTCAACTCTCTTCCTACTACCAATCTCCTCGGCAGAACCTATCCTTGGAGGAGTACTACTGGCTCTCCTTTTGGATCGGGATCTTTTTCTTCTTGCCTTTGAGGTGGAAGCCCCTGAAGTAGAGCTGGGAGGCAGGGACATCAAAATTCCTTGACTATAAGCACCACTGGCCACTACAGGCAGAGAAGGAGTTGAAGCACCTTCGGGGAGCAAGACAACCTTTGATCCAGAGGGTTTGTCAGATTTAAACGGGAGTTTCTTCATTAGAGGTTTGGGGCATCGACTGAGAAGGTGTCCATATCTTCCACAGTTGAGACATTTCGGAGGAGGCCTCGGGTACTCAACTGCGACCCGTGCAGAATTCCCCTGAATGTCTTTAACCACCACTGTATCAGGAAGAGGAGAGTCTAGCTTTATCACTACCTTCACCTTTGTGATCCCTATGTTCACCGGATCAAGCCTAGATTTCTCTGTATGTAGCGGCTCTCCAATACCACTGGCGATGACGCTAATGCCTTCCAGAGAATACAGCTGAGGAGGCACATTACGAAGGACAGCCCAGGTTGGAGCAGTCTGGAGTTCTTCAAGTTCAAGCGGTCCATCGGGAGACCACGGATAGACTGTACAAGAGCAATTTCCTGCATGCCAAAAACCAACATCTAGCACCCATTGCCGAGTATTGAGGGAAGGTATGAAAATGAGAGCAGCCGTCTCCGAGAACATTCTAACCGTGATGTTACCAAATCGGCCCCAGATTGGATTCAAATCGGTGAAGATCCTTTTAGAAGTCGGACAGAGTCCATGAAAATGGGCAACCAAATGCCCCTTCCACATCGTTGCAGCCTTCAACAGCACAGACGAAGGAGCCACCACCACCGGCGTTCCGTCATCCAAGAAGGTTGGAAGATCCATCTGCTTGAGGTTCCTAAGAGAAGCCTTAAATTTTGATGCCCAAAGAGAATCCGGTTGAGAAGATTTCGTCGCCTCCGCGTAAGACGGATTTGACGGATTTGAAGAGGAGACAGGAAGAGTCGGGTTACTCACGGTGGAGGAGATCTCGCACACCGGAGCAGAAGAGGAAGTGACTGGAAGATCTGCATTCTTAACGGCGGAGGAGGTCTCGCACACCGTCATCATCGCAGAATCAATCGGAAGGACAGGATTGGTCACGGTGGAGGAGATCTCGCACACCGGACCCACCATTGAGGAAGCGGCCATCTTGACTTCAGGAAGCTTGGAGGTAGAACTCTTGGCCTCAACTGAATCCTTCGATGGGAGAGTAATAGTAACAGATCTGGGCAAATCCTCCACGGAAGAGGAGCCGGTAACTAGGGATTGAGATCCCAGAACCACAGATGGCTGAGAAGAGTCCATGGAAGGCGAGTCACGGTGAAGCGAGGAAGACGGATTGAAAATCGGACCGAGCTCCACAAGGGGAGACGAACCAGAGGCACAAGCCAACACTCTCCCGAACTTGGAAGAGGGACGGAGGGCCGGCGGACAAGAGGGCTTCTTCTTCTTTCGTTTCGTCATCAGAATTTCTCGTCCTCCGGCGTGAGGCCGGCTGACGACGGCGGGCTAGGGTTTGGAGCTTCCTATCGCAGAAAGGATCGCTTCAGGAGAGAGAAAGGCCCCTTTTTCGAATCCAAATTTAATTCACATAAACCATTCTTCCATTTCAATTGGTTACTTACCTTTTTATTTTCAACAAGATTACTTTTATTTTTAATTATTCTGATTAATTTTAGCTCCCAACATAGAATATTCTAGCGGTATAATCATGTTACATAAATTGGTGTAAGAAGTGTACCAAATACTCATGTTAGTACACGAAATATGCGACGCAATATATATTATTATCCTACCATATAATTTAAATACACCAAGCAACTTTAAAATATTTGAGATTTGAACTATACATATATTAACTTAAACGAATGTAGATTCACAATATAAAATCCAAATGCTATTACAATTAGAATAGAACAAATTTATATGTAACTAATAAATCGTAAATAATCAAACTTACGTGCAAACACCAAATAAATCATCAAAAGGAATACAACAAATTATTCAACTTTAAATAAAAATATAAAATTAATATAAATATTACACCGCGGGTCATATCCTAGTGTAAGTATATTTTGAGAGTTGTCTCTTCATCTTTAGAAGATATAAAACTGAAAATGATATTAGCTCATAAGAACTTTATTGCGCAAAGAAAGTAAAAGAAAAAAAGAGCTTAATTTAGTGTAACCAAAATTACAATGATTCAAAATTGATATTTTATAAAGATGAAGAACGATAAATGTTTTGAGACAACTCTTAAGATTTCCTTACTTGTTACTTGTTAAAACCCTAAATCCTAAGACACTAACTTGGGCTTCTTATGGATCCTCTAATATTCTAGACTTTTCAGAATTTGTTGTCATGACAACTTCATAATAGATATTAGCTAATCTTCTTATACAAAAAAAAATTTCAATCTTTAGTGTTCCTTTTCGATTTATATACTTTTGTTGGAAACTAATTTAACATATAATGCGTTTATCAGTTATCTCTATGGGATTATTGTACATATTCATAGGTTATTTAAAATAAAATTATTGGCCAAAATAAGAATTGATAATAGAGATAAATATTCGAAAATGGAAAAATATTATTACATTTTTTAGATTTTCTCAACTTTCTACTTGTATCTCTAAAAGAAACGACCATTAAACAGTTAAGAAATGTATGAAATGGACATAAACAAGTAATTACACCATACAAAGCATACCATTGAAAGATTTTAGCCGATGTGAAACAAAATCAAAGAAAAAGCCATACAGTCGACAGTTCGACCATGAGACAATGAGAGACTACGAAACCTTAAACCACAAGAATGTCACAAAGATATACAAAGTACACTTTGACCCAAATGAACTCACTCTTTCTTTTTACTTTTCTCTTTAGTTTCTGCTTCATCATATATCCACGAAGTTAATATCAGCGGAATACCAACGCAGAACGCTTCTATAGCGAGTCCGCGAGTAAACCCCGAGAAATCATCCACTGTTACACCGACAAATGATGCGAGAACGATTCCAAGATATCCGCTAACTATGAATGCAAGTGCAATGGCTGACATGACAAATGCCATGAGAGACCCTTCACATCCAGGAGGACAGAGACGGGCCATCAAGACGGTGAACGGCAGAATCTTGAAGTAAAAGAGAGTTTCCAAGAATCCAGAAAAGAAGAGTACGTATACAGAGTCCGGCACTCCCAAATCCCGGTAAACGCCTCTCACAAATAAGAGATCGGATATTACAAAGACAGCTATTGTTACCTGAATAGCTGTCATCAATTTCCTCGGCTGTACAGATTTTAGCCAACGATTATATGCAAAGCCCCATAGGAGCATCGCAATTTGACCAAACACCTTGGAGATCCCAAGAAGTGATGCATCGATTTTCAGAAACTTTGTTTGGTAAAAGAACATTGTCCCAGTCAAAACAGGAACTACAGCGGTTGATAAAGCGATCCAGGCTATGGAAAAAGAAATCTCAGGCTTCCTCAACACGTGCGAAAGGTCAGAGAGATGTTTTCTAATACCAGCTGGTGATGGATTTTCCGGAAGATTAAGAGACTTTTCTCGGATGTTTATAGTTACCAAGAACTGAAGAAGAGCCAAAATCCCAAACACAAGAAACGTTGACTGAGCAGAAAACGTCTTAATAGCAATACCACCTAAAAGGTTTCCCAAGATTCCACCAAGAGAAGAAGCCATCCAAACAAACGAAGGTAGCTCACCGGATTGCGTCTCTGAGGCTTTTTGCTTGCCGGCCTCAGCAACAATAGCATCATTCGCTACTTCCACAAACGAAGCACCGAGATTACTAAGGAGAAGATATATTGACAAAGCTAAGATTGATACATTGGATCTTGACAAGAAAGCTATAGCTAGCCATGAGATTGCTTGTAACAAGGCTGCAACAAAAAAAATCTAAAAGTTAGAAGAATCTTTCTAAATAATACTCAAAAAACACCAAAGATTAAGACTAAACGAGAATTCATTGATCCAAAAAACATAAAACTTTAACAAAATATCAAATCCACTATGAGACGACTAAATAAAGTAGTAAGAAAAACTCAGAATCACATAATTCCATTGCCATAAGAAGCACTAACTCACAATTTCACAAGACGATAATTAAAGATTAAGACGAACAAGACTTAATTAGTAACTCAAGCAACTATGATTCAAACAATTCCATAGAAACCAATTTCTCTCAATTTGGAGGAAAAAAGGAACAATGTAGAGAATATCAAGAATAGGTCTGATACCTCCAATAGCGATGTAAGGGATTCGATGTTGGCCAAAGAAGTAGACAGAGTCTGAAACGACGCCGTAGATTGGTTTAGCGACCATTGGAAGATTGGCTGAGTTTTGAAGAAGCTGAAGCACTGAAGGATTTACACGGAGCTGTTCTGTGAGGAAGAAATTGGCTCCGAGCCATGGGAAACCTCTAAATCCTTGTACGAAGAAACCAAAGCCTAGTAGCCACCGGATCGGATTACGGCGATGACGTGATTCTTCTCCGGCATGATCATCGCTGCTGCTCATTGTCTTTGTTCAGTTTCCTTTTTTTTGGTCGTACTGAGTTAAATTGGAAATTTCTGAGAGATATTTTTGCAAATATTTTTGGAAAGATCTCGAAGAGTCGACAAGGATGGTGTGTACGTGTATACACTGTGACATCATCACCGACAAAAATACGAAATAAATAACACATTCTTGTAATAAAGCATTTAAAATATATATATATATTTTAATCCACCTGGTTTATTTCTGGTTCGGTTAAGGTTAGATTATGATGGAATGAGCTATTATTTCAATCGAATAAACAGAACTCAAATCTGGTTAGATTGTATCTGTTTGACACTAGATTCGGAATTTTGGGATCTCATTTGATGCAAGGAAATTTAGAACTTTTGGGTGCCAATACAATCAGATCAAATAACGTTTCTAACAAGATCACGAGAAACATAACCCAAAACTAAGTAGAATTGGTGAAGCTAGGCCTGGGCATTCGGTTAACCATTCGGTTTCGGTTCGGTTACGTTCGGTTTCGGTGAGTTTGGATATGGTAATATAATAACCATTCGGATATTTCAAGAATCAAAATTGATATAAAGAAAAGACATTCATGCAGAGACCAATACCAAAGAGTCTTGTCAACCAAACTAAGGTTTGAAGAGAAGCTTTTCATTGGTATCGTAATTTGGAGAATGGTATCAAGGTAGTTGAATTCAAGACATTATACACAAAAAGAACAACAGAAAAAGCTTCATTAGAAGATGTGTACTGTTGCACTCTAGTGTTTACCTAATATAACGTTGTTTTAAAAGCTGATTTTTTAAGTTAACGTAAAAACTGAAGCTTTCGAACGTCTCATGTCCTCAACGCTTAGCACTACATACAAATCAAATTAGCTCCCCATTGTATAAAAACACTTAATTGACTATCTTTGCTACAACAAGATGCTTTCATAAATGTACAAGTGCACAAAGTGTCGAGACCTGTAGTATCCATCTTATGAAGACACCACATATATATCTCTTCCATTAAATCCTAATATCAAATGGTAATGTGAGATTACCTTCTGCATTGCAGACTGGCCAGTCTCAGCATTTGCTTTTGAATACCTAATGATACCATCAATGCAGTGTACCTTTCTACCATGCCACCCTAAAAATGCAAGTCTTATTTAATAGCGGAGTAATTGAATTGAAAGATACAAAAGAAAGGAATGTCAGACAACTATACCTTTCTGACCTTAGCAACTTTGTTTAGATCAATCACATGCACATCATATCTCTGCAAAAAATGTAAGAAATAACCTAATCCGCATTAAGAATAAAAAGAAATTTTTGCTAATAATTTCAGTAATAGATTGAGAGAAATCCATGTATGGCTATATCCACCATGGTAAAAGAAAAGAAAACTTCAGAACATACCAAACAAAATGTAACATGAAGCTTGACTTATAAGCGGAATAAAACTCATGTAGCTATAAGACTACTGGCCTTCTTAAATACTCATATGTATTTGAAAACATCAAAGCATAAAGAACCCATATACTACCTATTTTTTGTTATAATCTTTATAGAATGTATTGTTGAACTTACTAAAAAAATTAAGTTAACAGCGTGGGAAAATGCGAACATCTCTTCATGTAATATGCTGCATTGTACTAGCACAAAAAGCATTTTAAAGCGACACCAAGCCTGAGCTTTTTGTCTTTGCTCTTCTCTTAGTAAAGCAGGTATGGCACTACAGCTACAATGGTTTTTACGAAAAAATTATAAATCAAGGTCCCTCCTGCAAACTCTATTGCTTAGAAAGCCTGGAAATCATCTGACATATTGAGACTTATTCAGGAATTTCACTGTAACTCTAGCATCTTTATTTAAAGCTTTTGGACATTTTTAACTAACACATATCAGTTGGAAGTGATCTCGTGTGTTTGCTTAGTTTCTACAGCCCCCACATCTTCAATGAGAAAGGCACAAAACCACCTGACTCTATGTTGTCCAACTGGTTCAGTTGTGAAGGCAAAAACTTTCTGAGAATAACAAATCGCTTCTTCTAGTGAAAATCTCAGAGCTATGTAACAGGTTAAGAAAGAGAAGAGAAGACAAATAACTTAAGAACATTATAATAGAGTAAAAATTGAACAAACAAAAACTACTGGTGATAGTCTGCTCAAATATCCTTATTAAGATAATAGCATAGCAAGAGAGGACAAAGAGGACAATGAGAGGAGGCCAAGAACCATATTGGAACTGCAGTCTGCATTCATAATAGTGCTGGAGACTTCATTTAGAGATTCTTTTAAGTAGATGTTCATATGCAGAATCTCACAATTGATGTTTTACTAAAATATAATAATATGTGTTTGCGAGATTTTTCGATTACCGGAAAACTTCTGGACAGGCTGTGGAGAGACAGTCACTATAATCAATATGGCAGTATGGCTTCATAAACATTTGCAAATATTATTTGATTACAAACATCAGTTATCAGAAGGGAGGACATATACCGCATCGTTTTATTTAGCTCTCACAAGTACTAAAGTCTATATCCAAGTGATCGTAGTCTTTGTTTATATCGAAAGGACAGTTATAAATTAACAGATGACTGCCAATCTTAAGAGTGACAAAAAGCTCTGACTTACAAGTGAAATTAAAATGGCCTAGAGTATGCATTTAATGTTGACAGAGGATTCTGAAGCGAAAATCTCACCAGGGCATTACGGAATCTCAAAACTTGCAGCAGAAGGTTATACGTGGCATCCTGCGTTTCTTGTAGTTTGGCTTTTTTGATTAATCCTTCACGTTATCTACAAAAAAAAAGAACAATCCACTGTAATCTTATTGTAGGAAAACAGTTTTGATTCAATCTTGAGAAATGAAGAGAATAGAGATACCAAGAATTTACTAAGTTCAGCTACCAATGGTTAGTTACCTTGATTCGTTTCCTGCTTCTCTCTGTCTCTTCACCGTTTTCAGTCTCATTGTCTAGATCACTATCAGCTTTGTTCTCATTGCCTTCCCAAACATGTGCACGAACATTTAGATTACACGGTCGGTACTCCGGGGATGGACAAACCTCAGAAAGCCGTATACCACATTCTTTTATTTTGCACAAAGGGTCACTAGTGAAATGAAACTCTAAATCCACCTGATCGTGATTCAGATTAACTAGAGAATCATTGTCTTTGCTTAGTGGGAAATGACAGTCGAATATAATCAAATGATTATCTATCTGACGTGGCAAGTCAATGGCTATTCGAGAATCAGCGGAACCATAACAGTTTCCATCTTTGCATGTAAAGTGACAACATACCCAGGTAGACGCAATAGAGCCATTCTCAGAGCGGTTAGGTTTGTCAGCATCAACCACGAGACAAACTCTAAATCTTAAGAATTCTTGAGAGAAAGAGATCTGAAGTAAATGGATAACTAGAGAGCTTCCGGTAGCTCGGTTTGTGAAATATGAAGGCACTTTTTCACCTGGCAAGATCAGGTGCTTGAAAACTGATTGGTGAATGAGAGTTTCTTGATCTAACTTGAAGCAGTTGATGAAATTGAGCACTGGTAACTTAGTGTGATTATTTTCTGCCACCATTTTTTTTTTGGTAATTATATTTTCTGCCACCATTGCTACCACAGTTGTACGGCCAATCCAGCTAGCTTCAGTAAGTGCCTCGCAGTTTGAAAAGTCAGCTTTCTCAAGGAGTTTCAGCTCAGAAATGTTTCCGGATATATATTTTAACTTTGTGCATTCCCACATTTCAATGCATATGAGCTTAGGAAACTTATTGATCCACCAAGGAACTTCTTCGATCGCTGTTTGGTTTAGAATGAGAAATGAGATGTTCCTCGAGATATCAGGAAATTTACTAAACCGTGAGCATCCACTGAGATCGAGTCGATAGAGAGATATCAGGTCGATGTTGACTGGAAGAGACACCAAACTCGTGCATTCTGCAAGAGTCAATGTCTTCAGGCAATGGAGATTCATGATAGATGAAGGTAACACCACCAAACTTGCACAATCGCTGAGATTCAGTATTTTCAGATTGGGCGCCATAGATAGATCAGGGAGTTCTATCAGGTTACTAGACCCCTCCATATCCATATCCTCAAGTAATCTAGGCAACTGAAGAGAAGAAACACAGAACAAACAGAAAGTAAGTTACACATCACGTGAAAGGATTGTCATCCCAAAACTAAAATAATAGCATGCATAATTTTCCCACTAATAAACAATAAGTATCAAATTTTACATGAACTCCGTCCCACAGCTTTTCTAGCTTGCTGTTCCGCATTCTCAGCACAACCAAATGTTCAGGAAGAAAGTTAGAAGGTAAACATCTCATTGGGTATCCGTCCCAACTAAGAAATCTTAGTTTAGGGGGTAAATAGTCGAGCCCTTGTGGGAAGTGCAATTTTTCTTGTATATGCAATGCCAATGAATCATCGTAGATTCTTATAAAATCGAGATTTTTCATCCTTTCAAAAGCTCTCTTATGGATGTGCAACTCATCTAGATCTGCTAGATTCCATGATATACCCTTAACTTTTTCAGCATTCTGAAAATAAAATTGAAGATGTAAAGTTATTATCTTAAAAAGTGACTATAAGTTAATTATAAACCAAAGACTTTCATCATATAGGATTAAAAGGAGCACTTACAGCGTTACCATTAAGTACATCACAAATATCCTTTGAGTCCACGAGGAATTCCCGTTTCGCAGGGTTCTTTGACTGTATACGTACCATTTCCTTCCCCATTTCTTGTACCAAACAGTGCATCTGCACAGTTTTCCGTCTTTCGTGTATTAGGGAATTATCAAGTAGGTTGTGAAGACCAGTAATAACATCTAAGTCACTATCTTCGAGCAGCAGTTTGATGTCATTGATTTCCACTTCATTGAATAGACATGCGATGTGACAGAATATCGCCTTATCTTTCCTGCTACCTAACTCTTCGTAGTCAACTCTTAGTGCTTCCTCAATTTATTTGTTCAGACCTTTCCGCAGCCTATGCAGTCTATGGATCCAATCTTCCTTGATCCTCCCTCGCAAGTACGAACCCAAGATGTTAAGACCCAAAGGAAGATTGCCCACAAGTTTTGCAACTTCAACTGAGAACTCAATAAAACCAGGAAGAGGACAGTTTTGCCTGAAAGCATACCGGCTGAACATCTCTAGAGCTAGCTTATCGGATGGTAGGCCTACCTCGTAAAAAGAACTAATCCCGTGGGCCCTAAGGAGATGCTTATTTTTCGTAATCACAATAATTCTGCTCCCACGTCCAAACCACTGTGTTTGTCCAACCAAGGTATCTAACACTACTTGATCATCCAAATCATCAAGAAGAATAAGAACTTTCTGGTGCTTTAGCCTCTCTCTCACTGCACCTAAGTGATCTATTCTGATGTGCTTTTGGCCTAAAATTTCAGAGAGGAAATTGCTTTGCAAATGCAACCTCATGTTATAGTCATCCGGGTTGGCTTTACTATAAATTTTCGTACTCTTACACAAGAAAGACCTGTCTATGTAAATGCTAACTCGGAAGTGACGTGAGAGTCTATTAAAGAGAGCTCTCGCAATGGTAGTCTTGCCAATTCCAGAGGGACCCCATATCCCTACCATCCTAACTTCCTCGGATTCTAAGCACAACCGTGAACTCATCTCTGCTATATGACCTTCCATTCCAACAAAGTCATCAAAATCCTTTGATGGAGTTATATTCAATTTACCCAAAACATCATTCGTTATTTCTTCAATCATTTTTGCTTCATTTTCCCTAACAAGAAAAATGATTTCACAGATCAAACAACAATTCCAAATAGTCACAAATAACTGATTCAAAAATGTCGTACCAGGTCACAGAATGATAACCAAGGATATTGGAAACATGACTCAAAGCTCGGCTCCATAGATTTTGCACTTGTTTTGTTTTGTGTTGACATGTCTTTTCAAAGATCTTCCCAAATTCTCCGGTCTGTTTCCTCACATGTGAAGGATCCAAACGGTAAAAAATTGGAATCACCAATTGACCGTACTCTTCCTTGCATCTAACGATCTCCAGCAACTCGTTAAGACACCAGCTCGAAGAAGCGTAGTTTTTAGAGAACACGACCACCGCTATTCTTGAATCCCTAATCGCTTGTTTAAGCTCAGGATCGAGCGATCGGCTTCTCTCGATTTGATTGTCTTTGAATGCAGTAATCAATTTCCGATCAAGCTCTTTTATTAAGTGACAGACGAAGTTTTTGCGGACATCTTCGCCTCTGAAACTGGGAAAAGATTATTAGAGAATGTATATAGTTGGTTTACCTTGGTTTAATCTCTTGTATAGTTTGGTTAGCATAGTGGTTTAGTTTCACTTATATTTAACCTTGCTTTGTATCTGCTTATTTTACACTTAATGAAGATTATCACAAATATTGAAATGGTATCAGAGCAAATTCCCCAATCTTCATTCACTTCTTCTGCTTGATTCGATTCTCTGATTTTTGTTGTTGTTTTTTTCGATCCTTCAATCGATTTTCTTGGAGATTCTGATTCTCCGATCAATTTCGTTTCGATTGATCGTTTGATTTTTCCGATTGGTTGATTTTCCCGATCAATCCGTCGTGTTCTCCGATTTGTTTCTTTGATTTTGTTCTTCGATCTGTTTCTTCTCTGATCGAAGTATTCAGTTTGTTCTATATCCAGTCGATTCATCAAAATCGATTGTGTTTCTTCACTGGCGAAATCTTGATCTCGTTTCGATTCCGGTTGTTATTTTTTTTTCTTTCATCCATTTTTTTTTGTTTCCGATCAAATTTGATCGTGTTATCATCTCTCTTGATCTGTTTTCTTCCGATCGTTTCATCAAAATCGATCGTGATTCTGTTATATCGTATTCATTGTTCTTCGTCTTCATTCCGATCAAGTTGATCGCGTTTATCGTAGTCACATTCGACTATTTCTTCTGGATCAGATTGATCTTTTATTATCCGATTGATTCATAAAATTGATCACGTTTCTATTCGAATCGAGCTCCGTTTCGTCAAAAGCGAGCTTCGCATTTCTCAATTTGAGCCTCAATTTCTCAAGTTCAGTTTCTCTTATCCGATTTGACTATCTCAGCCTTTAGATTGAGCTTGATTTCATCAGTTTCAGTCGATCTGCGTTTGAGATTTGGTATAATGGTTACATCTTCTCAGCTGATGCTCATTCCAGCTCATGATTCTACTAAATCAACATGATTTGGTATAATGGTTACATCTTTGGATCTCTTACGCGACCACCAGAAAGTCATTCATACTCTGGTTCATGTTTGATGTTATATGTTCATGGATACTGCCCTTTCTTAGTATGAATTTAGCTTCTGGAATGATATTTGTAGATTCTGGAATTGTCTTCGTTAGTGATGATGTTGTTGCTCGAGAGGGGGAGCTTCATTTAGAACAGTTTAGGCAAAACCATATGTTGATACACCACGATGTTTGGATCTAGCTGCATCTGTGAACGATCTTCTTACGTTTTGTGGTGTTACCGAGATAGCTTCTTCACTAGAAATGCTCTTAACATTACCAACTATTCTTGAAGATTGCTATGAGTTTCTACTTCTAATTGTTATGGATTATGACGTTGTTATCATGTTATTGCTGATTTTTGGAGGATTTCAAGCGATAGCTCCTCCTATAGCCGGTTTTGTTGGTTTCCATGCCATTGAAATTGATGTCTAGACTCTGCAATTATTTCTGCAAATTGATGTAGATCCTACTACAGCTGGTTACTTTGTGGCATTGATGGTCTCTGTTGCAGAGAGTTTGGTTCAGTCCGATACACCACACATTTTGAGTGAGGCTTCATTAGAGAATGAGTTATGGTCAGTTTGCAAGCTTTTAGTGGTGTTGGTTGGTGCTTGTGTCATGTTGCTGCTCAGAGATGTGTTCCAATTTCAGTTTAATCTAGTTATTCTTCTCGTTGTTGATAGCACAAACACTACACTGTCTCTTCCAAGAAATGACATGACGATGTGTTCCAAGACAGGGGGAGCTGATAGTGATCATTGGTTATTCAAGAGACACCTAGCCTTGTTGCTTCATCTCTCATTTGCTCAAGTTTATGAAGTTTTTATTTCTTTCTACGAGGAAGAAGACAAGCATGTTGCAGTCATGTTTCATGGAAAATCAAAAGTTGCAGCAGCTCTTCTCACCAACGATGATTTTACTCTTTTACTTCATGGCGATGTTAGCTTTGTTGGGCAAGAGCATGTGGATGATTCTGGTCGCTTAAGCACATTTATTTTTGGATCACTAACAAGGCCATTGCTGCTTCTCTCATTGAGAAAGTTGTGGAGGAAACATACTCATGGCGTTTTCAAGTCCAAGATGAAAGGAACTTTCATCTTGAGGGGGAGTATTAGAGAATGTATATAGTTGGTTTACCTTGGTTTAATCTCTTGTATAGTTTGGTTAGCATAGTGGTTTAGTTTCACTTGTATTTAACCTTGCTTTGTATCTTATTTTACACTTAATGAAGATTATCACAAATATTGAAAAAGATATCATATACCCAATTGCGAGAGGAGGTCGAAGAAGAAGAAGATGTATAAGCCATTGAGAGAGAGTGAAATAATGTAATTTTAGAAGAAGAACGACTTTGTGTCTCATAATCTGACAAAAAAGAGAAAGCCAGACGAGAAACTGGTGAGTAGCAATTTCACATATTTTCTCCGATTTTTCTGATGCAACTTTATGGAACTTTCCTATTTGTTGACTTTAGTCACGACTCACGACCATTATTTTAGCTCCGTAAATAGATTTTAACCCGTGATACACAGCGAGATGATTTATTTTTTAAAGTATATATATAAAATTTTAAGATTTTATGGAATATATAGTTTATAATTGTTATTAAGTAACGGTATACAACAAGTCCACGGAACAATTGTTAATAAACTGAAAATTTAACCTGTATTAAAGCGACATATTAATGATATTTTTAAAATTTATAAATATTGATTCAAACTCATCCCCATATAAATTCGTTCCGAAATATAACCCGTCTTGTAATTTATTAACCCGTCCAGTGATTTGTTTTCTAAAAGTAGTGATTTTAAAATTTAATGATTATTTATTATATATAAAAGTTTACAAATTTTATTATTCTCTAAGACATTCATATTTTAATAAATTGAAGATTTAATCTGTATTAAAGCGGCATGTTAATGATATTTTAAAATTTAATAAATAATAATTCAAATTCGTCCACTATATAACCCCGTTCCAAATTTTACCGTCCTGTAATTTCTTAACCTGTCCCATGATTTGTTTTCTAAAAGTAGTAATTTTAAAATTTTAACAATTATTTATTATATATAAAAGTTTGCAAATTGTATTATTCTCTAAGACATTTATATTTTATATTTACAATTGTTATTAAGTAACATTATACCACGAGATAATTTTTGGTTATATATAATATTTTCTAAATGAGACTGAGTTGATATGTCTAATATTGGTGGTATTAAAAAAAAAATTAAGGATTTAATCCGTATTGAAGCGGTGGGTGAATGATATTTTAATTTTTGTATTCTTGTTGATTCAAAAACCTGTCCCACCAAACCCGTCCAGCCAAAAAACCCATTTATTTTATTAATGTTGATCTTATTTATGATATGATTCTAAATCATTGTATAAATATTTTAGTCGATGTGGAACGTTGAACACACATTTTTGTCAATTGGATAATATATGTCCGTTTTTAAAATTTCGAATCACATTATATGCAAAAAAAATTGATTTTTTTTTTACTTTATGTATTATATGATGATTCAAAACAGTTAAAAACAAATAAAACAAAAATGATAGGATAGTCATAATTTTAAATCTTAATCAAATCTTATAAGTACCTAAATGATTAAATATAGAATATCCGGTGTATGAGTTGAGTTAAATATAACCCGACCCAACAAACTTTTTATGACCAATATTTATAAACGGGTCAGATACCCATTGTATCCAAATGCATTTTGCCCCACCCGCTAAAAATGTACATCACAAATACAAGTATAGATATAGAATTACTAGTATTAAGGCCCAGCAAAATTTTCATTGTTTGATTTATTGATTTAAACAATTTCATTGTCTGATTAAAATCACAATCATTGTTTAAGATCCAAATCAGATAATGGAAAGGTTTTTTTTTGTTTTTTTACTTTTGATTAATAGTGAATTCAATTAGTTAAGAGAAAAAAAATTGTGGGAGAAAAAAAAATCTCAAATAAATAAGTAAATGGAAAGTGGACGAAAAAATAAATAAAAAAATTATACTTTTGATTAGTAGTGAATTTAATTAGTTATGAGAAAGAAAAAAGAGAAAATCGTGGAAAAAGGTAATATTTTGTTTTTTTAAAAGTAAGTAAATTGATGTAGACAAGTAAAAGTAGAGAATTTGAGACCTATAACATGTGGCAGATAGAGAAAGCTCCAACTATTTGAAACTGACTATTGATTTAGTAGATATAGGTGTATGGACCAAAACAATATAAATTACACAAAGTTTGTTTTCTGATTTAGGGTGGGAAGATCAAACATAAAAGAGAATGTTAATGAACCACCAAAAACTTTATATGAATAAGAATACGAAGAAATATCACTATAAGAAAAAAGGGTAGCTGGCGTTACATGCTACCAACAGGCCACCACAACATTTTCGTAAGCAGTCAAAAACGGATCACATATATACTGTAAATTAAAATATATGAGATCGTAAGGAGTCAAGATGTATATGACTTAAACTGATTCGATTCGTGAAATTAAAATCCGATCGATCACTATAATAAACCAATTTTGATGCTCCGTTTATATCTCTGCGAGAATCACAGGAGATTACATCTAATTACCAAGCCTAAAGATGATGTGATGTGAGATACAAAAATGGTAAAAAAAAAGTATAATTTGACTTCTCCTGTTTCAATCAACCGAGAAACCTACCAAGAGAACTAAGTAGATAAAGCTGAAGAATTACGAGTCGGACAAACCATAAGAAAATTCTTATAAGTAAAAAGTAAAAGTCTTGAACTGCTAAATTCTCAAACGGATGAATCCAGACGTTGTTCCCATAACGTGGCTTGGCTGAAGTCAAATCCGTCCAGTATGAGCATGAGCCGCAAATCACTTTTTGTCCATCGCTTGGCAGTTGAAGAAGCTGATAGCAGATTTGACATTTAATGAAAGGAGCATTACGTGACATCACATCTTTAGTCAGCTTGGTAAGTGATCTCCTATGCTCCTCTCTCACCTCATCATACTTTTTCAGATCCTTTTTCTTCTCTTCTTGGTTGATTTGGCTTCCTCATGTTACTAAGGAACTCCACTCCCAAACTCTAGAAGCTGAAACCTTTAAATCTAGGTTACTACCCCTGAGAATCAGTGCACCATGACGTTGTGCCCTTTGACTCTGAGATGCTCTGCTATATCATTGAAATCTCCATCTCTAGAAACAATCAAGATGTCTGCGAGAATCATAGGAGATTACATCTAATTACCAAGCCTAAACATGATGTGATGTCAGATACAAAAATGGTACAAAAAATGTATAATTTATAAATAAGAATATGAAGAAATATCACTAAAAGATAAGGGAGATTCTAATGAGATTTTAGATAACAAAAAGATCAAATGACATAATAAATATAGACGACATCAGGAATCTTACGTCATCGAGAATACATTGGATGGAATCTTATAACGCGGAGAATAATTTGAAATATTATTGGACCTAACCTTATTTAGTTTTATCAAGTGGATTAAATAAAAAATATTTAATCGTTTAATAACGATAATAATTAAACTGTAGAAAGATAAAACAACGCAAAAAATTATCGAAAAGGATAAAAAAATAATTTATGGTATTGAATTACCAAATCGTTATTTTTAGTTTCAATTACCAAATTGTTTATAGATCGATTAAAACATTATTGGACCGGATTATGGTGAAACCATCGTCAAATGGTGATGATATGCGTCGTTATAGGAGGCCATGTCAAATCGTTATTTTCAGTTTTAATTTAAGGTATTGAAGTACAAAATCGTTATTTTTAGTTTCAATTACCAAATCGTTTATAGATCAACTAAAACATGATCAGACCGGATTATGGTGAAACCACCATGAAATGGTGATGATATGCGTCGTTATAGGAGGCCATGTCAAATCGTTATTTTTATTTTTAATTTATAGTATTGAATTACCAAATCGTTATTTTTAGTTTCAATTACCAAATCGTTTATAGATCGATTAAAACATGATTGGGCCAAATTATGGTGAAACCACCGTGAAATGGTGATGATATGCGACGTTATAGGAGGCCATGTCAAAAATTTATTTTTATTTTTAATTTATGGTTTTGAGGTACCAAATCGTTATTTTTAGTTTCAATTACCAAATCGTTTATAGATCGACTAAAACATGATCGGACCGGATTATGGTGAAACCACCGTGAAATGGTGATGATATGCGTCGTTATAGGAGGCCATGTCCAATCGTTATTTTTATTTTTCATTTATAGTATTGAATTACCAAATCGTTTTTTATTTTCAATTACCGAATCGTTTATAGATCGACCAAAACATGATCGGACCGGATTATGGTGAAACCATCGTCAAATGGTGATGATATGCGTCGTTATAGGAGGCCATGTCAAATCGTTATTTTCAGTTTTAATTTAAGGTATTGATCAGTACAAAATCGTTATTTTTAGTTTCAACTACCAAATCGTTTATAGATCGACTAAAACATGATCAGACCGGATTATGGTGAAACCACCATGAAATGGTGATGATATGCGTCGTTATAGGAGGCCATGTCAAATCGTTATTTTTATTTTTTAATTTATAGTGTTGAATTACCAAATCGTTATTTTTAGTTTCAATTACCAAATCGTTTATAGATCGATTAAAACATGATTGGACCGAAATATGGTGAAACCTCCGTGAAATGGTGATGATATGCGTCGAGGCCATGTCAAAAAGTTATTTTTTGTTTTAATTTATGGTATTGAGGTACCAAATCGTTATTTTTAGTTTCAATTACCAAATCATTTATAGATCGACTAAAACATGATCGGACCGGATTATGGTGAAACCACCGTGAATTGGTGATGATATCCGTCGTTATAGGAGGCCATATCACAAAAAAAAGAGGCCCATTGGCCCATGTTTAGTTGTTTACAGAATCACTAGATTTTAACCCGCGATGATTTATTTTTTAAAGTTAGTATATATAAAATTTTACAAATTGTATCTCCTTATAAATAGTTTACAATTGTTATTAAGTAACAGTGTACCACGAGTCCACAGAACAATTGTTTTTAAACTGAGGATTTAACCCGTATTAAAGCGGCATGTTAATGATATTTTAAAATTTTATAAATATTGTTTCAAACCCGTCCGCCATATAAACTCCTTCAGAAATATAACCCGTCCTGTAATTTCTTAACCCGTCATGTGATTTGTTTTCTAAAAGTAGTGATTTTAAAATTTAATGATTATTTAGTAAATATAAAATTTTACAAATTGTATCATTCTCTATGACAGTTATATTTTAATAAACTGAGGATTTAATCTGTATTAAAGCGGTACGTTAATGATATTTTAAAATTTTATTAATATTGATTCAAACTCGTCCACCATATAACCCCGTTCCAAAATATAACATGTCTTGTAATTGCTTAACCCGTCCCGTAATTTGTTTTCTAAAAATAGTAGTTTTAAAAATTTAAAGATTATTTATTATATATAAAAGTTTGCAAATTGTATCATTCTCTAAGACATTTATATTTTATAGTTTACAATTGTTATTAAGTAACATTATACCATGAGACAATTTTTGGTTTTATACAATCTTTTCTAAATGAAACTGATTTGATATGTCTAATATTAGTGGTATTTAAAAGAAAATTAAGGATTTAATCAGTATTGAAGCTGTGGATTAATGATATTTTTTATTATTATTATTGTTGATTCAAAAACCTAACCCGCCAAACCCGTCCCGCTAAAAAACCCATTTATTTTAGTAATGTTGATCTTATTTATGATATGATTCTGAATCATTGTCTAAATATTTTAGTCGATGTGGAATGTTGAACACATTTTTCGTCAATTGGATAATATATGTCTGTTTTTAAAATTTCAAATCATAGTATATGCAGAACAAAATGATTTTTGTTTACTTCATGTATTATATGATGATTGAAAACAACTAAAAACAAATCAAACAAAGATGATAAGAGAATTATAATTCTAAATTTTAATCAAATCTTCAAAATATTTAAATGATTAAATATGGAATATCCGAACGAACAAACTTTTTATGACCAAAATTTGTAAACGGCTCGGATATCCATTGTATCCAAATGCATTTTATCCCACCCACTAAAAATGTACTTCAAAAATACTTGTAAAGATAATCAAATTTATTAAAAATTGAAATTTTGTGGGCTTGTAACCCAAATAAATTAGAACCCAAACCCGAACAAACCAAAAAATTTAAAATTTCAGTACAAATTCAGCAACAATTTTTTTCACTCAAACCGAACCAAAATTTAGGCCCTCATTGTTTCTCCATTGTCAAACTCATTTGGATTAACTTGATTGAACCATTTGGATGGAGATGGTTTCAGTAAAAAAGAACAAATGACAAATATACTCGCTTTTACAGTCATATCTTAAACAATGTTAGTTTTCTATAGATTTCTTATTTAATATTTTTAAAATTACATATTTTTACCCAAAAAACTCTAAAAATCATGAAATCACGGATTATTATTTATGTCAAAATCGCAAAATCGTGGAATTGAGTGTTTTTCCTGCCAAAATGGTGAAACTGTGGAAATGCGCTATTCCACCAAAATTGTAAAATCGTAAAATTACGGAACATATTTTCCCGCCAAAACAATAAAATCACGATTTTGGAGGGAAAATTGGGAAATACGTTTTCCCGCCAAAACCGAGAAATTGCAGAATTGTGTTTTCCGCCAAAAACGTAAAATCGTATTTTTCAGCCAAAACTCTAAAACAAGGTTTTGGCGGGAAATTGCGGACTAGTTTTTTTTTTTTGCAAAACCACAAAACCGTATTTTTTTGCCAAAACTATAAAATTCCTGATTTTGGCAAAAAAATTTAATTATTTCATGTTTTCCTCCAAAACCGCAAAATCATGTTTTTCTGCCAAACCCACAAATTCATGTTTGTCCGCTAAAAACGTAAAATTAGTTTTTATATGTTAAAATAATAATTTATTTAGTTGTAAATGTATTTTAGAGCAATAATTAAATTAATATAGCTAAGATTAAGATGATATGTTTGAGATTTGTTTGGTATTGATATTTGGGAAAAATGTCAAAACATTCGCGAACTTTCAAATTTGGGACGAAAAAAGCATGAACTTTCGAAATGTCATTTAAATCATGAAGTTTAGGTTGACCTTTTGACAAAATAGTGAAGTTTAGTTTGACTTAGCCATTTCGGGCATGCCATTAAATTTCCGTTAACAAAACGATAACGGTGTTAAATTTCCGTTAGAACTCTCCGTTGAGTCCAAACGACGTCGTTTTGAAACTCTGAAACGACATCGTTTCATTAGAAAATAAGATGGAAAAACTGCATCTGTCGGGAATCGAACAGCTGACCTACTGGACTAATGAGAGGTGCTCAACCGTTGCGCTACGATAACATTTTGGTATTGTACCAAACCGAACATATATATACTAACAAATAACTATATACAATTAATTAAAACAATATACAATTTATTAACAATAACAAAACTAAAAAACAATAACCAAACATATACAAATATTAAATATACTTCCATAAATATATATTTTGAAATTTTTAAATATTTAATTTTATATATAAAGATTTCTTCTTTATTTGGAAAATTGTTTTTTTCCTAAATTATAAAAAAACAAAAATGAAACTTATAGAATATAGTAAATTAAATATATGACATAAAATTTATACAATCTTTCTCACATAAATATAAAATTTATACAATTCTTCTCACATAAATATAGGATTAAAGATTGTATAAATTATAGGAATAAAGATTTTATAAATTATAAGATTATAGGATTGTAAAAATTTCAAAATATATATTTATGGAAGTATATTTAATATTTGTATATGTTTGGTTATTGTTTTTAGTTTTGTTATTCTTAATAAATTGTATATTGTTTGAATTAATTGTATATAGTTATTTGTTAGTATATATATGTTCGGTTTGGTACAATACCAAAATGTTATCGTAGCGCAATGGTTGAGCACCTCTCATTAGTCCTATAGGTCAGCTGTTCGATTCCTGATAGATGCAGTTTTTCCATCTTATTTTCTAATGAAACGACGTCGTTTCAGAGTTTCAAAACGACGTCGTTTCAGAGTTTCAAAACGACGTCGTTTTGACTCAACAGAGAAATCTAACGGAAATTTAACACCGTTATCGTCTGGTTAACGGAAATTTAACGGCATGCCCGAAATGACCAAGTCAAACTAAACTTCACTATTTTGTCAAAAAGTCAACCTAAACTTTATGATTTAAATGACATTTCGATAGTTCATGCTTTTTTCGTCCCAAATTTGAAAGTTCGCGAATTTTTCGACATTTTTCCCATTGATATTTGGTAATGATGTTGGATATTTGTTAAAATGAAAGCATGACTATTTTTGTCATTTTTGTCTAGATGAGAATGTGGATGAACTACAAAATGATCAAACAAACAAAAATTTATTTAAATGGATCATTTAGATAAACTACCAAATGATCAAATAAACATCATTGAAATGCATCATCCAAATGAATCATTTAGATGCAAATGTCAAATGATGAAACAAAGAGGCCATAGCACATCCGAACTAATTTTTTTTTGGGTTTATTCGGTAACAATTTTCCCAACCAGCTCAAACAGACCTGATTTGACCCAAACGGAATCGATGCCCAGGCCCTACCTCGTATTACATTACTTTCTTAATTTTGTAATTTTTTCATCCTACCCAGAGATTACCAAACAAACTGATCAAACGTTATTTTGTCAAATTCTTGGTGATATTTTACTTGTAGATAGAAATTTGAGTTTTCGAATTAGGTATGGAAAAAAGTAATGGATATAGACTATCACGTATTATTTATATGGTTCCAACATATCTCAGGACCAAACAGCAGCTACAGGCTAGTGTAATGCACTGAAAGTATCTTAAGACGATGACATCCATCGTCAAATCCGTCTATAGTTTACAAATTTGGTGTAGTGGTTTAATTGAGACCTTCCTTCAAAATCTGGCAAATAAATCAATAATCCCAACAATATCGACGAAGTCTCCTCATTACCTTAGACAAACCAACCAAACTATAGAATATAAACCAACCTAACTATAGAGTCTACACGGTCTAGTATTAAGATCTAGAATAGAAGATCATCAATAGAAAGTACAGTAAAGAGAAAAAAAAAAAAAGTTCAGTAAAGAGGACCGACTAAAACAAAAAATGAACATCTTACCGATTTTACAAGACCTTTTGGAATTTAAGCTCAAATGATTCAAGGGATTTTAAAATTTTGAGTACCAATACAACCAAACTGAATAAGAGTTCCTAAAAAGATCAACCAAGATTACGAAGAACCGACATATATGAGGAACCAGAACCAAAACTAAAACTAATAGCATTGGTGAAAGGATAGTGTATTCTTAACTATTTTATTTTCCCCCAACATCTTAAAAGGATGGATTCAACTGTAGAGTAAGAAATACACTACTAATCTACAGCCAAAAATTAAACTTCATCCAAAACTCAGCAAATACATACCAATAGTGTGAATGCAGATCTCACAGCAGATATTTCTCAACAACTGTCCGGCCAAACTTCTCCTGAACATCCTTTGGTGTTTCGACCTGACAAAAGAAAAAAGGGATTGTAAGGTTTTCACTAAATTCCCCTTTTATTGACTTTTTTCATCAGCTCAGACCACTCACCGCATTCAAAGCCTTCAAAACTGCCTTAACGGTGTTGTATGAGTTCCTTGAACCAATCACCTGAAAGTTTGGACCACAACCATACTTTAACTCCAACATAAAACAAGAATCGATGTTATATCAGTAGGAAGCAATAATGCACCTTTGATTTGATGTTTTTGAACCCCGCCAGGAGCAAGATTGTTTTGACAACTCTCCCAGCTTTCATTCCCGTCGTTGTTGGTGCAGGCCATAGATATAACTAGTTGCAGATTCAAGTTTATTAAAGACATCTAAACAGATAAGTGGCATCAATAGATCATACTGTCAAAAGGAAACTCAAATAGATACCTTGGTTTTCTTGTAAGAAGTCTGTATTGCGTGTGCAATGGTGTGCTCCTCATGCCGCTCTACGTAATGAAGATTCTGAAAGCATTTCTCATACGCCTGTTTTGTAGTTGTTAGAAATGAGACCATGAGAACTAACTAAAGAAGGTTATAGAAAGACATACAAAGGCATCATAACAGAACAAGGCTAGTTTACCACAAATTCTATGATTTATGTCCTTTGACCATTTCAAAGATCAAAATCAATATAGAAATGTAGACATTCATGCACAAACCAATATGAAAGAATCTTGTCAAACAACCTAAAGTTGAACAGAAGCTTTTCATTGATGCATTTGGGGAACAGCATCAATCTAGTTGAATTAAAGCCTTTAAGCACAAAAGAACATCAAATTTTTACAAAAAGATGCATACTATGTATTCTCGTCCTTACCTACTAAAAGCTGTTTTTAAGATTTCTATGCCAATAAAAGCTGAAATTTGAGTGGACCTACGGTAGTCGTAAATTACATTTCAGTTGACCTAAACTCAAGCTTTTAGAACATCTCATGTCCCCAACGCTTAGCAGTACAAACAAATCAAATTAGCTTTGTATCAGAATCACTTATTTGCCTATCTTTGCTATAATTAGATCCTGCCATTAGTCACAAATAAACGTAGTGTCGAGACCTGTAGTATCCATCTTTATAAGACACCACCAAACTTGTTTCTTCCATCAAAATGACAAATGGTAATGTGAGATTACCTTCTGCATTGCAGATTGGCCAGTCTCAGCTTTTGCTTTCGCATACCCAATGACACCTTCATAATTTCCGCAAACCATCAATGCAGTGTACCTTTCAACCCTGCCACCCTAAAAACACATGTCTTTTTATTATAGCCGAGCAATTGAATTAAGAGATACAAAAGAGAGAATGTCAAACAACTATACCTTTGTGACCTTAGCAACTTTTTTAACATCTATCACATGCACATCATACCCCTGCAAAAAATAAGAAATAACCTGATCAGCATTATGAATAATAAGAAAACTAGGCTAATAATTTTAGTAATGGATTGAGAGAAAAGATGTATGGCCATATCCACCATGGCCAAAGAAAAGAAAACTTCAGAACATACCAAACAAAATGTATCATAAAACTTAACGTATAAGCAAACTAAAACTCATGTAGACATGTAGCTATTAGACTACTGGCCTTCTTAAGTACTCATATGTATTTGACACTGACAACATCAAAGTATATTGATCCCATATCTTAGTTATTGTTATTATCTAATAGAACGTATGGTTAAACTTATCAGAAATTTAAGGTAACAACGTGAAAAAATGCAAACATATTTTAATATAGATATGCCGCATTGTTACTAGCACAGAAAGCATTTTAAAGAAACATAAAACATGAATTTTTTGGCTATGGACTTCTTTAAAAGAGCCAGTACAGCAGTACAGCTACAATGGTTTTCATGAAAATTTCTAAATCAAGGTGCCTCCAGCAAACTCTATTGCTTAGCAAGCCTTTCTAAATCAAGGTGCCTCCAGCAAACTCTATTGCTTAGCATGTCTGACCTATTGAGTCTGCTTCCTGTTCCCAAATGTTAGAAGCAAATTTGTTCACTGTACCTCTAGCATCTTTATTTCAAACTTCTAGACACTTTTAATCTATGTAACAAAGATCGTGACAAACTTATGTCAACTAATTTCACTGTATTAATATGTTTTGGGGGTTTTAGTTTCTGCACCGCAAAAAAACGGCACAACTAAGAGATGTGAATAAATAGAGAATCCACTTACTTTTCTGTATAACGGTTGTCTTTTCTTCTCTGTCAAAGCATTTCTGTCTTCAGCCAGTTCTCTAATCTCCTCCTCCAACCGTTTCCCCTTCTTTCCAAATGTATGATCAAGCTCAGAAAGCTTAAGCTCAAGTTTCTTGTCGATTGCATTTAGCTTCTCCAAAAGAATATCATCCCTTTCTTTCATATCATCAAACTCCTCTTCATCATCATCATCATCATTGTCATCCTTAGACCCATCAACAACAAGACGCTCTTCTCTTTCCTCACCACCACCTTGAACATTATCACGTTCGATAACTCCATAATTAGCAGGATTGTTTGGATCAAAAGCCTCTTTCCACTCAACCAACCTCATAGCTCTATTCAATTTCTGCTGGAGAACAAACTTTTCTTTCCCTTCAGCTACCTTCAAACGATTCATCAGCTCACCAATAACCCTATACTCAGGTCTAAGCTTGAAATGCTTCTCCTCAAATTTGTCTAATTTGTTCATCCACCTAAACGTCTCATCAAGTGTCTCTGCCAAATACAATCATACAACAACTTAGAACAAATCACAAACAATCATAAACCATTTCTAAACCATAAAAAAATGTTCATATACCTGACTTGGTAAGAGTCTGAAGAAGCTCCTTATGCCTCTGAAACTTCTTATTAAAGATGTCTTCTTTCTTCCTTTCTTCTTCCAAATCAATCTCATCATATTCACTATCAGAATCAGACGACTCTTCACGCCTGTTTAATTCACCATCATCTTTCAAATTCTGCTTCTTAAGCTTCTCGATAAACGGCTCAATCCCTAAGTAATCCTCCTCGTCTTCGGCATCAATGTCTTTGTAATCAAGTCCTTGTCTTTGCCTCTCCTCTCTCTCACGCTGCTTCTCTTTCTCAACCTCCGCTATAAGATCTCTCACTACTCTATCAGCTTCCGATGGTGACATTGTGAATGAGGAGAAGAAACGGTACCTCTGAGATGAGATCCATGGCGTATGATTTACGGGGAAGGAGGAGGAGGAGTAACCGGAGATTCTTGTGGGAAATGTGGATGTTGAGGAATCAAGAGTAGAGATTTGACGGGAAAATGAAGATCTAGGGTTCCGGCGAAGTAGAAGACGAGGCCAGGACGATGCTCGAGTTCTCAAAGACATCGTCAGTCAGAGATTCATCAGATGGAAATGGAAGAGAGAAATTTCAAAAACCTTTGAGAAGACAGAAATGATTTTTAGGGTTTTTGTGTGTTGACTGACATTTCTTTTACAAATGGGCTTCACTTTCAATCATGGGCCCAATTTGGTCAAGTGAGGTCAAATATGTACTAGAGAAAATGTCATGTTTTTTTTTTTTTCTTCACAAAAGCTAGTTTTATTATTATCATCACAAACCAAGATCAGATACATAAGCCCGAGTGATTTATGGGACGGCAAAGCCGGCAGGAACAAATCCGCCGGCGGGAATGAAACCCCCGGACACTAAGCCCCGACATGGGGAAACAACCGAAAAAGACGAACTAAAACATGAGTGATGATTTTACACATAAACATAACTTTCCCTTTAACCAAACAAACCAAGATCGCAAAATTAACAGGCTGTCGTCGGAGATTGAGACAACCACTTTAAGAAAATCTGATCTTCTTGCCTCACTTGGTAATTAAGAGTCTTCAGAAGAAAAACCTTGGGATACTTAGGATGGCATGACGGTGGAAACTCAGCTAAACATGCAGAGACCGTCGGGAACGCCGTTGCCGGAGATGTCGACGATTCGACTTGAACCGGTAAAAAGAACCCAAAACCTGGGCGGATCTCGCCCTAGATCCGTATTGTTGAAGCTGTGTGAGGAAACCCAAAATTAGGTCACCCAACCCGAATCACCACAACACCGACAGTGAGTGGTAAAGAGTGATCGTGATTAGGCCTAGGAATATTTAGTCAAAGAAGAAAACCACACCAAATAGCAAAATCATCAATCGAAACTGTAGATCTAACAAGAGAAATCAAGGAGGAAACGAAAATCGAAACCAACCCAGAGATCTCTCCAACCACAACTGTAAAGAGACCTAGCTAAACATAAACCAAAAAGCCAAACCGACGTCGTGACCGTGGTGGCTCACAACGCCGGCGGAATTGAAGCGGCGCTTTTGTTTTTACGAGAGAAGGAAAAGCGGATTGGAATATATATATATATATATATATTTTTGTATGAGAAAATGTCATGTTTGGGATGAAAATCGTTAATAAAATATAAGAGAAATCGGAGAAATAAGATGAAAACTGTTGAATATTCTATTATAAATAATAAAAGTAATAATAATATGTAAACGAGAAAGTTGTATTATTAATTTGGGTCATTTTGAAACCTACCCTACTTTTTAGTTTTCATTTGAAAAATACCCCTTTTATATTTCAACTGAAAATTACAAATTTTTATAGAGAAATTTTTAAAAATGCCCCTTTTCAAAAATGCCCCATTTGAGAGTCCATTTTTAAGTTTGCCCTCTTTTAATTTTTAATGACCATTTTACCCTTATTTGAAACAAAATTAGGTCCACAAAATACAAAATATTTTTTGGCGGGAAAAGTGATCCCGCAATTTTCCCGCCAAAACACTTGTAAAAACCTTTAAAATACCTTGTAAAATTTTCCCGTAAAAATTTTTCTCGCCAAAATTTTTTTTTTGCGGGAAAAGTGTTTCCGCAATTTTTTTGGCGGGAAAATTTTTGGCGGGAAAAATTTACAAGGTATTTTAAAGGTTTAACAGAGTATTTACAAGTGTTTTGTAAGGTTTTACAATGTATTTTAAAAGGTTTTACAAGGTACTTATAAGGTTTTATAAGGTATTTATAACTTGTAAAACCTTATAAAAAACTTGTAAAACCTTATAAAATAGCTTGTAAAATCTTATAAATACCTTATAAATACGTTGTAAAACCTTTTAAAATACATTGTAAAACCTTATAAATACCCTGTAAAAAACCTTTAAAATACCTTGTAAATTTTTCCCGCCAAAAATTTAACGCCAAAAAAATTGTGGAATCACTTTTCCCGCAAAAAAAATTTTTTGGCGGGAAAATTTTTTGGCGGGAAAAAATTTTACGGGAAAATTTTACAAGGTATTTTAAAGGTTTTTACAAGTGTTTTGGCGGGAAAAATTGCGGGATCACTTTTCCCGCCAAAAAATATTTTGTATTTTGTGGACCTAATTTTGTTATATTTCCTTATATATTTGTGATATCTTTTATTAAAAGAAGGGTAATTTAGTCATTTTGTACATAAAAAGGGGTATTTTTAAAAATGGACAGCCAAATGGGGCATTTTTGAAAAGGGGTATTGAAAAAGAGGCATTTTTGTGAGTCTCCCATTTTTATATGTAAAATAATAATTTTGTCCATATCTAAATTAAAAGGTGTATTTTTAGTAAAATAAAAACTAAATTAAAAAATTGAGACAAAAAAGAAAAAGGAAATTCAAAACAATTTTAGTTATTCTTATAATTATTTTTTGAGATAATGATAATCTATTTATTTTTTATAATAAATTTAACAAGATCAAATCTAAAAAATATTATATAGTCTATCTCTTAATATTTTTATGTTATATAAACAAAAAATCTCAACATAACGTAGATTACGATTTAACATCGATAGATTGATGTAATATACATGTGTTATTGATTAGATTAACGTACGACTTATAGCTTTAAACATAATATTTTTTGTTTTATTTACAAGTGTTATTGATTAGAGATAGGGTAACCAAAAACCAATGGTAATCTAATCAAAATTAGTCAAGAGATTTTGTAAGTAATAATGAACTATTAAATTTTAATCAAACGTAGGAACGTAAATCACTTGATAGGTGAATTCACAATTATTTTATATTATTTAAGAGAAATTTTTAAGGTAAGATTTATCTTTAAAATTGTTAGTTAATTCAAATATTAATTTTAAAACTAAATTAATGGATTTTCTATTTTATGTGTAAATTATTTTTAATTATTACTTACTGAAACTGTTTTAGTAAATTAATATATTAAAATATAGTTTTTAAAAGGAAAAACAAGGATATGGTATTTTTCAAACAAGAACTCATATAGATGGCATTTTTCCAAATCTCTATACTATTAAAAGAGAAGTACAAATGTACTTGGGTCGGGCTACAATTGAGAAAAATTTAAAAATGACCCGGAAACATCCTAAATGGATCTTTACAAACTTTAAAAAAAATATACAAATCGGATCTTCTAGACATATTTACACACTTTACAAATTATTAAACTCGGAAAAAAACGACACTAAAACATTAATTACGAAAAAAGCATTAATTAATTACCTAACAAAAAGGAGAATTGCGTTCAACAGTTTATGGAAATAAGATTATGCAAAATTAATCGTTGAGATCTTCATAATATTGTTTTTACGACACTAAAACATTAATTACGAAAAAGCATTAATTAATTACCTTACAAAAACGAGAATTGCATTCAACAGTTTATGGAAATAAGATTATGCAAAATTAATCGTTGAGATCGTAATAATATTTTTTGACGACACTAAAACATTAATTACGAAAAAAGCATTAATTAATTACCTAACAAAAACGAGAATTGCGTTCAACAATTTATGGAAATAAGATTATGCAAAATTAATCGCGTGGATCTTAATAATATTCTTTTTGACGACACTAATACATTAATTACGAAAAGCTTCAGTTAATTAATTACCTAACAAAAAGGAGAATTGCATTCAACAGTTTATGGAAATAAGATTATGCAAAATTAATCGTTGAGATCTTAATAATATTTTTTTGTGCACAAATATCTAATTTCTCGCCTAAACAATCTTACTTACTTTATTTACAAGTACAATCTTACAAAATCTCCAATAATACAAAATCGAATTATATATCAAACGTTAATCATATATTTTCTTGAGATGTTACTTCCTTTTTTTAAGTTTTCGCTAATCAAAACATTCCTACAATCTCGCCGTTGAATATCCTTTGACGAATCCTATACTAATATTTGGGAAGTACATCCTAAGAGTCATAACTTAGATTTTGTAAGAAATTACAATATATGCCATTAGAGATCTTTTAATTGTAATTATTTTATTTCATTTCACTAATATATATTAACGGGTCAAACGGGTTTAAAGATATCAAAAAATTTTGTTTATATAATTCATATAATTCAAAAAATATTTCGAAAAAACAAAACAATTCATATAATTCAAAATGATATTGAAAATGTTATATAGTAATCCATTATTCAACATGTTTTCGAAAATGTTATTAAAAATGTATTTATATATTGGCGAAAATTATTTTCACACATATTAAGTTACCAAAATTGAAATTCATATTAATACTAAATCTAAGTAGTTTCTATAACGGCTTTGGATAATCTACATATACATTTTTAGAGGGGATTTTGGTTTTTAATTCAAATGGGTCGGATTTTGATCCGGATTAATTCTGATCGGATCCTGGATAAGACAATTAAGGAATTTTTTTTTTAAAACAAAACGAAATTCATTTTAATTACCCATTTAATTCTGTTCCTTTAATTTATTCCCACATTTAGTTATTTTTTCATATTTAAAGATTAAGATTTGCCATATAACAATATTGCGAAAATATTTCCATATTAACTCAAACGTTAGTTTCTAAAATCTTACCTACGAGATTTTTGAGGGCATTTAATTATACCAAATTATCATTTTCATATTCCTAATCTACATATCTCTAACAACTCGATAAGCATAAATTAAAATAGTCCTTCCAAAAAATCAAATTCAGTTTCTTTATCTTACCTCCGAGATTTTAGATTGCATTTAATTAAAATAGTCTTCTTCAAAAAAATCAATTCTGTTTCTTTATCTTGTAAGCCACAATTTCATTAGTCTTCTCTAGAAAAATCAATATGGTTTCTTTACAAATATATATCCCGAGATTTTTTCTTCTACTATTAACTCACAACATTAAATTTGAAAGATTATCCTTCCAATATCTATATAAAAACGAATTATAAAAACATATTAATCAAATTTATGTTCAATTATTTGCCATAAAATCTGGACAAAATATTTAATTCATTATCTCGACAATATAATAGAAACTATTAGATTGTATTAAAAACGGATTAGTTGCATATTCCTTAAAAAAATTCGATTAAAAAGATTTGATTCTAATTTAGTTGAGGTTGCAAATAAATTTTTATTGGCAACCAAAAGATTATTGACCTAATCGGAACTCGCCTATATATACACTCTAGCTTTACATCTCCTCACATTAACAAACACACAAAGCAACTACATTTTCAAAACACTCGAAACATTCTGCTTCAAATGACTACTACATTTACATATGTTTGCATAAAAGCGCATATTTTCCTTTTGGTATTTGATGGATGAAATTATATATTGCTTTCTATTCATGAGTTTTGAGTTTTAATACATATTTCTAATTCTCTTTTCGTGTTTATTTCTTGATCTACAGAAGCACATCGGAGAATAAGACGACAGAAAAAGTTTAAGATTTGTATTGGAATATATAGGATAAGAAGGAACGTCTCTTGATGATGTTATTGCTGGAGAAAATACGGACTGAGGACTTAGGATGTTGGCATTGATTGGTCATTAATTGATCATGAGATCAATTACTTCGATATATTAATCTTAGACGATGAGGTATAATTCTTTCATGGTGGTGATACATAATTAGCATCACACGTTGCAATTGTAAATGTGTCTCATTGTTATTTTTGTATATGGAGATGCGATCAAGTATGAGTACACAATACGTAACATTTTGTGCCGACTCGCTAATGTTAATCTTTTGTCTTCTCATGTTACTACTACAATGTTACATTGTTCATCTACAATGTTACAATGTTGCAGGAAAATGTACAGAAGGAACAAGCAGAAGCTGGAACTAAAGTTTTTCTTACATATAGGTTGGCATATATACGGTACTATTTTTATTACACAAATAATAAATATATACTAAAGTGTTTTAATATTTATTTATGAAATAAAAAAAATTACAAAGCCAAATAATCTTTTATTGACATTTATAAAATTAAAAATATAATTTAAATATTATTATGTTTAAATGCAAAAAAAAAAATTAAAACATATTTTCTTTTTCCACCATACATTGAACAAATTAAAATTTGATTTTTTTTATACATTACGAGTTAAAAAGTTAACAATATAATCAAAATACTATCATGTTTCTTTAAATTTTTTATAATATTAATAATATTTGAACTCTAAAAAAATTAAAAATATATATCTGGAAACCATTTAAAGCAAACTTTTAAATTGATTTGAATTATAGGTTTTTTAAATAAAATATTATAAAAAATGACAAAATGATGTTTCTTTCACGGGACAGGGTTATATGGTGGGACGGGTTTTGTTAGATATTAATATGGGACGGTATACTACAGATGAAATTTTAGAATTAACAATCAAAATATAATAATACAATCTTTAATAATAAAGAAAACAAATAATATTAACAAAACTAATACAACTTATAATTTAAATTTTTAATTATAAAAATCGATCTGCGGTGTACCACGGGTCAATCCTAAAATGCACCATATTATAATAAAATGCAAACAACAAAATGTATATTTATTCAAATCCGCTATATAGCGTTGGTTAATGAACTGTATGTTTTCGTTTCTATATTTAAAAATTGAAACCTACAACATACTAAGCATACACTATATATATAATACATTTAAATCAAACAAAACAATAGGTTATATCTGTAGATTATTTTTAAAATTAAATTTTTAATTTTTATTTAACAAAAATATAGGCCCGCGTTGTACCGCGGGTTAATATCTAGTATTCTACGTATTAACCCTACAAATGTATTCGACTATAAATATATGATCACACCATCCGTATAAACACAAATCATTAGCAATCAACTTTACTTCCATCAATCAAACTCTTTCTCACAAATGGCTCTTAATAACGTTTTTACAAGTCTCAATGGTATCAAACTTTTCAAAACAACCTGGCGAATTCAAGTAAATATCGTGCATTCTTGGACCCAGTACAGAAGCTACACTGGCGAGACTCTTGAGATGATTTTGGCAGATCTAGAAGTAAGACAATCATTTTCTTAAACTCTTGCGTTATTTTTTTTTGTGTACTACGTTTACATCTACGATTGAATATACTTTAACCATATTATAATTTTCCACTTTTGTAGGGTACTTTGATTCATGCCACTATCAAAAAACAACAACTAGCAAAGTACCAGAAATTCATCAACTCAGGTGAATGGAGAATTATTGAGAATTTTACTTTGGCAAAAGCCATGGGAAAATTTAGGACAACTAAGCATCCCTACCGGATGTCTCTGATGAATTCAACTATCGTTACTCCCTGTCCTTCATTGTCTGATGACATGTACTTGGATTTGGCTGCCTTTGATGCTTTTTCAGATGAAGCTCAGTGCCCTGAAAATGTTTTGGTTGGTATGTATTCACATATTATATTCTACACATTCTATATTTGTGCTAAGAATATTAAGATACTAAAGCTAAATGTTTTTGCTATCAGATATCATTGGTCAGGTCGTCGATGTTGGCGAAATGAAAACTCACGACTTCAATAACAAAATTATGAAGAAACTGGAATTTGAACTAAGAAACACAAAGTCGTATTACCTTTTTTCTCTATTTCTTTTATTATCTAACAAAAAGATTACTGATTCCCCTGATTTTTTACTGCTTTGCAGTGATGAACGTTTGGCTGGTACGTTCTGGGGAAGATTTGCTGAAACCCTTATGGCCGCATGTGAAAACAGTGGTGATAAGAAGGTTATCTGTCTGATGCGTTTCGCTAAGATCACTACGTTTAAAGGTTTGCACATTATCGACGACTATAACTTTATTCTTGCCGACTCATTATAATACCTTATTTTGTCTTCCATAGGTGTACGATCAATTTCGAATGCTTTTGATATGTCTTTGCTGTTGATTGATCCCGACTATCCAGAGGCTTTTGAGTTTGTACAAAAGTGAGTTTGTATTGCTAATGATGTATGCTTCACTTTACTGTTTAGCGAATGTTAACATCATAAATATACTTACCAAATTTTTTTCTAGCCTGCCACAAGATGGTCTAGCTTTGACACTTCAAGTGCATGTTCCAAAAGAACAAAATGTTGTCAAAAAGGTTGAACATTACAACAGGTTCCCCCGTAATACCATTCAAGAGCTTCTCCATTCACCTGAGGTTGGTATATACTATTCATTCATAGATATACGGCTATGTTTATGTCTTTATTTACTTCTCTAACATTTCTTTTTAAAAAATTCTAATAGGTTGGCAAATTTAAGATAATGTGTACAATCTTCGCCATTGATACCGACTTTTCTTGGTACTACTTCAGCTATCTAAAATGTAACAAGACAACATATGTGGTACCAAAAGTGGAGGATGATGTCGTCAAAAAAGTTAAGCAAACATTTTTCTGGTGTGGGAATTGTAGAGAAAATACTACCCGAGTTGTTCCAAGGTAATTGATTATATATATATATATATATATATATGTAAAAGAGACATATATTTTAGATATATGTTTGAATTGTAAAAACAGAGTCATTACATATTTATTTTCCCTCATTTTAGATACAAGTTGATCCTCCGTGTCATGGATTCCACTGGCGAAACTAAGGTCATGCTGTTCGAAAAACATGCCACACAGGTCGTATGTTGCTCTGCTTTTAATCTCTTGGAAGGACATTTTGATGAGGTATGCAGATAGATAAACTTTTTGTTGATTTTTTGTTCATTTTTTGCTTTACTATTCTGTATTAGTTATCAAATGAATTATTTACAGATTCAAGATACAACTAACATGCCTCAAGCTTTGAAGAATTTGGTTGGAAAAACATTTCAATTTCTCGTGTCCGTTGAAAAGGATAACATAAGTGATAGTAACGGTACCTATAAGGTATCCTACGCTTGGGTTGGTCTTGATTCTGATCATCTCGAAAAGGATAACATAAGTGAAGATTGCAGATTCTTTGTTCTCGTTATCTTTTTTTTTTCCGTTTGCTAAACCGACAAATAATAAACATCTGGGCTATGAATTTCCTATAAATTGGCCAAACTACAAAAATAATATGTCAGCTGTTGGGTTTCATAAGGGCTTTATTCATAACAATATCGATTTCAACACTTCACATACACATTTTCATATACACAATAAAACACACACGGTATTAATAATCAAATCAAAAAAATTTGTAAACGAATACTTTCCCCCGCGGTGCCACTGCGGGCTCTGACCTAGTTTACTCTATTAATTTTGTCTCTTCTTACATTCTACAATGAAAACGAACGACGTATTTATAGTGTAGTTGACTTAATGAGGAAACCACTTAGAGGAGAAGTCACTTGGGGGACAAATGACTTAGGTAACAAATAACTAGGGAGACAAGAGACTTAGGGAGGAAGTAGAAGATGGATAATCACAAAAGATTATCCATTTAATGTTAATACTCCCCTTTGATTATCCATAATTTACGTACTGTCTCGTTAAAAAAAACTTTATCATGGAAAAACTCATTGGGATAAAAACTAATGACAAAGGAAAAAGAGTACAATAACGCAATCTTCTCATGAAAAAAGATAAGTATAAGAACATCTTATCTTTGTAAATTTCGTAGATGGCGCATTCTGATACTGTGAATATGCTTTCTGAATGTTGACGTAGGAAGCACCTTTGTAAACAGATCTGCTGCGTTGTCACTTGAGCGAGTATACTGGATATTAACTTCTTTGTCTTTCTCGAGTTCTTGAGTGTAGGAGAAAAACTTTGGAGGGATATGCTTCGTTATGTCGCTCTTGATATAATCTTCTTTGATTTGGGTGACAGCATGCAGAATTGTCTTCGAATAATTTTGTCGGCTCTTTACTTGTAAATATTGCACTTGCTTCTTGTATGTGGTTGATCATATCTGAGCCACATGCATTATCTGCAGGCTTCATGAAGCGCAATCATTTCTGCATGGTTTGAAGAGATGGTGACCAAAGTCTGTTTCTGAGAACGCCACGAGATTACAATTCCTTCAATTGTGAAAGCGTATCTAGTTTGGAATCGAGATTTATGCGGATCCGATAGACATTGATATGTCTATAATTTACTTGTTTTGAGCATCCATTTTTCATCATTTTAAGCATTTTTTAATCACTGTTTCATATCATTCTTTATCGTTTGTGCATACTTTGCATACTTTTCCATACATGTTGCATATTGGAGTTGTTTTCAGGTACTTTGGAGCTGTTGGTGTGAAAATTGGGGAGAAGCAAAACAGAAGCACAAGTCACTCAACCATGTTGATCGAGTATACTCAGCAGGGAGCTTCACTCAACACTCGACCATGTCAGTTCAAATACCACTCGACCAAACACTCGACCATGTCAAGTCAAACACCACTCGATCACTACTCGACCAAACACTCGACCACAACACTCATTAGATACTCGATCACATGCATCAAACTCTTCTCGATTCCGCACTCATCAAGACAACTTGAGCATAAGGAAGAGAAAGAAGAAGGAGCAACCACTCGATCACATCTACCAACGGGTTACTCAATCACATCACAAGCAGAGCAAGAGTCTTAAAGGAGCCAGCTTTACTCGACCTCCTCTACTCAATTGCATGGGTCGAGTGGTTTACTAAACCGCCTTAGATTTTCTGTCGTTTTATGTTTTAGGGTTTTCTACTATTTGCTATAAATAGGTCTATTTTCTTTGCCCAGAAAACTTAAGCTTTATCCGCTGAACAATTAGTTTTTCCAGAAATTTATAATCCAAATTACTCTTAATCTATTCAGTTTTTGCATTTAAGTTCCTCTTTAAAGTTGTTTATCTTGTTGAGATCTGTAAGTTGTGATGTTTTTAGAGGTTTTTGGGTTTGTATTCTTGATTATGTTTCTTGAGTAGTAATTAGGGTTCTTAAGAATGGGTTAGGATAGTTTAGAATCCTTAATCTGTCAGGTGGTTAAGCTTTGATTGGTTAGATCCCTTCTGGATTAGTTGTTCTTAATGCTAATTGCTTTCTGATCAACTGGAATTTGAGCCCAGGCATTTACACACCCAGAAGGTGTTATGCCTGAACCGCTAATCCCAGAGATTCGTGTCTTTGTACCAAGATGTTGGTTACAGAGTGCGTTTTAGCTTTAACTTGTTGATTGGTAATGCCTGTTACGTTAGCTTTTGTCAATGGTAATTGAGTCTGAACTAGCTTAGATTGAGGGTCTCTGTTACGGAAGTACTTTAATATGTTATTGAACTTGTTGTCTAGGGATATTTTTACTGAGCATGTTAACCACCTGATATACTAAGGAGACTTTTCTACTCGATTACCCAATCCTTAGGGATTTTTCATCCATTTGATTTCTCTGCTTACATTCTTGTTCTTTGCTTGTTCTATTGCATGTTGTTGAGTTTTTGCATTTTCTGACTGTTTTACATCATACTTGACCACACCCAATGTCTGGTAACAGACTTTGCAGTCAAGTATAGTTGTTGCATTTTCTGTCTGTTTTCACACCATACTCGATCACATCCAGTGTCTGGCAAACAGACAGTGTGATCGAGTACAAGGTTGTTTTCTGCTAGATTTTTTGTTTTCTGTATGATCACTCAGGACTGTTAGAAAAACCAAAACCTGTTTATACTTGGCTTGACTTGGTGACATCTGATCACATCTCGATTGATAGCATCACACCTAAATGGATTGACACCTTAAATGCAATGACATGATAATGCTTTAAGGAATTGAGAACTAGTTAAAATCCTACTATCAATGGGGCGCCGTTGCCATTTGGGTATTTGTTTGTTACATTTGAGATTTCAGACTTGTTTAGATCAAGTTCTATTTCAACTTTCACTTTAGTTATTAACTTTGTGTTATTCTGTTTGTCTTTGTGATTCAGGTACAACTCCGTTTTATGCAAACTCGATCAAAAGGCAATCAAAACCTCTTTTTAAACAACAAAATTGACCGCTTAGCAAGAGAACTAAGGGAACGGAGAGACACAGTAGATGTTGCGCACCCTCATCCTATACGAATGGCTGATTAACAAGATAAGCAAGGGCTGCCTGAAAATATAGGCACTGGAGATGCACCAAGAAATCACCGTCATAGGCAAGGGATTATGCTCTCTGCTGTTCAGAACAACAACTTCGAGATTAAAAATGGTATAATCTCGATGATTCATGGAAACAAGTTCAACGGCCTACCAATGGAAGACCCACTCGATCACCTGGACGAATTTTATAGGCTATGCAGCCTCACCAAGATAAATAGAGTCAGTGAAGATGGCTTCAAGATCAGAGTGTTCCCATTCTCTTTTGGAGACAAAGCTCATGTATGGGAGAGGACTCTACCACAAGGATCCATCACATCCTGGGATGAGTGCAAGAAAGCCTTTCTTATAAAATTCTTCTGCAATGCAAGGACTGCAAGACTCAGGAATGAGATATCTGGTTTTGCCCAAAAGAATGGAGAAAGCTTCTGTGAAGCTTGGGAGCGCTTCAAGAGTTACACCAATCAGTGCCCTCATCATAGCTTCAGCAAAGCCTCACTTCTTAGCACTCTTTACAGAGGAGCTCTCCCACAGATAAGAATGCTTCTAAATACTGCAAGCAATGGCAACTTTTAAAACAAAGATGTTGATGGAGGTTAGAAACTAGTGGAGAACCTGGCTTAATCTAATGGAAACTACAATGAGGACTACGACAGAACCACCAGAGGAACTACTGACTCCGATGAGAAACACAAGAAAGGGATTAAAGCTCTGGATGAGAAACTTGACAGGCTTCTCCTTGGCCAGCAGAAGCAAGTCCATTTCTTGGTTGACGACGAACAGTTTCAAGTCCAAGATGGGGAGGAAAACCAGTTAGAAGAGATAAGCTACATCAACAATCAAGGTGGCTACGAAGGGTACAACAACTTTAAGACTAATAACCCCAACCTGTCTTATCGCAGTACCAACGTAGCTAATCCACAGGATCAAGTGTATCCCTCACAACAACAGCAGAGCCATAACAAACCTTTTGTTCCTTACAACCAAGGTTTTGTTCCCAAGCAGCAATTCCAAGGCGGCTACCAGCAGTAGCAACCACCACCTGGGTTTACACCTTAGCAACACCAAGGTCCTACTGCTCCTGACTCCGATCTGAAGCAAATGCTACAACAACTTCTCCAAGGAAAAGCATCTAGTTCAATGGAGATTGCTAAGAAGATGATTGACATACACAACAAGTTGGTTTTCAGCTATAATGATCTAAATGTCAAGGTGGAAGCACTGAACTCCAAGATACGGTACTTAGAAGGCCAAACCTCTTCTACTTGTACTCCAAAACCTACTGGCCAACTTCTAGGAAAAGCAATATAGAATCCTAAGGACTATGCTCAGGCTCATGCTATCACCTTATGTAGTGGATAAGAAATTCCCACCAGAGAAAGACCTAAGGCAGTCATTGAGGACAGTGCAGACCAAGATGGGCAGGATTTCAGTTTCAATGAAGATCAAATTGACAAACCAACTGAAGTACTCGAGCCCATACTCGATGGTGATACTCGACCAACAAATCCAGTAACACCATCCACTACTCTAAAACCAGTTGCTTTTAAAAACAAGGAGAAATTCTTCGTTCCTCCTCCTTACAAGCCCTCACTTCTATTTCCTTATCAATACAAGAAAGTGTTGGCAGATAAGGATAGAAAAATGTTTGCCAAACACATCAAAGAAATTGAAATCAAGATGCCTCTTATCGATGCTCTTGTACTTATTCTGGATTCCCACCAGTTCCTGAAAGATTTGATAATGGAGAGAATTCAAGAAGTGTAGGAAATGGTAGTATTGAGTCATGAATGCAGTGCCATTATATAGAGGAAGATCATTGTGAAGAAGCTTGGCGATCCTGGTTCATTCACTCTGCCATGTTCCTTAGGACCATTGGTTTTTAATAAATGTCTTTGTGATTTAGGAGCATTTGTAAGTCTCATGCCACTCTCTGTTGCTAAGAGATTGGGGTCTACTCAATACAAATCCTGCAACATTTCTCTTATTCTAGCTGACAGGTTAGTAAGGATCCTTCATGGGCTAATAGAAGACTTACCAATCCGAATAGGAGTTGTGGAGATTCCTACCGACTTTGTAATGCTTGAAATGGATGAAAAACCCAAAGACCCTTTGATTATGGGGAGACCTTTCTTAGCAACTGCTGGAGCATTGATATCAGGAAGGGGAAGATTGATCTAAACCTTGGCAAAGACTTGGAAGCCTACTATAGAAGGTTAGCTCTTTTGGATTGAAAAAAATGGATTAGTTAGTTGATGATATAAAAGGAATTTCACCTAGTTTATGCACCCATCGCATTCATCTTGAAAATGAATCTTACTCTAGGATTGAACCTCAAAGGAGATTGAATCCTAATCTGAAATAAGTTGTGAAGAAGAAGATACTTAAACTATTGGAAGCAGGTATAATCTACCCTATTTTTGATAGCACTTGGGTATCTCCTGTTCATTGTGTCCTTAAGAAAGGAGGTATGACAGTTATTAAGAATGATAAAGGTGAGCTCATACCCACTAGAATTATAACCGGTCATAGAATGTGCATTGATTATAGAAAGTTGAATGCTGCATCTAGGAAATATCATTTTCCACTTCCATTTATTAACCAAATGCTAAAAAGATTGGCTAATCACCCTTACTACTGCTTCTTAGATGGTCATAGTGGATTTTTCCAAATACCTATTCATCCTAATGACCAAGAAAAAACCACATTCACATGCCCATATAGAACCTTTGCATATAGAAGAATGCATTTTGGGCTTTGTAATGCACTAGCCACATTTTAGCAGTGCATGACCTCTATCTTCTCGGATTTAGTTGAGGAGATGGTTGAGGTATTCATGGATGTATTTTCCATGTATGGCTCTTCTTTCTCCTCTTGTTTGTCAAATTTGTGCAGGGTGCTTTCAAAGTGTGAGGAGACAAACCTGGTGCTCAATTGGGAAAAATGTCACTTCATGGCCATAGAAGGCATAATGTTGGGGCACAAGATCTCAGACAAAGGTATAGAGGTTGATAAGACAAAGATTGAGGTTATGGTGCAGCTGCAACCACCAAAAAGTGTCAAGGATGTAAGAAGTTTTCTGGGTCATGCGGGGTTCTACAGAAGGTTCATCAAAGACTTCTCCAAACTGGCAAGACTAATGACAAGGCTGCTTTGTAAGGAAACATAGTTTGATTTTGATGAAGAGTGCCTTAAAGCTTTTCAACTCATCAAGGAAGCTCTGATCTCAGCTCCAATAGTCCAAGCTCCCAACTGGGATTATCCATTCGAAATCATGTATGATGCTTCAGACTACGCAGTAGGAGCAGTCTTGGGACAGAAGATCGATAAGAAGCTTCATGTCATCTATTATGCAAGTAGAACAATGGATGATGCTCAGGTGAAGTATGCTATAACAGAGAAGGAGTTATTGGCAGTGGTCTTTGCATTCAAAATGTTTAGAAGCTACTTGGTTGGTTCTAAAGTTATAGTCTACACGGATCATTTAACCTTGAGGCACATCTATGCCAAGAAAGACACCAAACCGAGGTTGCTGAGATGGATACTACTACTTCAAGAGTTTGATATGGAGATAGTAGATAAGAAGGGTATTAAAAATGGAGTAGCAGATCATTTGTCAAGGATGAGGATTGATGATAATTAAAATCCCCATTGATGATTAATTGCTTGAAGAACAGCTTATGGCTGTCAAATTTTTTGGTAAAGGCTTCAGCAGAAACGAGTTTTACAACCTATATGCTCTTTAAGAAGGAATGTCTCCCTAGTATGATGATCATGTCAACTACTTGGCTTATGGTGTGGAATCTCCAAACTTGACTAGTTATGAGAAGAAGAAGTTCTTCAGGGACATAAACCATTTCTACTAGGATGAGCCATATCTCTATACTCTTTGCAAAGACAAGATCTACAGAAGATGCATCTCAGAGGAACAAGTAGAAGGCATCTTACTTCATTGCCATGGTTCAGCCTTTGGTGGTCACTTTGCAACATTCAAGACAGTGTCTAAAATCCTGCAAGCAGGCTTCTGGTGGCCAACAATATTCAAAGACGCCCAAGAGTTCATATCAAGGTGTGACCCATGCCAAAGAAAAGGTAACATCAGCAGAAGAAATGAGATGCCACAGAATCCGATACTTGAAGTGGAGATCTTTGACGTCTGGGAATCAACTTTATGGGACCATTCCCTTCTTCTTATGGGAACAAATACATACTGGTAGCAGTGGAGTATGTGTCTAAGTGGGTAGAGGCCATCGCAAGCATGACAAATGATTCAAGGGTAGTTCTGAAGCTGTTTAAAACCATTATCTTCCTAAGGTTTGGTGTAGCTAGGGTGGTCATCAGTGATGGAGGAACACACTTCATCAACAAAGTTTTTGAGAACTTACTAAAGAAGCATGGAGTGAAGCATACGGTAGCCACTCCATATCATCCACAGACAAGTGGGCAGGTTAAGATCTCAAATTGAGAGATTAAAGCCATTTTAGAGAAAACAGTGGGGACAACTAGGAAAGACCAGTCTACAAAGCTTGATGCATTATGGGCATACATGACAGCTTTCAAGACCCCTATTGGTACAACTCCTTTCAACCTTCTCTATGAAAAATCTTGCCACTTGCCTGTTGAGCGAGGGCAGTACGTACCGCGGGTCAGTTCGTACGTACTGTGGGTTGGTCCGTACGGTCCACGGGATAATCCGCGATCGTAACGATCGGTTGGTCTCGACATTCCATCGTTCGAATGTTCTTGTAATGATACGAACTTCGAAAGCGTGAGGTTTCGAAATTCTTCGAGAAAAGCTTATGGAATCATTCCTTAAGGTTTCCTGAAACAGTTGTTGGGGTCGGATCCCACACACTTTCGGTAGGATCCACTTGGATCTGTCCACGTCATTATTACACAATAATCCTCTTGGATTTCTAAATACTTCATTGGACTTGACCGGTTGGGAGTTCGATTCAGTTTACTAAAGGAGTTCGATCTTTACCAGTACGGAGTTCGCTCTTATTCAACATACAGTTCACATAGAGAAAGACCGAAGCGAGGAGAATATTGTTCGAGGCTCGCGGTAGCATCAAGGCACGGGAGTTCGGAGTCAGCAAGAAAGAGTTCGGAAGGCCCACGCGAAGCCCAAGACAAGGTTCAAATTCAAGCCGTTTCGGTCAAAATGTAACTTATGTGATTAATGCGGATCAATATGATTACGAGTAGTAAATAGCCGCATTAATCATGTTTTTCTCTATAAAACAACCTCAAACGCCTGTGTTTGGGAGAGGACAATCTTTTACCTTTTACGATCAAAGCAATACAACATACTTTTTCTTTCACAATTTCATAAGGCTTTTTTACCATTTTATTCTTATCAAATTCTTTCACTTCATTTGGTTTCTTGGTTTATTTCCTGTTCGAATTCTTATTTTCATCTTTTGATTTTAGAGTTTTTCTCCACAAAAATACTTAAAGACAATCGAGTGTGAATCCGACATCCACATTTTGGCGCCGCCTGTGGGGAGTTACCGCAAAACTCTTTAATCTCAAAATCTCTCTTTCTCAAATCAAGAAACTATGGCTGATCAGCAAGCTTTGAGCAATGCAATTACTTTGCTTACTCAGACCACTACCGATCTGACCAATCAGATGGGTACACTCGCTAGTACCAACACCACTTTTGGTGAAAGGTTAAACTCAATTGAGCAAACTTTAACGAGTGTTCAAACCACCCAGACAAATTTGTCAAACGCGCAGAATACTATTTCGAGCCGTTTAGATATTTTGTCTTCAGCGCGAACAACATTTCCGCGCAGGCTATTCCAGACTCCCGCACAAAACAGGGCCGGGAGCACTCAAACTCCTCCTACAAGCCGTCCTGCTAGCACTAGCAATCAGACAACCGTAGGAGATGGGTCCAATCCAACCGGGGATGAAAATCCCCAAAATCAGGGAAATCCTGCTATTGACGAAGGACTCCTTATGGAAGAGCCTGATGTCATCCTTTCCGATGATTTCGTCAAAGTTCGTCAAGAGCTTGATGAGCTGAAATCGAAGTTTCATCAGGCGACCAGTTCGGCACCTGAGATCGATCGAGTAATCGAAGAAACTCGACGAACACCCTTCACTTCGAGAATCTTGAACCTTCGGATCAAAGATTCTCGAAAGGTCAAATTACCAACTTACGATGGTAAAGGCGATCCTAAAAATCACCTCGCTGCTTTTCAGATCGCTGCTGGCAGAATTGATCTAGAACCAGACGAGGAAGATGCCGGATATTGCAAACTATTCTCTGAGAATCTATCCGGATCGGCTTTATTATGGTTCACTCAATTGGAGCCTGAATCTATTGATAGTTTTAAGGAATTGTCCTCCGCATTCCTAAAACAGTATTCCATGTTCATGGAAAAGGCAACCTCTGATGCAGATCTTTGGAATTTAACCCAAGGTCAGAACGAACCACTTCGCAAATATATCGCTAAATTCAAAGAAGTGATAGCCAAAATTCCTGGGGTATCGCACGCTGCTGCCCTTTCTGCTTTAAGAAACGGACTCTGGCATGAATCTCGATTCCGGGAAGAAATCATTGTCAATCGTCCGAGCACCATCCAAGACGCTTTATTTAGAGCTACTAATTGGATGGAGGCAGAAGAAGAAAAGCTTAGCCTCGCTAAAAAGCATCGGCCAGCAAAATTGGTCGTTGGAAATCCAACTAAAAAATTCGAACCAAAAGATCAAAAACGGTTCGGAGTTAATCCTGCTACTAATGCCGTAGGAAAACCCTCCCCAAACAAAGGAAGATACAATTCTCCTAATACCTGGGTTAGAGATAAGAGTGCCTACTGCGATATTCATAGAGTAAATGGGCATTCCACCAAAGATTGCAGCGTACTCAAAAAGCACCTCACCGAACTGTGGGCGGCTGGAGAGCTCGCTAATTTCAATATCGAGGAGTTCGTGGAATCTTATCATAAAGAAAAAGAAGATTAATCTTATCATAAAGAAAAAGAAGATTCCGAAGCGTCCAATCCTCCTGAAAAGAAACATAAGCCCAATGGGCCTGGAACTCCGAACACTCCTAAGAAAAGGATCGATGTTATAATGGGAGGATCCAAATTATGCCGAGATTCGATCAGATCAATCAAAAGGCACAAGAAATCAGCAACAATTCAAACCGCTGTGGGTTTCCAGTCAAATGAACAAACACCTTCTATCTCTTTCGATAATTCGGATACTCAAGGATTAACAGGACCTCATGACGATGCTCTTGTGATAACTTTAGATGTTGCGAACTTCGAAGTAACTAGGTGTCTAATTGATACTGGGAGCTCGGTAGATCTCATATTTCTAAGCACTTTACAAAGAATGGGAATTAGTAAGGCTGACATTATCGGTCCACCGACACCATTAGTAGCTTTCACGAGTGACACATCTATGTCCTTGGGAAACATAAAACTACCAGTGCTCGCCGCAGGGGTACCTAAGATTGTAGAATTTATTGTTTTCGACCGTCCGGCCGCTTACAACATAATTCTCGGGACTCCGTGGATTTACCAAATGAAGGCTATACCTTCAACTTATCACCAATGTGTGAAATTTCCGACTCCTGCAGGGATCGGAACCATTCGAGGAGATCAGGAAACGTCGCGATCTTGCTACCTCATGGGACATCGTTTAAAGCTCAAATAGCAATTAATGATAAACACGAAGCAAGAGAGCACCTCGCGTTACCCAAGTGGTCTTAATTCGAGTGAAGTTACCACAGAAATTGAAATTGATTCTGAATTTCCAGATCGAAAAGTAAAAATCGGTACTGCTTTGGATTCAGAAATCAAAGATCAATTGGTAACCTTTCTAAAAGAAAATAAGCATACTTTTGCCTGGTTTTGCCTGGTCGGCCAAAGATATGCCTGGAATCGACAAAAGTATCATTACCCATGATTTAAACGTCGATCCCAGTTTTAAACCAATAAAGCAAAAAAGGAGAAAACTTGGTCCTGACCGAGCACAAGCGGTTAATGACGAAGTTGATAAACTTTTGAAAATTGGTTCCATCAGAGAAGTGAAATACCCGGACTGGTTAGCAAACCCCGTGGTAGTCAAAAAGAAAAATGGAAAGTGGAGAGTATGTGTCGATTTCACTGACATTAACAAAGCATGTCCAAAAGACAGCTTTCCTCTCCCTCATATCGATCGGCTAGTAGAATCAACGGCCGGAAACGAACTCTTAACATTTATGGATGCATTCTCTGGATATAATCAAATCATGATGAATCTCGAAGATGAAGAGAAAACATCCTTCATAACAGATAGAGGAATCTACTGTTATAAAGTTATGCCATTCGGTTTAAAAAATGCCAGGGCAACATATCAACGTTTAGTTAACAAAATGTTTGCAGAGCATTTGGGCAAAACGATGGAAGTTTATATAGATGATATGCTCGTGAAATCCCTTAAGAAATCCGAGCACATCACACATCTCGAGCAGTGTTTTAAAATTCTGAACGAGTTCGGAATGAAATTGAATCCAGCTAAATGTTCCTTCGGCGTGCCTTCCGGAGAATTCCTGGGGTACATAGTCACGGAAAGAGGAATAGAAGCAAATCCTAATCAGATTAACGCTTTCCTCACTATGCCTTCTCCAAGAAACATTAAGGAGGTCCAACGATTGACAGGCAGAATTGCTGCATTAAATCGTTTCATATCAAAATCTACTGATAAATGTCTCCCTTTTTATCAAATTCTGAAAGGGAACAAAAAATTTTTGTGGGATGATCAATGCGAAGCAGCATTTGGTCAACTCAAAACTTATCTGAAAACACCGCCGATTCTCTGAAAACCTGAATTAAATGAGAAACTTTATCTCTACATTTCAGTTTCTAACCATTCCGTAAGTGGGGTTTTAGTTCGAGAGGACCGAAGTGAGCAAAAGCCGATTTTCTACATAAGTAAATCTCTAACTAGTCCAGAAACGAGATATACCATGATGGAGAAATTAGCTTTAGCAGTGGTCGTATCCGCTAGGAAGCTCAGGCCTTATTTCCAATCTCATCCTATAGAAGTACTAACTTCCCATCCGCTTCGCTCAATTCTTCACGGGCCAAGTCAATCCGGTAGATTGGCGAAATGGGCTATCGAACTTAGTGAGTACGATATAGAATACAAAAGCAGAACTAGCGCAAAAGCACAAGTTCTGACTGATTTTCTAACCGAACATTTCGATTAATGTTTCCAGCTTCGAACAATGAAGCAGAATACGAAGCTCTTTTAGCAGGACTTCGGCTTGCTCTTGCGATTGGAGCAGAAAAAAATAATAGCTTATTGTGATTCTCAGCTAGTTGTAAACCAGTTCGCTGGAGATTACGAAGCTAAGGTTCCTCTAATGGAAGCTTATCTTTCGGCTGTCAAAAAATTAGCCGGAAAATTCAAAGAATTTGAATTAGTTCGAATACCTAGAGGAGAAAACACTTCGGCAGACGCTTTAGCTGCCCTAGCTTCTACCTCAGACCCTGAACTCAAACGAGTTATCCCAGTTGAATGTATTTCTTCGCGAAGTATTTCGGTTGAAGAAAAAGAAAACGATAACACTTCGGAGGCCGAATACATCGAAACTCCAAAACCAAGTTCCGGAAATGAAAATAGTTCACTTGTCATTACGAGATCACGAATAAAATCTCAAGATGACGGACTTACTCCACCATTGGAACTTCCAAAAAGAAAGTCAAGAAGAAAATTAAAGGATCCAGAGGTTCCCACTAAAGAACCGTCTCCAACCGAACAGTCACTTCCAAGTGATGTAGAGGTTCGTGAGACAATCGAAGATCCTGATATTCCTTCCGAACCTGAACCAAGGAAGTTTATACTCAAAGATAATACTTCCGCTAATGATTGGGGGGCTGACTGGAGGGTACCCATCAAAAATTTCATTCTTAATGGAGAACTACCATCGAACAAATGGCAAGCTCGCAAATTAAAAATTATCAGCGCTAAGTATTGTATAATTAAAGAGTCGTTATACAAGCGAGGCATCAGTGATCCGTATCTTTTATGTATATTCGGACCCGAAGTTGAAATAGTTACAAGCGAGGTCCACGAAGGGCTTTGTGGTAGTCATTCTTCAGGACGAGCAATGGCTTTCAAAATCAAGCGGTTAGGATATTTCTGGCAAACTATGATTTCAGACTGCATCAATTACGCCAAACGGTGTAAAAAATGTTAGATGCACGCTCCCCTTATTCACCAGCCATCTGAAATTCTATCATCTATATCCGCTCCATACCCCTTCATGAGGTGGTCAATGGATATAGTCGGTCCGATGCATCGTTCAACACGAGGCGTCCAATATTTATTAGTTCTAACGGACTATTTTTCCAAATGGATTGAAGCGGAAGCTTATATAAGCATACAAGATTCCGTAGTAAAGACATTCTTGTGGAAACACATTATTTGTCGCTATGGAGTTCCCTACGAAATAGTAACGGACAATGGTCCTCAATTCATTTCAAATGATTTTGAAGATTTTTGTTCCGCTTGGGGAATAAAACTTAGTTACTCAACGCCGAGGTATCCTCAAGGAAATGGACAAGCGGAAGCTTCCAACAAAACCATTCTCAGCAATCTTAAAAAACGCTTGAACGCTCGAAAAAGTGGATGGTATGACGAGCTGCAACCGGTGTTGTGGGCTTATCGAACAATCCCGAGGCGAGCAACAGGTGAAACTCCATTCTCATTAGTTTATGGGATGGAAGCCGTAGTCCCAGCCGAGCTGTATGTTCCAGGATTGCGCCGGAGCGAAGCTCCACTTAACGAGGAATCGAATTCTAAATTATTAGAAGATGTTCTCGATACAATCGATGAAAGGCGAGACCAATCCCTTATTCGACTTCAGAATTATCAACAGTTGACCGCTCGATACTATAACTCAAAGTTGAAAAACAGACCTTTAAATGTAGGAGACTTTGTTTTAAGGCGAGTGTTCGATAACACAAAAGAAGAAGGCGCTGGAAAACTCGGTATTAACAGGGAAGGCCCTTATCAAATCACTGAAAAAATCCGAAACGGTGTATACCGTTTACAAGACCTTAACGGAAACCCCGTTCAAAGGCCTTGGAACATAATCAACTTGAAATAGTTCTATTGCTAAAAGCAAACACATTCGAACTACGATTTGGCTTGATCCTATTTTGGGTAAGTATGCAGCTCGCTAAACACGAGTCCAGCTATAATATAAAAATAAAAATATTATTTCAAATCATGGAATCTTATTTTTATCCTTGAGCCTGAATATAGAGTACATTGCAAAAAATGTATAAATAAATATTTCATGCTAAACTTAGATTTAGAAGGGTCTTGAATTACGGAATAACTCCGCTCCTTGACCTGCGAGGTCAACGATGCTCATAATGCAGCCTGGCATGTTTCCGTACTCTTGAAGTCCCAGTTCGATCCAATCGGAAGGATGGGCTTCGAGGCAATGCAACTCGCGAGCAATGTCAAGGCAACGCTTCCCTAGTTCCCTTCTTTTCTTCCTAATCTCCTTTTTCTCGTCCTCGAGCTCGTCATGCCGAGTGATAAGCTGAAGAAAATAAAACGCTACGTTAGGCAATAACAAAAAGAATTAAATCACTAGGATGAAAAATACCTTGTTGATAAACTCCTCGGCCTTGACACGATCTTGGGCTGACAATCTCTCGATTAATACGATCGGAACCTGAATGCTGGTTCCCTTCCTCAACCTTCGTGACCCTTCCGGTTCGCCAGTTCTTCCCGTTTTTGTAAGTTCGATGTCTGGTGCTCCCGGAAGATCGTCACTTATCAATCTGGATGAGTCAGAAGGTTTCTCTGAAGAATTTCCTTCCTCAAACATTTTTGTAGAATTATTGTTGAAATTCAATGACAAACTACACCCACTTTATACTCGAAAATTTATTCGATTACATTTAAGAGGATTAATTGACGATTTCCCGAATCTGAAATTACTACTTTCGTGGAAAATGTAATCGAGTTAATTGCTAATTATATTCCCTAGATTAAACGCGTTAAATGAGATTTGAATAATCGGCGAATTTAAAGCGAAAGAGGGAATGTAATTAATATCGTTGGGCAACTAGCCCAATAGAATATTACAAAATAATAAAAAAAAAGAGAGTAAATAATAACTAAGAAGGAGGAGGGTTCGTAGAAGGGACTTCGTCAGATGACGAACCGCTTTCACGCTCGTCGGGCTCGAGGCTCTTTTGGTAGATGTCCCAGTACTTCTTCAGAAACCTGATGTGTTCTCGAAGACAGCTGGGAATACGAGCGATAGAGTCAAATCCCCTCCTCTCCCAGTTATGAACATCCGACTCCAAACGTCGGATTTTCCACTCAGTCCTAGCAATTCTCTCCTCAAGGACACGGCGTTTCCTTCCAAGGCGTTGCCTTTCGGAGCAGAGGGAAACGTACCTTTCGGTGATCTGCAAAGGACAGATGCGTTACGAATCTATTGGATAAAACCTTGAAATAACTAATATCGAGGTCAAACGTGTTCCATGAATTCATGGCACTCGATCTTTTCCTCCTTGGACATGGAAGAAAGGAAACAAGGAATGGCTACCCCTTGGGGAGTAAATCCATCCCCTGGTGGAAACAGAGTTTCAGCCGAGGGGAATCGTGGTGGATTGGAATCAGAAGGTTCGCCTTGGGGAGAAGCCATCGAAAATCTAAAACAAAAAGAGCTGTGAAGTTCCTTATAAAGAAATACGTCTATTGGAAATTTTCCAAAAACCAACCCTCCTTATATAGAAAAAAAAAATATGTAAGGACACTCACTCGAGTATTTATTGAAAAGAAAGTTGAACGTCAGTCCATTGATTTGACAGTTACTGTCTTTCGATTTTTGCTTGCATGCACAAACAAGACCTACGAAATATAGGTCAATCAAGTATCACTTAGCACCTAGTAGGCAAAACTTAATTTCGAGCTCAAAATTCGAAGTCAATCAATAAATGGTATCACACCTTTTTCTTAGAGATAACGAATAGTTCTCACTGGAAATTTCTCTAAATCGAACACATTTGAAGTATTGCGAAGTGTTCTAGTAAGCAGAGCTCTAACCTCGCAACCGAGAGACCGAGGAAAAACTCCAATGTTTTTCCTTTAAAAAAGGCAAGTAGGTCTGATAAGCCTATCTCTCCTATAATCTTAAACCATTTCGGTTAGGAGGACTTTGCAAACCCTCCAGGTAAAATCGATGGTTTCCACCAAAATTAAATATTTCTTCCTAAAGAAATTTTAATTAAACCCCCTTGGGAAATTTATTCAAAATAATAATAAAAGCCCCCTTGGGCAAAGAAAAACTCAAAAGCAATAAAACGGCCCCATGGCCAACAAGGCAAATTTCATGTCTTAAAAATTAAAGGGACAATCCCCCACATAAGGTGAATGCAATCACCATCATTCATTCATAGGCGAACCGCCTTCTTCTCTTGCTTGACTTGAGACAAGAGCACCCCCGACGTCATCGTCTTGAGTCGCGAGAACCACTTCAGGATTAAGCGAGCTAACGTCTTGATGAGTCTCGTTCCTCGATTCAACATCATCTCCCATAATCGAAGAGGTGACAAGACCCTGATCAGAGGGCCCCTAAGCTTGTCCCGAGGAGATTCTGTCAACATTGGTTCCGAACTCATTAAAATGAGCGCTGGGAGAACCGGTTAACATCATCTCGTCCAGAGACGAACCAATATTTGGTTCAGTCAGCGGAGGGGAATCAGCGAACTCAGAAGCAAACTGCTGCAAATTCAAATATGGCTGAGGAGCGGTATTTAGCTTAGCTTCAGTCTCAGCTAGCTCGGCACCAACCGTCTCTTTCTCTTCAGCCAAATTGACTTTTCCGTCCTCTATCTCTTTGATCAAATCGAGGTTGCTCTTCATTTCATCGCGTTCGGAGTTAAGCTTGTTCCAAGCTTTGTCTACAGCGACAAACTCCTGCACAGCGAGAAGAAACTTTTGCCCAGCTCCCTTAACCTCCTTCCGAGCATCATGAGATATTTTGCGAACATCACGATCTTTCAGTTCGGAAAGAGACTCATTCTTGCGTTCGAGCTCCTCAGCAGCAGCTTTAACCTTGATAAGCTCTGATCTCAGAAGCTCAATCTTGCCTTTAGCGAAGTTATGATCAGCAAGGGCAGTCTCTAGCTTTTGCTCTGTCTCAATCAAAGTCTTCCTTGTCTCCTCGCTGGATCTTTCGAGTCTCTCGATTTCCTCTCGGCGAGCCAAGTCGAGGCCAGCAGTCTCCTGCACAAGCCGATTGGAAGATTGCAGTTTCTCAATCTCTCCTTCAGCGGCGGCAACTTTCTTGGAAACTTTGGCAAGTTCCTCTTCGTAAAAGTTGACGATGCCATTCACGTCCAGAGTTGCCTAATAAAAGAAGATTCCTTTAAAAAAAAAATGAATGAATCGAAATCAGTTGTCTAAGGATGCAAGTAGTCAAACCTGGGAAGAATGGAATGAGTGACTGATGTACATCCTCTTAACATCAGGCTTCCACCAATCAAAGGATGGAAGCTTCTTCCCAGCACGGGTGTGGAAGCACCTAAACATATTCCCGATCTTCTCTTTGTCTGGAATAAAGTTAGTCGTGTGAGAATTGAGTTTTCTTTGAAAAAAGAATCTATTAATCTCAAACAACAAAATGATAGTTAAAGGTTACCTGCTTGGGACGAAGCTCTGGCAACCAGTCCTGAGCTCAGAGATGATCGAACCCTAGAAGTATTGCCTCGGGGGCGTCTAGGGGGTAGCATCCCTGAACCCAGCGGTTCCTTCGAAACAGTTCCTGAATTAGGATTTGTATCCTGAGCTCCAGCAGGTTCAGGAATTGACAGATTCGAAGGAGCGGCTCTGCCCTTCCTTGTGCTTTTGGGACGTCCCTGGGGCAGGGGATCAAGTTCCTCGGCCTTCCTCTTCTTCATAAGAGAAGAATCACTTGCAAGGCCTTCCTCCTCAACGGTGGCAGCGACCACGTTGTCTGCTGCTGGGATGGAGGGAGAAGCATTGTTCACAGCAACCGCCATTGACTTTGACCCTTCAAGAGATCTATCGTCAACCAGGAGAGTTTTCCGGTAGATTTTATCGTCTCCGGTGGAAGTTGCATTTTTCTTGTCTCTCCCAACTAGAGAAATTTGATCTTTGATCTTCTTGTTTGCTTCTTTGATTTTTCTCCTGTCTCGAGCATTCAGACTCGAGAGATCAATCTCAGCAGGAGGAGGGTCGACGGGGTTAGTAAGGCCCATTCTAATAGAAAATCCGGCACCGTGAATCCTTTCCAAAGTAAAGGAATTCCAATTAATTGGCCTCTCCAAGACGGCCTTGTAGAAATTGAGAAAATCGATGGATGGGACCGGACGAATTTGGGGACCTGCAAGAAAACAACGAAATGTTGAAACACAGTTTGAAATAGCATAAGAAATCTATTCAATTAAGTCCTAGTTTCTACCCAAATTCAATGACCAGTGGACTCGGAGGAGTTCAGAAGAACTCTAAATAGTAAAGCTATTTATGCGGAAGAAGAACCAAAACTTCCTCCAGGCGTTGTCCTTTAAGGGCAGGCTGTCAATAAGACTCCGATCCGCGATCGGATAAAGGGCATAATACCCAGAAGTTCGGGATTCGCGAGCCTGGAAAAGCTCCAACAGTTCGCAAAGTCCCAGCGAGTAGCCAGCCTCCGCCGCAACAGTAAAGGTACACAAAAGATACCGGAGCATGTTGGGCGACATCTGAGAGAAGGCAATTCCCAGACGGTTGAGGTATGTGAGAAGTATCTCGGGAAGGGGAAAGAATAAGCCACATCCTTTGAAATAAATTTCATAGGCACAGCAATAACCTTCTCGCCCCGACTCAGGAGACTCGAAGGGCTCCGGAACTATCATCTCTACCTCAGGAGGGATGTGACATAGTCTGCGAAGATCGTCGAGAGAATCGACAGTCGATTCACTCTGAGGGTGAAGATCAAACTCGTCTCCGGTATGGATTTGAGGTTCGGATCCATCACCCATGAGAGTTTCGAGGTCATCAACTTCATACTCGCGAAATTCGGAAGAAAGGTTCGACATCTTACAAAAAGGATTTTTTACCGAAAGGAAACAATGACTTCTGTAATAAGAATGAAAGTTCTCCAAGTAAATAAGATAAGATGGAAAAGAAATTTTACCTCTTAGAACCCTAGAGTATGATGGGAAACCGCCTCGAGAGTATTGGGAAGTGGGACAGTTTTCCCCGTGGTATTAATATAAAATTAGGAAATTAATGATGACGGTTGTCAGGGAAATCAAATCATCTGATTATCCGAGATCGGAGTAACAGCGTAAAACATGGAGAAATTCCAGAATGTTAAAGATCTCGAGTCATTAATTACTGTTTACTTAAGTCTTCCAAGCCGAGCACTCAGCTCGCAAGACTTGGGGGGCTAAATGTTGGGGTCGGATCCCACACACTTTCGGTAGGATCCACTTGGATCTGTCCACGTCATTATTACACAATAATCCTCTTGGATTTCTAAATACTTCATTGGACTTGACCGGTTGGGAGTTCGATTCAGTTTACTAAAGGAGTTCGATTCAGTTTACTAAAGGAGTTCGATCTTTACCAGTACGGAGTTCGCTCTTATTCAACATACAGTTCGCATAGAGAAAGACCGAAGCGAGGAGAATATTGTTCGAGGCTCGCGGTAGCATCAAGGCACGGGAGTTCGGAGTCAGCAAGAAAGAGTTCGGAAGGCCCACGCGAAGCCCAAGACAAGGTTCAAATTCAAGCCGTTTCGGTCAAAATGTAACTTATGTGATTAATGCGGATCAATATGATTACGAGTAGTAAATAGCCACATTAATCATGTTTTTTTCTATAAAAACAACCTCAAACGCCTGTGTTTGGGAGAGGACAATCTGTTACCTTTTACGATCAAAGCAATACAACATACTTTTTCTTTCACAATTTCATAAGGCTTTTTTACCATTTTATTCTTATCAAATTCTTTCGCTTCATTTGGTTTCTTGGTTACTTTCCTGTTCGAATTCTTATTTTCATCTTTTGATTTTAGAGTTTTTCTCCACAAAAATACTTAGATTCGTGAAACTATCAATCTCTCCCCGGCAACGGCGCCAAAAAGCTTGATGTGTGTGTTAATTCGCTTAAGTTTTTTACCTCAAAAAACCACACGACTGCTGCAAGTGCACAATGAATCGGTTTAGTATTTAAGGATCGAATCCCACATAGAGAGAAGTAGTTCGGAAGAATCTATTAGAACAAGTAAAGCTAGAAGAAAAGAATAAAAAGGGGTTGTTGGTTGTCACACATGCAATGAATAAATAAGAAAGCAAGTAAATAAAGCGAGTAAATAGCAAGTAAATAATATGAGAAACAAACGTTGGGCATGAAAGGATCGCAGGGGGTTCAATGTTCGTTATCTAAGAAATACTAGAATTAGGCTTGTTTACTTCCAAGTCTCGGACATACGAAACACTAAAGATCGGCTTATCCTAGGTTATATAATAAGTCGGCTAAAATTCTTATACTCCGTTACTCAACCTACGCAGGAAACAGCACCAAAAAGCTTGATGCATGTGTTGATTCGCTTCAGTCTTTTACCTCAAAAGACCACACGACTACTGCAAGTGCACAGTGAATCGGTAGTAATATTTAAGGATCGAATCCCACAGAGAGAGAAGTAGTTCGGACGAATCTATTAGAACAAGTAAAGCTAGAACAAAACAATAAAAAGAGGTTGTTAGTTGTCATAAATGCAATGAGTAAATAAGAAAGCAAGTAAATAAAGCGAGTAAATAGCAAGTAAATAATAGGAGAAACAAACGTTGGGCATCAACGGATCGTAGGAGTTTCAATGATCGTTATCTAAGAAATACTAGAATTAGGTTTGTTTACTTCCAAGTCGCGGACATATAAAACACTAAAGATCGGCTTATCCTAGGTTATAGAATAAGTCGGCTAAAATCCTTATACTCCGTTACTCAACCTACGCAAGCAACAACACATATATCAAAGAAATAAGATCAAGTTCGATTCTATACCATAAAGCCCTATAACTAAGTGGTGCGTGCTTGTTATAACACGATACACATTCGTAAGCTAAATCTAGCATATTAAACAACCTTGTGAGCGATTTGAACACTTGGGATCACGAGTTAGGTCATGAATCTAACTACATGCATTAAGAGAAAACTTACTTAGAAAGAATACATTGTAAACGATCAAACAAAACCCTAAGTATCGCCACCTAGACGATCGATCATGTCCCCCCTTTGATTAACCCTTTAAACCCAACTAGAAAACTACTCTAGAATGGTTAGAGATCATCAAAGTAAAGTTTGATAAACTTATAAGAAATAGATGAATAAGAACTGAATAGGGTTTAGAGATTACTTCTTTGACTGTAGAATACAAGAGGTAAGACTTCACCTTAATAGATCTTAGAGTAAACAAGAGAAAATAGAGAGATTTGGTGGACTTCAAAGCTTTGGAAAAGGTAGAGGACGACGGCTGCATCTCTAGGGTTCTCCTTTGGCTTCTTCGTGAGTGAACACCTAGGTTTAGGGTTTACATCGAGTATTTATAAGTCTTGGAGACCAAGGAGTCGGTTTAGGGGTAAAAACATCTTTTCCTGTGAATTAGGTTAAGTGCAGCTCGAGTCTCTGGACCGGTCGGAGGCATTAGTGACCGGTGGTGAGAGTGGAAGGCAGCCCGGGCATGGGCCTTATGACCGGTGTGGCCTTGAAGCTCCAGAACGGTTGCATAGCTTCTGGCCGGTCTGGACATGTTTTCATTCTTGTGGTCATAACTTCCGAATTACTTGTTGGATTGCTATGATTCAACTTCGAGGCGAATGTTGACTCTTCTAGCTTTCCATAACCACATATATCTCTGGATTTTCTAATCGGGAAGACCTCGAACGGACGCCATACTTCCGACGTACATAAACTGTCTTGAAACGGGTTTTGATCGCCTTTTGGTCTTTAATACTCAAAAAATCTTAAAACCTTCTTGACTCCTAAAATACTTGAATATCACCTCTTCGCTCTTAAATAACTCCAAATGCTCCCTAAAATATAAGAAAAAAAATAGCAAATATGGACGAAAATCCCATGTTATCAGTAGACTCTCGGTTAATTTTTGGAAATCGAAAATAACAAATTTTTTTTAACTTTTTTTGTTAATTCGGTTATTTTTGGCTAGATTCGGTAATTTTGTTTTATTCCGTTTGGTTTAGGTATTAGTGAAAATCGGTCTAATTTTGGTACAGTTCGTTTAAAAAGAAACCAACTACTTGAAAAAACGATAAGTCTACCCGAACAGTACCAATATCGGGTAACCGAAGCTAAATTAAAAGCTTATTGATCAGTTCAGTTGAGAGAACCACAATTAACCTGAATAGTAAAAATCATGGTTCAGTTTCTCAATTGGTTATTTATCCTAGCCATAACCGAATATTATCTTTCTGAAACTTATCATCTAAATCAATACAATAAAAACAAAACAAAATCTTTATAGTCTGCCACATCAGCTTTTTGGTGTTGTACTGTTGTTAGATGTTGACACCTCATTTAAAAAAACTAACCAACCTAAAATAAATAATTTATATTAGTTCTGTACCTGCCACATCAACTTTATGTTAGAAGACACCCCATTTTTAAAAAACAACCATTCAAATTAAAATATATAATACACATCAACATTTTAAAGTTTATGATAGTGACACATGAATTTCTAGTTTATTCAAAGAAAAAACAAAAACAAATGAATACCTCATTGTTTCTTCTAGATCTTTTTTTTTCACTGCATCATGTCTTCTATGTTCAAACTCTTCTAGAGTTGAGACATAATTCATTTTAAACATTTTTCTATTTCACTTCTAACTCATTGTTGATTCTGAATATTAAGAAAAACAAAGCGAAAGTGAAATCGATGATAGTCTGCCCCGTATGATTATCAATGTAATCTCGTGGTTTTCAATCTCTATCTAGGTTCTCTAGATTTTTGTTTAAATTATTTTCTTCTTCCAAAATTAAAATTTTTATAGATAACCTAGTTTTTTAGTAGAAATCAGGGTTTATAATTTCTTACTTTGGGTTTTAGTAGATATGATGGTTTATATTTTCGTAATTTTATTCATCAGACTGAAACATGAAACGTCAGAAGTCTCACAAAGTGACACTGGCTAAATGATCAAAAATAATATTTAGTTGTGGAAATTGACTACTTGAATTTGGTTCAAAGCTTTTACCAAGACCCGACATCATTACGAGACGTGAGTACAAGCACATTAAATTCGACAACAAGACATGATATTTAAGATTAAATAGATTGAAGGATTGAAATTATTTTACGACGTTTACCAAATCAAGATTTGGTCATGATTGCTGAACGGATGCAAGAGTTTAGCTCAAAAACTATTGAATTGGTGACTTAGACACCAATAGTTCCAAAACTATTTCTAATTTGAAATTACATTTAACATAAAAATATATATATATTTATAGATATCCAATAGAGTGGATACTCATCGAACTAAAATAAAAACTTATCACTTAAAATTGTTATTCTTCTAAATCAAAATGAAAGGTAAACAATAGAAGGGAGAAAATCTTTGAATTTATTATCACTGGATTTTTTGCACATTTAGTCTTAATTACTACTAAAATGAAATGTAAACAGTAGAAGGGAAAAAATCTTTTGTTTTATTCAATAAATTTAATTTCTAATATTTCGTAATATCTTTCTTTATAAAGAAGAAAAAGATTTGCAAGAATACCATTTTTGATAAATAAATTAAGAAACTAGCTTCTAATATTAAAAATATAATAATTAAACATGGAAGGTAGTGTAATGAAAAATTTGACCATGGTGATTTTGGTTATGGTCATGGTGGTGGTAATGACTATGGTGGTCGTGGCAGCATCACCTGTGATAATAGCGACCATGGTGTTGGTGGTTGTCATGAATATAATTGGGATATTGACGGAATATAATTTCATAATTAAGTTATCATGGAATTTCTCCAAATCAGCAAAATTTCGTTAGAAGCTATTTAAATATGTGAATTATATTTTATATTGAGAAAACAACAGAGATGTGGCAGTGCTAGTGCATAAAAATATTGAGTACCAACTCTTGTTCAAAAGAAATGTGAAATATATTGGATATCTAAAGTGACATCCAACCTCAAACTTAAGTGAAACATAATCCCGTCAAAGTAAAGAATCCCACCACCGTCGAAACATTACATATGGTTTCTTATTATTAGACTACAATATAAGATAGAGAATTTGACACCGGCAAATTGAAAGAGAGGAAACTAAATCCTTATGAATTTATTTAGTTAAATAAGACCGTCTTTATTATTCTTGAACTTACGAGCCCAAATATGCTTTCCGTTGATCCGATACTTTTTTTTTTCCTCGCCGTTGAGAATACGATCTACGGTAACAACCGAGTCCAAGACCATCTTCGCGTATAGTGGTTGTTGCTGACCATTGCAATTGGTGTTTTCGTTGGAGGAACTACCACCTTCCTCTTGCATGTAAACGCTTTCAACACAATTTTCTCCATATATCTCGGTGAAGAGATGATACACCTCAGCTTGTGACACGGGAAAACCACGAGAAAACGTTAGAAATACCGTCCGTTCTTTATCAGTCGTGACATAGGTAGCGTTCCAGCCCCAAAGACCATGAGGAAAAAGAAATAAATTTGTGTTTATAAGATTATCCCTGGCAACGATATCAGGCAATACATTGATGCTCCCAAAAGTCGGATGAGGAAAACCGGGAATGATGAGAGGGTGACGGAGTTTGGTGACGAATGAGCATGATGAAGGCGGAAGAACTCGTTGAAGGATATCAGAGAAAATTCTAGAACAAATAGTGGTTAAAAAGTTCTTTATTCCCGTAATGGCAGTGTATCGATGTTTGTGGAGTATTTGAAGGGATATGTCCTTTTTCATGAATCTCTCGGTGAGAGGGATCTGATTGACATCATTTGGGGGCTGGTCGGATTCAAGGCACTGGAAGCACAAGACAGCCTCGTTAGCGAGATCTACAATGAGTAGATCGCTAAAGACCGTGATGATGGAGAAAATGTTTCCGAAACCAAAGTCTTCAAGCCAAAGCCATGTGGCCATGACAAGAAGTGATTCAGCCGGTGGTCTTAAGAATTTTAGGACCAGTTTAGAGAAAATCTCTCTGTCTTGTGCATGGAAAGCATGAAGTTGTTCTACGGTGGGATGTGACATTATCGATTTCAGTTTGAAAAAAATATTTTACAAAAATTTTGGAGAATGGAAAAGCGATCGATAAATTGTTAGAATATATTGTTGTTACTATCTAATCGGTTCGTTTTATACAGGCATGTGGGTCAAACACTTTTAAAAGGTTACTTAAGATAAGAAATGTGAGGATTTGATTAGCTAAGCTAAATTCGTATCGGTCTATGTAGAAGTTCTACCACAACTTATAGGTTTTATGATAGTTTTTAAGTAGCGGTTACAATATATTTCCAAGCTATGGACATTTTAAAGTTTATTTTGTTCTATGTAAATTTCACCCCACTAGCAATTTTTCTTTTTGAAACATATTTGGCTACTCACATTGAATTCTACCTAAAACAGAAAAAAGAAAGAAACCCAAACTAAAAATTAGTTTATAGGTTTACATGTTTTGTTGCAATTCAGATTATCAAAATATATGTATATGTTAAGTGCATTTTAAAAATTTAGCAAAATCATTTTTACTATATGGGTCTAACTATAATGGGACACAAACTTTTTTGCCAGCCTTATATTCATTGTATGTTGTGTATTTACATTTGGACATATTAGAAATTATATTTATGATATACTTTGAAATAATTGTTTATGGTGTCCTTTCTTTACAATCCCATGCCTTTTCTTTTTATCTAGCTAATTAGAGAATATATAATGTTTTGATTTATCTTTTACTTTTTTTTATTATTATTGGTAATGGAAATTTCAAAAAGGATAGATACATTTTTGGATAATTTGGAAATCTTATGACCAAATTTGGATAAAAATATAGGACAAATTTGGTTAGTCAAAGTTGTTAAATTTTATTGAATTCAAATTGGGTAACTCATAAATTGATTAAGATTTACAATTATTAGTTAAATCTATGAATAATTGAATTTCAATTATTGAATGTAAATTCAATTCCAATGATAGTCCAATTATAAATACATAAGATATATGTGTTAATTTTTTAATTGAGCTTTGGCTATATTAGATACAAATTTTTAAAACACATTATTTTATTTTTGTCAACAGCTTTATTAGATTGACTCAGATGAGCCAATATTAGAGATTGCTGTTTACATAGGTGATAAGTTGTGGCTGGGTATGAACAGATCGTGCCAGTTTATCCGCTTTCACATTTGTAGTGCGAGAAACAAAAGATAATGAAAAAGAATCAAACTCTTCCTTGTCACTTTGAATCGTCTCTAGGTATGTTGTGAACGCGGGCCACTCTTGCGGGGAAGACACCATCTTCACCAGGTCAGAGCAGTCTGTAAGGAAAGTTACTTCTCTCTTGTGTTGGCCGATCATACATCTCATCGCCCAAATTAATGATTCGACCTGTGCGTGGAGTGATGTTAAGTTTCTTCTAAGATTTGCAGCTCCCATATCTTGTGTTGAATCGTTTGTTCGTACAAAACCATCTTATTCCCGAACAACGATCACTTTTTTCCAAGAACCATCTATGAAACACCGATAATCATTTTTGTGTTGCCCTATAATGTCAACTCTAGAATGTGAGTGGTTATTCGCCACCACCGAGTCTAGATTGTCATCCGTGATTTCGACCCGCGCTAACTGCCAAGCTTGCTCCTCATTCTCTGCTATCTGCACTGTCTCTGGAGGACTTATATCTATGTTATTATAAATTTATCCTTTCTAGCTTTCCATAGATACCAAAGAATCCAAAGGAACGTGGCTGAGTAGACATCAGATGAAATCCTCCAAAATAAATAATCCATATTTGTATAGAGTGAACCTGAAGGAAAAACTTCGGGTGCCGTTGAAATCTGTGATAAAGCCCATGTTTGGCGTGCAGGCATGCATTTAAATAGGACTTGATTAATTGTCTTTTTAGAATCCCCGCACCTGTCACAGCCTACATCACAATTAATATCACGTTTCCGAAGATTTGTTGTAACCAAAACACACCCTCGTGCCACATAAAATGCCGTTTGGGAGGATACTTTATCTTCCACGTGAATGCTCTAAGTGGTGTAATATTTGGCCCGCATTGTGGATGTAGGATTCACACTCGATTGTCTTTAAGTATTTTTGTGGAGAAAAACTCTAAAATCGACAAATGAAAATAAGGATACGAAAAGGAAAGTAACCAAGAAACTAAATAAAGCGAAAGAATTTGGTAAGAATAAAATAGTAAAAAGCCTTTGCGAAATTATGAAAGGAAAAGTATGTCGTATTGCTTGATAGTAAGAGGTAAAAGATTGTTCTCCCCCAAACACATGCGTTTGAGGTTGTTTTTATAGAGAAAAACATGATTAATGCGGCTATTTACTACTCGTAATCATATTGATCCGCATTAATCACATAAGTTACATTTTGACCGAAACGGCTTGAATTTGAATCTTGTCTTGGGCTTCGCGTGGGCCTTCCGAACTCTTTCTTGCTGACTCCGAACTCCCGTGCCTTGATTCTACCGCGAGCCTTGAACAAGATTCTCCTCGCTTCGGTCTTTCTCTATGCGAACTGTATGTTGAATAAGAGAGAACTCCGTACTGGTAAAGATCGAACTCCTTTAATAAACTGAATCGAACTCCCATCCGGTCAAGTTTAATAATGTATCTAGAAATCCAGGAGGATTATTGTGTAATAATGACGTGGACAGATCCAAGTGGATCCTACCGAAAGTGTGTGGGATCCGACCCCAACATTTAGCCCCTCAAGTCTTGCGAGCTGAGTGCTCGGCTTGGAAGACTTAAGTAAATAGTAATTAATGACTCGAGATCTTTAACATTCTGGAATTTCTCCATGTTTTACGCTGTTACGCCGATCTCGGATAATCAGATGATTTGATTTCCCTGACAATCGTCATCATTAATTTCCTAATTTTATATTAATACCACAGGAAAAACTGTCCCACTTCCCAATACTTTCGAGGCGGTTTCCCATCATACTCTAGGGTTCTAAGAGGTAGAATTTCTTTTCCATCTTATCTTCTTTACTTAGAGAACTTTCATTCTTATTACAGAAGTCATTGTTTCCTTTCGGTAAAAAATCCCTTTTGTAAAATGTCGAACCTTTCTTCCGAATTTTGCGAGTATGAAGTTGATGACCTCGAAACTCTCATGGGTGATGGATCCGAACCTCAAATCCATACCGGAGACGAGTTTGATCTTCACCCTCAGAGTGAATCAACTGTCGATTCTCTCGACGATCTTCGCAGACTATGTCACATCCCTCCTAAGGTTGAGATGATAGTTTCGGAGCCCTTCGAGTCTCCTGAATCGGGGCGAGAAGGTTATTGCTGTGCCTATGAAATTTATTTCAAAGAATGCGGCTTATTCTTTCCCCTTCCCGAGATACTTCTCACCTACCTCAACCATCTGGGAATTGCCTTCTCTCAGATGTCGCCCAACATGCTCCGGTATCTTTTGTGTACCTTTACTGTTGCGGCGGAGGCTGGCCACTCGCTGGGACTTTGCGAACTCTTGGAGCTTTTCCAGGCTCGCGAGTCCCGAACTTCTGGGTATTATGCCCTTTATCCGATCGCGGATCGGAGTCTTATTGACAGCCTGCCCTTAAAGGACAACGCCTGGAGGATGTTTTGGTTCTTCTTCCGCATAAATAGCTTTACTACTCAAAGTTCTTCTGAACTCCTTCGAGTCAACTGGTCATTGAATTTGGGTAGAAACTAGGACTTAATTGAATAGATTTCTTATGCTATTTCAAACTGCGTTTCAACATTTCGATATTTTCTTGCAGGTCCCCAAATTCGACCGGCCCCATCCATCGATTTTCTCAATTTCTACAAGGCCGTCTTGGAGAGGCCAGTTAATTGGAATTCCTTTACTTTGGAAAGGATTCACGGTGCCGGATTTTCTGTTAGAATGGGCCTTACTAACCCCGTCGACCCTCCTCCTGCTGGGATTGATCTCTCGAGTCTAAATGCTCGAGACAGGAGAAAATTAAAAGAAGCAAACAAGAAGATCAAAGATCAGATTTCTCTAGTTGGGAGAGACAAGAAAAACGCAACTTCCACCGGAGACGATAAAGTCTACCGGAAACTGCTGGCCTCGACTCGGCTCGCCGGGAGGAAATCGAGAGACTCATAAGATCCAGCGAGGAGACAAGGAAGACTTTGATTGAGACACAGCAAAAGCTAGAGACTGCCCTTGCTGATCATAACTTCGCTAAAGGCGAGATTGAGCTTCTGAGATCAGAGTTTATCAAGGTTAAAGCTGCTGCTGAGGAGCTTGAACGCAAGAATGAGTTTCTTTCCGAACTGAAAGATCGTGATGTTCGCAAAATATCTCACGATGCTCGGAAGGAGGTTAAGGGAGCTGGGCAAAAGTTTCTTCTTGCTGTGCAGGAATTTATCGCCGCAGACAAAGCTTGGAACAAGCTTAACTCCGAACGCGATGAAATGAAAAGCAACCTCGATTTGATCAAAGAGATAGAGGACGGAAAAGTCAATTTGGCTGAAGAGAAAGAGACGGTTTGTGCCGAGCTAGCTGAGACTGAAGCTAAGCTAAATACCGCTCCTCAGCCATATTTGAATTTGCAGCAGTTTGCTTCTGAGTTCGCTGATTCCCCTCCGCTGACTGAACCAAATATTGGTTCGTCTCTGGACGAGACGATGTTAACCGGTTCTCCTAGCGCTCATTTTAATGAGTTCGGAACCAATGTTGACAGAATCTCCTCGGGACGAGCTCAGGGGCCCTCTGATCAGGGACTTGTCACCTCCTCGATTATGGGAGATGAAGTTGAATCGAGGAACGAAACTCCTCAAGACGTTAGCTCGCTTAATCCTGAAGTGGTTCTCACGACTCAAGACGACGACGTCGGGGGTGCTCTTGTCTCAAGTCAAGCAAGAGAGGAAGGCGGTTCGCCTATGAATGAATGATGGTGATTGCATTCACCTTATGTGGGGGATTGTCCCTTTAATTTTCAAGACATAAAATTTACCTTGTTGGCCATGGGGCCGTTTTATTACTTTTAAGTTTTTCTTTGCCCAAGGGGGCTTTTATTATTATTTTGAATAAATTTCCCAAGGGGGTTTAATTAAAAATTCTTTAGGAAGAAATATTTAATTTTGGTGGAAACCATTGATTTTACCTGGAGGGTTTGCAAAGTCCTCCTAACCGAAATGGTTTAAGATTATAGGAGAGATAGGCTGATCATACCTACTTGCCTTTTTTAAAGGAAAAACATTGGAATTTTTCCTCGGTCTCTCGGTTGCGAGGTTAGAGCTCGACATACTAGAACACTTCGCAATACTTCGAATGTGTTCGATTTAGAGAAATTTCCAGTGAGAACTATCCGTTATCTCTAAGAAGATAAAAAGGTGTGATACCATTTATTGATCGACTTCGAATTTCGAGCTCGAAATTGAGTTTTGACTACTAGGTGTTAAGTGATACTTGATTGACCTATATTTCGTAGGTCTTGTTTTTGCATGCACGCAAAAATCGAAAGACAGTAACTGTCAAATCAATGGACTGACGTTCAACTTTCTTTTCAATAAATACTCGAGTGAATGTCCTTATATATTTTTTTCTATATAAGGAGAGTCGGGTTTTGGAAATTTTCCAATAAACGTTTTTCTTTAAAAGGAACTTTACAGCTCTCTTTTTTTTTAGATCTTTCGATGGCTTCTTCTCAAGGCGAACCTTCTGATTCCAATCCACCACGATTCCCTTCGGCTGAAACTCTGTTTCCACCAGGGGATGGGTTTACTCCCCAAGGGGTAGCCATTCCTTGTTTCCTTCCTTCCATGTCTAGGGAGGAAAAGATCGAGTGCCATGAATTCATGGAACAGGTTTGACCTCGATACAAGTTGTTTTTAAGGTTTTACCCGATAGATTCGTAATGCATCTGTTTTTTGCAGATCACTGAAAGGTACGTTTTCCTCTGCTCCGAAAGGCAACGCCTTGGAAGGAAACGCCGTATCCTTGAGGAGAGAATTGCTAGGACTGAGAGGAAAATCCGACGTTTGGAGTCGGACGTTCATAACTGGGAGAGGAGGGGATTTGACTCTATCGCTCGCATTCCCAGCTGTCTTCGAGAACACATCAGGTTTCTGAAGAAGCACTGGGACATCTACCAAAGGAGCCTCAAGCCCGTCGAGCGTGAGAGCGGTTCGTCATCCGACGAAGTCCCTTCTACGAACCCTCCTCCTTCTTAGTTATTATTTATATATATATATATATTTTATTTTGTAATATTCTATCGGGCTAGTTGCCCAACGATATTAATTACATTCCCTATTTCGCTTTAAATTCGCCGATTATTCAAATCTCATTTAATGCGTTTAATCTAGGGAATATAATTAGCAATTAACCCGATTACATTTTCCACGAAAGTAGTAATTTCAGATTCGGGAAATCGTCAATTAATCCTCTTAAATGTAATCGAATAAATTTTCGAGTATAAAGTGGGTGTAGTTTGTCATTGAATTTCAACAACGATTCTACAAAAATGTTTGAGGAAGGAAATTCTTCAGAGAAACATTCTGATTCATTCAAATTGATAAGTGACGATCTTCCGGGAGCACCAGACATCGAGCTTGCAAAAACTGGAAGAGCTGGCGAACCGGAAGGGTCACGAATATTGAGGAAGGGAACTAGCATTCAGGTTCCAATCGTTTTAATCGAGAGACTGTCAGCCCAAGATCGTGTCAAGGCCGAGGAGTTTATTGCTAACTGTGTCATCTTATTTTCTTCAGCTTATCACTCGGCATGACGAGCTCGAGGACGAGAAAAAGGAGATTAGGAAGAAGAGAGGGGAACTAAGGTAGCGTTGCCTTGACATTGCTCGCGAGCTTCATTGCCTCGAAGCCCATCCTTCCGATTGGATCGAACTAGGACTTCAAGAGTACGGAAACATGCCAGGTTGCATTATGAGCATCGTTGACCTCGCAGGTCAGGGAGCAGAGTTATTCCGTAATTCAAGACCCTTCTGAATCTGAGTTTAGCTAGAAATATTTATTTATACATTGTTTGCAATGTACTCTATATTCAAGCCCAAGGATAAGAATAAGATTCCATGATTTGAAATAATATTTTAATTTTTATAATATAGCTGGACTCGTATTTAGCGAGCTGCCTACGTACCCAAAATAGTATCAAGCCAAATCGTAGTTCGAATGTGTTTGCTTTAGCAATAGAACTTTTTCAAGTTGATTATGTTCCAAGGCCTTTGAAAGGGGTTTCCGTCAAGGTCTTGTAAACGGTATACACCGTTTCGGATTTTTTCAGTGATTTGATAAGGGCCTTCCCAGTTAATACCGAGTTTTCCAGCGCCTTCTTCTTTTGTGTTATCGAATACTCGCCTTAAAACAAAGTCTCCTACATTTAAAGGTCGTTTTTTCAACTTTGAGTTATAGTATCGAGCGGTTGACTGTTGATAATTCTGAAGTTGAATAAGGGATTGGTCTCGCCTTTCATCGATTGTATCGAGAACATCTTCTAATAATTTAGAATTCGATTCCTCGTTAAGTGGAGCTTCGCTCCGGCGCAAACCTGGAACATTCAGCTCGGATGGGACTACGGCTTCCATCCCATAAACTAATGAGAATGGAGTTTCACCTGTTGCTCGCCTCGGGGTTGTTCGATAAGCCCACAACACAGGTTGCAGCTCGTCATACCATCCACCTTTTCGAGCGTTCAAGCGTTTTTTAAGATTGCTGAGAATGGTTTTGTTGGAAGCTTCCGCTTGTCCATTTCCTTGAGGATACCTCGGTGTTGAGTACCATTGTCCGTTACTATTTCGTAGGGAACTCCATAGCGACAAATAATGTGTTTCCACAAAAATGTCTTTACTATGGAATCCTGTATGCTTATATAAGCTTCAGCTTCAATCCATTTGGAAAAATAGTCCGTTAGAACTAATAAGTACTGGACGCCTCGTGTTGAACGATGCATCGGACCGACTATATCCATCGACCACCTCATGAAGGGGTATGGAGCGGATATAGATGATAGAATTTCAGATGGCTGGTGAATAAGGGGAGCGTGCATCTGACATTTTTTACACCGTTTGGCGTAATCGATGCAGTCTGAAATCATAGTTGGCCAGAAATATCCTAACCGCTTGATTTTGAAAGCCATTGCTCGTCCCGAGGAATGACTACCACAAAGCCCTTCATGGACCTCGCTTGTCACTATTTCAACTTCGGGTCCGAATATACATAAAAGATACGGATCACTGACGCCTCGCTTGTACAATGACTCTTTAATTATACAATACTTAGCGCTGATGATTTTTAATTTACGAGCTTGCCATTTGTTCGATGGTAGTTCTCCATTAAGAATGAAATTTTTGATGGGTACCCTCCAGTCAGCCCCCCAATCATTAGCGGAAGTATTATCTTTGAGTATAAACTTCCTTGGTTCTGGTTCGGAAGGAATATCAGGATCTTCGATTGTCTCCTGAACATTCACATCCATTGGAAGTGACTGCTCGGTTTGAGACGGTTCTTTAATGGGAACCTCTTGATCCTTTAATTTTCTCCTAGCTTTCTTTTTGGAAGTTCCAATGGAGGAGTAAGTTCGTCATCTTGAGACTTTATTCGTGATCTCGTGATGACGAGTGAACTATTTTCATTTCCGGAATTTGCTTTTGGAGTTTCGATGTATTCGGCCTCCAAACTGTTATCGTTTCCTGTTTCTTCAACCGAAATACTTCGCGAAGAAATACATTCAACTGGGATAACTCATTTGAGTTCAGGGTCTGAGGTAGAAGCTAGGGCAGCTAAAGCGTCTGCCGAAGTGTTTTCTCTTCTAGGTATTCGAACTAATTCGAATTCTTTGAATTTTCCGGCTAATTTTTTGATAGCCGAAAGATAAGCTTCCATTCGAGGAGCCTTAGCTTCGTAATCTCCAGCGAACTGGTTTACAACTAGCTGAGAATCGCAATAAGCTATTATTTTTTCTGCTCTAATTGCAAGAGCAAGCCGAAGTCCTGCTAAGAGAGCTTCGTATTCCGCTTCGTTATTTGAAGCCGGGAACATTAATCGAAATGATTGTTCAATTATTTCTTTTGTCGGAGTTTCGAGCCTAATACCGATTCCGGACCCCGCTTTAGAAGAAGAGCCATCTACATGTAATTTCCATGTGGAGTCCGTTTCAACAAAGATTCCATCATCTAATGGTAGTTCGGTTAGAAAATCAGCCAGGACTTGTGCTTTTGCGCTAGTCCGACTTTTGTATTCTATATCGTACTCACTGAGTTCGATTGCCCATTTCGCCAATCTTCCGGACTGACTTGGACCGTGAAGAATGGAGCGAAGTGGATGAGAAGTTAAAACTTCTATCGGATGAGATTGGAAATAAGGTCTGAGTTTTCTAGCAGATATGACTACTGCTAAAGCTAATTTTTCCATCATGGTATATTTCGTTTCTGGACTAGTAAGAGATTTACTTATGTAAAAAATTGGCTTTTGTTCACCTCGGTCCTCTCGAACTAACAACCCACTTACGGAATGGTTAGAGACTGAAATGTAGAGATAAAGTTTTTCATCTGATTCAGGTTTTGAGAGAATCGGCGGTGTCGTCAGATAAGTTTTGAGTTGACCAAACGCTGCTTTGCATTGATCATCCCACCGAAATTTTTTGTTCCCCTTCAAAATTTGATAAAAGGGGAGACATTTATCGGTAGACTTCGATATGAAACGATTTAACGCAGCAACTCTGCCTGTCAATCGTTGGACCTCCTTAATGTTTCTTGGCGAAGGCATAGTGAGGAAAGCGTTAATCTGATTAGGATTTGCTTCTATTCCTCTTTCCGTGACTATGTACCCCAGGAATTCTCCGGAAGGTACGCCAAAGGAACATTTAGCTGGATTTAATTTCATTCCGAACTCGTTCAGAATTTTGAAACACTGCTCGAGATGTGTGATGTGCTCGGATTTCTTAAGAGATTTTACGAGCATGTCATCTATATAAACTTCCATCGTTTTGCCCAAATCTTCTGCAAACATTTTGTTAACTAAACGTTGGTATGTTGCCCCGACATTTTTTAAACCGAATGGCATAACTTTATAACAGTAGATTCCTCTATCTGTTATGAAGGATGTTTTCTCTTCATCTTCGGGATTCATCATGATCTTATTATATCCAGAAAATGCATCCATAAATGTTAAGAGTTCGTTTCCGGCCTTTGATTCTACGAGCCGATCGATATGAGGGAGAGGAAAGCTGTCTTTTGGACATGCTTTGTTAATGTCAGTGAAATCGACACATACTCTCCACTTTCCATTTTTCTTTTTGACTACCACGGGGTTTCCTAACCAGTCCAGATATTTCACTTCTCTGATAGAACCAATTTCTAAAAGTTTATCAACTTCGTCATTGACCGCTTGTGCTCGGTCAGGACCAAGTTTTCTTCTTTTTTGCTTTATTGGTTTAAAACTGGGATCAACGTTTAAATCATGGGTGATAATACTTTTGTCGATTCCGGGCATATCTTTTGCCGACCAGGCGAAAGTATGTTTATTTTCCTTTAGGAATGTTACCAATGGATCTTTGATTTCTGAATCTAAAGTAGTACCGATTTTTACTTTTCGATCTGGAAATTCGGGATCAATTTCAATTTCAGTAGTAACTTCATTCGAACTGAGACCACTTGGGTAACGCGAGGTGCTCTCTTGCTTCGCATTTATCATTAATTGCTATTTGAGCTTTAAACGATGTTCCATGAGGTAGCAAGAACGCGATGTTTCATGATCACCTCGAATGGTTCCGATTCCTGCAGGAGTCGGAAATTTCACGCATTGGTGATAAGGTGAAGGTATAGCCTTCATTTGGTAAATCCACGGAGTTCCGAGAATTATGTTGTAAGCGGCCGGTCTGTCGAAAACAATGAATTCCACGATTTTTGGAACCCCTGCGGCAAGTACTGGTAATTTTATGTTTCCTAAGGACATAGAAGTGTCACTTGTGAAAGCTACCAATGGTGCTGGCGGACCGATAATATCGGCTTTACTGATCCCCATTCTTTGCAAAGTGCTTAGAAATATGAGATCTACCGAGCTTCCACTATCAATTAGACACCTAGTTACTTCGAAGTTCGCAACATCTAAAGTTATCACAAGAGCATCGTCATGAGGTCCTGTTAATCCTTGAGTATCCGAATTATCGAAAGAGATAGAAGGTGTTTGTTCACTTGACTGGAAACCCACAGCGGTTTGAATTGCCGCTAGTTTCTTGTGCTTTTTGATTGATCTGATCGAATCTCGGCATAATTTGGATCCTCCCATTATAACATCGATCCTTTTCTTAGGAGTGTTTGGAGTTCCAGGCCCATTGGGCTTATGTTTCTTTTCAGGAGGATTGGATGCTTCGGAATCTTCCTTTTCTTTATGATAAGATTCCACAAACTCCTCGATATTGAAATTAGCGAGCTCTCCAGCCGCCCACAGTTCGGTGAGGTGCTTTTTGAGTACGCTGCAATCTTTGGTGGAATGCCCATTTACTCTATGAATATCGCAATAGGCACTCTCATCTCTAACCCAAGTATTAGGAGAATTTTATCTTCCTCTGCTCGGGGAGGGTTTTCCTACAGCGTTAGTAGAAGGATTAACTCCGAACCGTTTTTGGTCTTTTGGTTAAAACTTTTTAGTTGGATTTCCAACGACCAATTTTGCTGGCCGATGCTTTTTAGCGAGGCTAAGCTTTTCTTCTTCTGCCTCCATCCAATTAGTAGCTCTAAATAAAGCGTCTTGGATGGTGCTCGGACGATTGACAATGATTTCTTCCCGGAATCGAGATTCATGCGAGAGTCCGTTTCTTAAAGCAGAAAGGGCAGCAGCGTGCGATACCCCAGGAATTTTGGCTATCACTTCTTTGAATTTAGCGATATATTTGCGAAGTGATTCGTTCTGACCTTGGGTTAAATTCCATAGATCTGCATCAGAGGTTGCCTTTTCCATGAACATGGAATACTGTTTTAGGAATGCGGAGGACAATTCCTTAAAACTATCAATGGATTCAGGCTCCAACTGAGTGAACCATAATAAAGCCGATCCGGATAGATTCTCGGAAAATAGTTTGCAATATCCGGCATCTTCCTCATCTGGTTCTAGATCAATTCTGCCAGCAGCGATCTGAAAAGCAGAGAGGTGATTTTTAGGATCGCCTTTACCATCATAAGTTGGTAATTTGACCTTTCGAAAATCTCTAATTCGAAGGTTCGAGATTCTCGAAGTGAAGGGTGTTCGTCGAGTTTCTTCGATTACTCGATCGATTTCAGGCGCCGAACTGGTCGCCTGATGAAATTTCAATTTCATTTCACTGAGCTCTTGACGAACTTTGATGAAATCGTCTGATAGGGTGACGTCAGGATCTTCTATGAAGAATCCGTCGTCATCAGGAAGATTTCCCTGACCCTGGGGAACTTGTTCCCCGGTTGGGTTAGTCGCATCCCCTACGGCTGCCTGGTTGCTAGTATTAGCGGGTTGGCCTGCAAGAGGGGTTTGGGTATTCCCGGGAGTCGCGAATAACCTGCGCTGACGTATTGTTGTTCGCGCTGAAGACAAATTATCTAAACGGCTCGAAATAGTATTCTGCGCGTTTGACAAATTTGTCTGGGTGGTTTGAACGCTTGTTAAGGTTAGCTCGATTGAGTTTAGCCTTTCACCAAAAGTGGTGTTGGTACTAGCGAGTGTACCCATCTGATTGGTCAGATCGGTAGTGGTCTGAGTAAGCAAAGTAATTGCATTGCTCAAAGCTTGCTGATCAGCCATAGTTTCTTGGTTAGAGAAAGAGAGATTTTGAGATTAAAGAGTTTTGTGGTAACTCCCCACAGACGGCGCCAAAATGTGGATGTAGGATTCACACTCGATTGTCTTTAAGTATTTTTGTGGAGAAAAACTCTAAAATCGACAAATGAAAATAAGGATTCGAAAAGGAAAGTAACCAAGAAACTAAATAAAGCGAAAGAATTTGGTAAGAATAAAATAGTAAAAAGCCTTTGCGAAATTATGAAAGGAAAAGTATGTCGTATTGCTTGATAGTAAGAGGTAAAAGATTGTTCTCCCCCAAACACATGCGTTTGAGGTTGTTTTTATAGAGAAAAACATGATTAATATGGCTATTTACTACTCGTAATCATATTGATCCGCATTAATCACATAAGTTACATTTTGACCGAAACGGCTTGAATTTGAATCTTGTCTTGGGCTTCGCGTGGGCCTTCCGAACTCTTTCTTGCTGACTCCGAACTCCCGTGCCTTGATGCTACCGCGAGCCTTGAACAATATTCTCCTCGCTTCGGTCTTTTTCTATGCGAACTGTATGTTGAATAAGAGCGAACTCCGTACTGGTAAAGATCGAACTCCTTTAATAAACTGAATCGAACTCCCATCCGGTCAAGTTTAATAATGTATCTAGAAATCCAGGAGGATTATTGTGTAATAATGACGTCGACATATCCAAGTGGATCCTACCGAAAGTGTGTGGGATCCGACCCCAACACGCATCTAATTTGTATAGAATCCATCTGAGTATCAAGGTGAGTTGTATGATACCCTGACTTAACCGTATATTTACCAGATTTTGTAAAATGTCATCCCATTACATCTGGGTTTGACAGCTTTCCCAATGGTATAACATTAATTAGCTTTACATCCTCTGGATCAACAATAGCGTTTAAACTATCTATGTTCCAGGTATTTGTCCGTGAATCGGTAAGACTTTTCACTTGGAGTAAGGATTCTGAAGGAGAACCATTACTTTTTGCTGGTCGCGGGAATTGAGCTGGAATCCATGGGTCACTCCATACTGAGATGGACTCACTAGAACCAACTCTTTTAATTAGTCCTTTGTTAACCAGAGACCTAGCTGAGACAATACTTCTCCAACCATAGGATGGAGAGTATGATTTAATTGGATCTATTGGATCTGACTTCCTATAGTACTTCCTTTAAAAACCTTCGCAAAGAAAGAGTTAGGAACCGTGATCAGACGCCATAATTGCTTTGCTAATAAAGCTGTATTATAGTCATCCACATCCCGGAATCCTATTCTTTCATTTGCTTTACTATGACACATCTTTTCCCAAGCGAGCCAATGCATCCCTCTTGTATGACCATTTCAACTCCATCAAAACTTGGCTATTGCACTTGTTAGTTTCGATGTGATTGTTTTAGGTTGTCTGAAACAGGACATGACATAGGTCGGTAACGCAGTTGCCACCGATTTGATCATCACCTCTTTCCCTCTCTTAAATAAAAACTTAGTCGACCATCCATATATTCTACTCTGTAGCCTATCTCTTACAAAGGAGAAAATTTTTGGTTTAGAGCCACCCAGACTTTCCGGTAGACCAAGATATGAACCCATACCGCCAAATTTTGTAATACCTAGGACGTTTTTAACCTCATTTTGCACATCTTCTCCAATGGTATGACCAAACTTAAGAGATGATTTGTCAAAATTAATTTATTGACCCGACACCATTTCTTATTGACGGAGGATTCCTAAAATCACCCCACATTGATGTACATTTGCCTTATAGAAGAACAAACTATCGTCTGCAAAAGGCAAATGAGAGACCGCGGGGCTCGGAGTTGCCACCTTGATACCGGTTGTTGCCTTAATCTCCTCCACTTTCCTAATATTTGCAATCAACGCCTCTGTGCACAAAATAAATAAGTAGGGTGAAGGTGGATCACCTTGCCGTAAACCACGTTCAGGTAAAATCTGTCCTCTAGGTTGTCCAATAAGTGAAACTTTATATTGCACTGATTTTATACACCACATCATCCACGTTGTCCATTTTTCGCAAAAACCCATTTTCCTTAACAGGTTTTCTATAAAATCCCATTCTATCATGTCGTAAGCCTCACTCATATATGTTTTAATTGCCATGAATTTCCCTTCACAAGACGGATTTGTTTGGAGAGCATCAAACATCTCTTGCTCAATAAGAATATTATCTAATATCAATCTTCTTTCAACAAAGGCCGATTGAGTCTCACATATAAGATTTGGTAACACCGTCTTAAGCATCTGACAAAGTATATTCGAAATAACTTTGTACCCAACATTACAAAGACTTATCACTACAAGAAATCACCCGTAATTCGACGGCCATATACGTCAGGGAACCGTCGGAAAGAGGTCTTTCCGATGGATTACGGAGAGGTGAAGTTCGTCGGTTCCAGAGCGTCAGGAACACAAATCTGTTGGGAATTCGTTGGTATTTCCTGACGAATTCGTCGGTGTTTCTGAGAATCATTTTTTTCTGCTCGGTTTTGGGTGGAACAGTTAGTATAACGTTGAAATTCTCCGTAGTTCCTTGAAAATAGTTGATATAATTAACAAATCATAAATTCCAAAAATCTCTAATTAACAATTATAAAATCAAAAACTAAACAACAATCTCCTAATATTATCCTTTAACAAAAAAATCTTTAAAATTCAAAAACAAAATATCAATATAAACAAAAACAAATCTAAATGATTCTCGGGCTTAATTTTAACCCAATTCTCAAAAATTGATAAAATCTCAAAAACATCACCTAATATAACCTAACAATGACGAAATCTAACATAACAATCAACTAATCTAACAAATTTCAACACAAAATTCTAATTTTTATGTTTCAACTCGTATCTAACAATCTAACCTAAGAACTACACCTTCCAAATCCAAAATCTAATATAAACATGAAATAGATAGCTCCATGGATGAAAAGCGTACATCGTTGAGTGGTTATGGTGATGAAATCAGGAAAATTCGAAGGGAGAAGTAGAGATAAAAGGAGAAAAAAATCTGGTTTAGATAGTGAGAGAAAGTGGGTCGGCAAAAAAGAGGGTTTTTGTGTATATAGTGGGATTCCCGACAGACACACTCATCGGGTAGCCCTCGGGATATTAACAGAATTAAATAAACTGCGGTTTCCAAATATTTTGGGAAATGTTCCCGGGTAAAATTTTGTGGTTATTCCCGAGGGATTCCAACGGATATCGAATTTTTGATCAAAATTCCCGACGAATTACCAAAGGATTACGGGATTTTAACACAAAATTCCCGCATTCCTAATATTTCCAATCAACGCCTTTGTGCACAGAATAAATCAGTACGGTGAAAGTGGATCGCCTTGCCGTAAACCACGTTCAGGTAAAATCATGTCCTCTAGGTTTTCTATTAAGTAGAACCTTATATTGCACTGATTTTATACACCACATCATCCACGTTATCCATTTTTCGCAAAAACCCATTTTCCTTAACAGGTTTTCTATATAATCCCCCATTCTATCATGTCGTAAGCCTTACTCATATCTGTTTTAACTGCCATGAATTTACCTTTACAAAACGGATTTGTTCGGAGAGCATGAAACATCTCTTGTGCAACAAAAATGTTATCTGATATCAATCTTCCTTCAACAAAGGCCGATTGTGTCTCAGATATAAGATTTGGTAACACCGTCTTAAGCCTCTGACAAAGTATCTTCGAAATAACTTTTGTACCCAACATTACAAAGACTTATCACTACAAGAAAACAGCCGGAAATCGACAGCCATATACGTCAGGGAACCGTCGGAAAGAGGTATTTCCGACGGATTACGGAGAGGTGAAGTTCGTCGGTTCCAAAGCATCGGGAACACAAATCCGTCAGGAATTCGTCGGTGTTTCCTAACGGCTACCTGAAGGATATATTCCCGACGGCTTTTTAAGGGTCGTAGACAGTCGGAAAATTCCATCACGAAGTCATCGGAAAATAACCGACGGATATTCTGACATGAAACCGACGAATTATTCCTGAGGCTTTTCTGTCAGATCTATTATCAATGGGGTCTCTGACGGATTGACGATGAAGATTAACGATTAAAAATCTCGTTATTTATGACGGATTCCTGACGGAATATGAATATTTTACATTTGAATTTATTTTTTATTTTTTTTATTTTTTGTTAAAAAAAAACATAATTATAAATGCTGACAAATACTTTTTGATTTCCTAAACCTGAAAATTAATACACAATAAAAAAAAATATTTCTAAATTTGAAAATCTAAAATACACTAAAACAAAATATTCATAAAAACAAATAAAAGACATGTTCATAAAACTTAAAAATTAGAGAAATAATAAAAGGGTAGATTTAAGAACTTGAATTTTAGTAGTAACCTCGACAACACGTCTTGCATGAACTTTGTCATTTCCGCATCTTTCGTCGCAATCTCCTCGTCTCTCTTCTTGTTGGCTTGTTTCTCTTCTTCCATCCACTGCTCGAGAACTTGGATACTGTCGTCTTTCTCTTGAAGGGCTCGCTCGAGTTCGGGATCACGGTTATACATATGGGATTATGTTGGATGTGAACAAGTTCTTCTGCCGAATTTTCCTAACCCAAAGATATGACCCTTGGTCTTTGGAGTTTTCTAAAAATTATGAACAATTAATTAGAAATAAATATTAAAATAAAATAAAAATAATGTAATAATGTAAATCAAATATATAATTACCTCGAGAAAAATTTGGTTCATGAATTCCAACGGGACTTTTGGGGGTTTCCCATCATCATCGAGAGGAGGTTGAATAAGATATACTCATCTTTCCTTTTCCGGCAAACTTTGATTACTTGCTTAGCTACTTGGTCTTGAATTTGTTTGGTCTTTTTGTTTGTGTGGGTGTCCTCGATAAGCGTTAACTGATCCAGAGCCACACCATTTCTTGTAGTCTTTAGAAGAAAAGTTTAATTTTAATTTTCTTAAAAAGATAATAAAGCAAAAACCAAATGTGATAACTTACAAGTTGTTTTCTCGTTCCCAATTGGAGTCTTGCTACAAGATTAAAAAGTTCAATAAATTAATATATAGATAAAGAAAAAAATTTTTGGAAATAGAAATTAAATATACATGTAAAATATACCGCAAACTGTTTGAACCACAAGTCTCGGTCCTCTCGCGGCATCAACGTATATATTGGATATGGTTCTTTGAGGAGTCTATACATCATCCTTAACATAGATTTGTTGATGCCGTTTCCCGATTCCTCGAACCTACAAAAGTTTTAGCCAACATTAGAAATTGAGAAGAAAAGTTAAAATTGTTAATGAAATATGTTTAACACTTACCATGTAGAATCGCCGATGTAGTGAGGATGGAGACAGCGGAGTCGTTCTCGTCCCGGTTGAGAGACAAAATCCTCAATGGACATTATAGGAGGCACATTGGATGTGCGAGACTCCAAGACATGTGTTGAGGGGGTTTGTGACGAAGCCCGAGAATCATTTTTTTCTACTCGGTTTTGGGTGGAATGGTTAGTATGACGTTGAAATTCTCCGTTGTTCCTTGAAAATAGTTGATATAATTAACAAATCATAAATTCCAAAAATCTCTAATTAACAATTATAAAATCAAAAACTAAACAACAATCTCCTAATCCTATCCTTTAACAAAAAATCTATAAAATTCCAAAACAAAATAAAAGACATAGATTGATCAAAAGACTTAAATATACAGAAATTCAACAAATCAATATAAACAAAAACAAATCTAAATGATTCTCGGGCTTAATTTTAACCCAATTCTCAAAAATTGATAAAATCTCAAAAACATCACCGATATTTACTTAAGTTTAACCCAATTCTCAAAAGTTGATAAAATCTCAAAAACATCACCTAATCTAACCTAACAATCACGCAATCTAACATAACAAACAACTAATCTAACAAATTTCAACACAAATTCTAATTTTTATATTTCAAGTCGTATCTAACCATCTAACCGAAGAACTACACCTTCCAAATCCAAAAATCTAATATATAAACATGAAATAGATAGCTCCATGGATGAAAAGTGTACATCGTTGAGTTGTTATGGTGATGAAATCAGGAAAATTCGAAGAGAGAAGTAGAGATAAACGGAGAAAAAAAATATGGGTTAGATAGTGAAAGAAAGTGGGTTGGCAAAAAAAGAGGGTTTTTGTATATATAGTGGGATTCCCGGCAGACACACTCATTGGATAGCCCTCGGTTATTAACAAAATTAAATAAACAGTGGTTTCCAAAATATTTTGGGAAATGTTCCTGGGTAAAATTTCGCTGGTTATTCCCGACGGATATCGAATTTTTGAACAAAATTCCCGACGAATTACCAAGGGATTACTGGATTTTAACACAAAACCTAAAAAAAGTTCAGAAATAGTTTCAAAAATCTATTTGTTACTCACTTACCACTAACATTAGTCTAAGTTCTCAGCTTTTATACATGTTTCCTTAAACAAATTCTCATAAATAAAAAATAAAAGTTTAGAAGACTTACAAAATCAAACACTTAGTAACATTATAAGTATATATAGAAACACTTTTATTGAAACTCTTTTAACATTAACAAAAACTTAAATTATAGTTATACAATGGATGTAAACCAATTACTAGAGTTTTAAAACGTACTAAAATATGTTTTACAATGCGTTAAGTTATAAAGTTTCTAAATTTGATACCCTAAACCCCAAATCCCGCGGGAATTTGCCGAGGGATTCCCGACGGGCCGTAATCCACGTGTAACCGCGTTCACCAACCTTAAACCCGATGAAAATCTTATATCCGTCGGGAATGGCAAATTTCTATTTATTTTTTAAACTCAGTTCTCAAATTAATTTATTTATGGACTTAGTTTCCAAAAAATTTGATTTTATACTAATATTTCCAATTTATTTGATGTTAATATATATTTCAAGATTTGTTTCAAGTTCCGATTTTTTTCATGTTTATGCCAATTTTCTATCAAGGTATCAAAATATATTTATTTTAAAATTAGTCTTCCAAATTTATTAGACAACCTCATATGTTCTTGTCTTTTTGAATTTTGTTCCTCCCCATTCTTTTATCATTAAATAAATCATATATAGTATAAATAGTTTTATAATATAAAGTATAGTTTTTAAAGTTAGTAACTTATAGGTTCGTGCCATGTGTCAAATTTATTAATCTCAGATTTTGACACTTGTTAAACAAAATTTTTTTTATTTCTTTCAGAAAAAAAAATAAGGAAACTATACGCACATGTCAAATTTATCAACGTCTAAAATCCAAAAAAAATATTTGTTTAGAAAAAAATTTATAAGAAAATTATACGTATATATCTTATATAAACAATTATAAAAATCTAAAGAAGATAAATATAAAGAAACTAAATGTATCTTATGAAATAAAAATAGAAATTTAAGAAAAAAAGATTATAAGGCAACTCTACATATAGATCTTATAAAAATAATTTTAAAAAAGTAAAGAAGATAATTATAAAGAAATTATATGTATCTTATTAAATAAAAATAGAAATTAATTATTTACTAAAATTCTAATAAAACTACTAATTTGAAAAGAAAAAGATTACTTTTTCCTTAAAATTAAAAATGATTTATGAAATTACTCTTATTGTATAATATGATAATTAAAGAAATTTTATAATCAATTATTAATCTTAGAAGAAAAAAGATTCTAAATAATCAGCTCTGTAGATAAACAAATATATAGATAGACAAATTAAGAATATATAGCGATGGAGGCAAATTAAGAATTATGAACGGCGATGGACATCACTCCACAATCTTATAAACAAACGGTGATCAAGAACTGATCAACAAAGCTTTGGCGGAAGATGGAAACGAAGGTAGAGGCGGTGGTGGTGCTTGTGATTAACTCTCTCAATCGGTGGGGCGATTGACTCTCTCAATCCGTGGAGAACTAGACTTGTTTAAATCACACAAACAATCCTAATCCTATAATCTCAAGAATCAAATGAAACTTAAAGACAAACTTTAAACAAAGACACTCTTTAAATACAAACAAACTTGTATATTTCTTAGTGATTGAAAGGTAAATATTACAATGAAATGACTTGAGCTTATATAGGCTCGACACTAGGACAGTAGCTAACGGTATAAAAGCTTAAAGAAGAAAGAAAATACACGAAATTAAATGATAGTGGATCAAGGGTTGATGGTGCCTTGATCTTATGGCCGTTGGAGGATTTTAGGGGAGGATTAGGCCAAAAATGGAAAGTGTAGTTGCCTCCTTTCTATCTAGACAGCTTCTGGATATAACCATGGGTGAGAAGCCTTCGATCAACACTCATTATTTGCCACAAATCAGAGTATAGCCGTAGGGAATGGGCTTTGAATGCTCTCGGGTCTATATTTGGTAAGTCTTGATGTATGGTTGGGTAAGATTGGATCTTCCTGATACAATGGCTGGGAATAAATCTCTAGTTGTATTAGAAACTCTCCTGGACGCCACACATGTGACTGAAGTCTCCCAAAACCGAAAGGTTCCAAATAAAGCAAACGTAGGATCCTTCGGTTTAGAAAATGAATATCTTCCAAACCAAAATTGGTATTGGCTTGATTCCAATTCTCCGTGCATCTCTCTCTTGGGTCCAGAATGTATGAAAATTCACTTTGTAGCTTAACTCCTCCTGGTCTGGTCGGAATCCTCCAATAAATCTATGTATGTCCAAATCGGCTAAGCTGGGAATCACCCAATTGGTAACTTGAATAACTCCTTCGTGTGAACTCCTTTTGGGCTGATTCTTCTTCGAGGCGTTTTCTATCTGAGCTAAGAATAGTTTCCAAGTACTTTCTTGCCTTGACTCTTCGTTGTTGAGATGATATGGTTCAAAAAATGGACATATGTCCTTCTCGGGTCTGATTGGCATAATGCATCCGGTTTGAATGAGCTTTGGTTCAGCTGCTGGCTTGATGACCACATCAAAAATCTCTGAATTGAGTCAACATACTCGAACCATCTGCATCTGGAGGTGGATCATCAAACACGTACCTATTCTTCTTAAACAAATTTCTTGTGCGACGATAAGGGTGATTGGGAGGTAAGAATCTTCTATGACAATCAAACCAACATGTCTTCCGTCCGTGCTTCAATTAGAAGGCATCTGTGTTATTTTGATAATATGGGCACAATAATCTTCCATGCGTTGTCCACCCAGATAACATACCATATGCTTGAAAATCCCTTATGGTCCACATTAGTACGGCAAGCATTTGAAAATTTTGTTGATATGATACATCATATGCTTCAACACCGTGCTCCCACAACATTTGCAACGCATAGATCAATGGCTGTAAAAAGACATCAAGTGATCTCTTTGGATGCTCTGGACCCGGAACGAGAATTGAGAGGAATATAAACTCTCGGCATATGCACAACGATGGTGGCAGATTGTAAGGTGTTAGGATTACCGGCCACAACAAATATTGCCTTCCGTGCTTTCCAAATGGGGTGAAACCGTCTGTACATAATCCCAAGTATACGTTACGTCGCTCATACGCAAAATCCGGATACACTGACTGAAAATGTCTCTATGCTTCTGCATCTGAAGGATACGTGATCTCTCCATCTCTTCTATACTCTGCATGTCATCTCATTGCCTCAGCCGTACGTTCTGATTGGTATAACCTCTTCAACCTGTCAGTTATTGGTAAATACCACATTCGCTTATAAAGGACTGGAACTCTGCCAGATGTTTCCTGAAATCGTAGTTTGCGACACCATTTATATCTTCAGGCAAAATATCTTTCACAAATCTGCTATCGCATCCACACAATCCTCAGCCAAATTGTAGTCTGTCTTTATCGTCATTAATCTACTTGCAGATGATAAAGGCGAATGACCATCTCTACATCCTTTGTATAGAGGTTGTTTAGCTGAGTCTAACATTTCAAAAAACCTTTGGGATTCTAAGTTAGGTTCCTCTATTCTATCTTCATCATTAACCATCTGAACAGTACCTACACAAAAATCTACTTCCGTTTTACATTCTTCTACGCTATCCATAATATATGGTTCGCTAGTACTAGCATAATCCAGTCGTTCTCTATGAAGAAACCAAATCTTATAACCCGTCATAAATCCATTACGATACAAGTGATTCCAAACTAAATCAATCCAAATATTATGGGCATTCCAGCAAAGAGAACATGGAAATTTCAACTTACCGGTTTTTTTTTGCCTCCGGTTGTGGACAAGCCAAAATCATGAACTCACATACCCCTTTTTCGTTATTTTTTTTTAGAGAATGGAAGAATGGTGTTAGAATGAGTGTGTTGTTTAGAATGAGTGGGTATGCATATTTATAAAAACAATTTTAACGGCGACCGTCGGAAATCCGTCGGGATTCCGTCACAAACAAAAAATTTAAACGGCTTCTTTAACTGTAACGCCCCAGAACTGCTCTATGGCCGGACAAGCCACGGGTGACCCGGAAATGTCATATAGACATCTCACATAGACGATCCAATAAAGGTTCCAAACGCATTTAGGCCCTTAGTCGGACCATCCGTATGAACCATCCCTCACGACCGCGATTTAGGCTTTTCAACCCTTACCGTGATCGCGAGTTGTGTTAGTCCGGACAAGACTAATATCAGGTGTAACACACACTTTATAGGAAAATACTCTTTTATATCATATAAACTTTTCGTACAACAAGTATCCAAAATAACAATAACAATCGGCGTCTTGAGCCTACTAGCTCAAATCACAAAAACATTGAAAATTCACTAAGTTTTACAAAAGCGACAACTCTATACCGGCTTTCCTATGTCCCGAGCATTCCTCTAATGGTTCCCACTAAGGTTTTCCTGCAAAACAAAATGGAGTCATAAGTAATCCTAGATTACTTAGTAAGCTCGGATTCCCTGCAACAATCATTAGCTTAACTCATCCCAACAACAACAACAGGTATAAACGATATACAAGTATATCAGAGAATGCACGCAGAAGCAAACAACAAACAATCAAACAACCAATATGCATGGTTACACGGCACAAGTCCATGTAACGAGATAATAAATTATGCATGCGACACCAACTATCTAGACTTCTCCTATGGGCCATGATATGCTGCCTTCCATAACCACCACACCTGTGAACACCCGTGCTATAACCACAAAGGCATATAACCGGAACATCACTTCTATTCAAGTTGAACCTATAAAGGATATCAACAAAAGACATGCATCGTCATTGATAATAGGTTTTTAAGATCAATTAATCCTAAAGCACTATCATGTCGTTGTAGTATTTTAGGTGTCAATCCAATCAGGTGTGATGCAAACAAATGAGATATGATCAGAAAGCACTAAGTCAAGCCAAGCAGAAATTGGTTGTTTTTCTAACAGTCCTAGTGATTGATGCAGAAAACAGTAAATTTGCAGAAATGGACTGCTATACTCTATCACAAGGCTCACTGCCAGAAGGAGGATGTGATAGAGTAAAAGGGTCCAAAAACAGACAATTATCAAAATTCAATAGCAAGTAACAGAGAAGGTGAATGCGGAAGGTAAATAAACAGATAAATCAATTGGATAAGAAACTCCTAAGGATGGGGTAATCGAATAGTGTGGACTCCATAATCAATTCAAATGGTTAACAATTCTCAATGAAGCTATCCCTAGACAACAGGTTCAACAACAGACTTATTCACTCCCGTGCAACAAATCCTCAAGCAAAGCTAGCCCAGACTAATTCCCATTAACGGAATCTAACTATGCAGGCAATAAGAACCGACTGTTAAAGTCAATAACCGCTCTAAACGGCCAATCCCTTGGGATAGAGACGATTATCACTGGAATTAGTAGATCAAGCATTCCATCGAACACCTTCTGGGTGCGGGAATGCTTTTGATCGAATTCCAGTTGATCAGAAAGGAATAAGCAGTAAACACAACTAATCCAGAAGGGATTCAATAAAACTACACTTAACCATCAGAATCAACTAAGGGTCTCACATCTACTCTATCCCATCCTCAGAAATCCTAGTCACTACTCAGACAACATGCTCAAAGACAGAGAAACGAATGATGATTGCATAACTTCAAAGATTAAAGGAAATGAAACAGAAATCAACAAGAGAATGAAAGCGAAATCTCAATAACTTAGAAGAAACGAAAATACAGAGTTTTAGAAACAAAAGCGGCTACTGAACGAAACTAGGTTGCGAGTCTAAAACGTAATTGAAAGAGAATGTCTCAGGGAAAACCCTTAGAGACTTATTTATAGTAAAAACGACAAAGATAAGTAAGTGGGCTTCGAGTCCGCTTAACAGGCCCATGGAACGTTGTGGTCGAGTAGATGGGCTCAAAGTGGGCTTCATGGTCGAGCGTGAATCGAAGCCGCGATCAAGTGGTTCCTTCTATCCTCTTCTCTTTCCTATGCTCAGGTTGTCTGGTTGAGTGCGGATTGATCAGAGGGTCGAGGTGGTGATCGAGTAGAATGGGTGGTGGCGTGGTCTGGACTGCTTCTTCCCTCTTGTGATCGAGTATGTGGGTAGACTGTCAGGACGGACTGCTTCTTCAACCTTGCGATCGAGTATAACAGTGAACTGGCAGGATGGACTGCTCCTCTTCCTCTGCGATCGAGTAGAACAGTCTGGCTGGACTGCCCTGTGATCGAGTATAAGGGTCCTGATGGTCTGCTGAGCTGACTGCTTCCCTCTCTGCTACTGGTGATCGAGTATAAGGGTCCAAATGTGACTTTCAGCTCTGTTTTTCCTCTTTCTGAACACCAATAGCTCCGAAACACCTGAAACAACTCCAGAATGCAAAATGCATGCAAGACTAATGCTAGACACACTTAAACATGCAAATTATGCGAAATGATGATGAATGCTATGAAAGATGAACGAAACTAGACTCAAAATGGTGATCAATGGATGTATAAAACATGCAAATTATGGACATATCAACTCCCCCAAACTTAGTCTTTGCTTGCCCTCAAGCAAACAAGTAAGCATAAGATGAAGGAGAGGTTTGAAGGTGGGGATTCAGAACCAAAGCATCAGGTATAATAGATAAAATCAAGGTCCAAGTTGGTAGTTCTAGGATGCGATATGATCGATCTCTACTCAAAAACTTTAGCCATGCCTTGTTATAGTTCAATCCGACTCTTATACTCGACCTACACATGCTTTCAAATCGACCAATCCCTTTAACATTCATTAGTTTCAGAACGTGAATCAAGCAATGCACCATCAATGAACTCATTTGGCTTAAGGTGAAGGTCAGGAGACAAAGATAGTCCCTTTAAGGTGGTACAAGTTTAGTAACAGGGGACTCTCAAAAGAAATGGACTGAGCTTTAGGAGAATGCTAAAGGTAAGACCCAACCTATGCATACAAGAATAGTATCTCATCTACCCAATAACATAAACCGAGTTTACACCAGCAGATGGTACTACCCTCAAGCCCAGATGATGATCCTAGTTCTACCCTTTGCACTCAAGGCATTTTTTCTTATTTTTATCTTTGATCAAATCACTCTTTTTTTTTCTCTGACTTTGTTTTAAGGAGAAGTTTTCTTTCACTCGATGGATCTAGTGGGTTTGGTTTTCTTTGACAACTATGGCTCTTGTTATCTTCTTATGATAAAGACTTTTCTAAAAATTTTCTTTTGTTACAAAGCCTATCTATTCGAATTTCAGTTCCTCAAAACCCATTACTAGACTAACTTGTTTCTCAACTTCCTTCTCCTAAAAACATCAACCTTTTCCTTCTTTTACTCATATACTCGATCCCCACCCAAAAATAGACTCCCACCTAGTCCTATCTAGTCCAGAAAACATGGACTAGAACTACATGAGACACTACTCTTGTCGGTTCAAACCTAACACTTTCTACCAAGCTCAATCCTGAAACAGGCCTCACAGTCACACACGAGATATTACAGGGCTTTTAAAAGAAAGGTTTGGTTAAGGTCTAGGGAAACTGCTCCTATGATGGAAGCAGCTACTTGGGTTAGCAAGGATGGTGAAAAGTTGAAAGAAAACCCAAGTATGTATATGGTATCCTTGAGTTCAAATTTGATGCTAAGACATGATAATTGTAAATCAGATTCAGGTTCAAATTGATAGGGAATGGTATCAAATCATGACATGTGATCGAGTAGAGCATTCAAGACATGGTGCAGTTTTACTTCAATTTCATTGACTACGCATCAGACAACTAGCAACGAGGGCACTGAGTCTATCTACTGAACCAACATGCTTACAAGGCTATCTCATCATAATCCCCTGTGCATATGCAACAATCCTATATGAAACATACTAGACTCGATCCTAAATGTGATGCAACTAAATGAACACTCTGTTTTTGTGGAATACATTTTCGGAAATTTTTCAAATTTTTATGGTTTTTTCTATGCTTTAAAATGAATGCAGACTCAAGAATGAAATGCAAAAATTTGAAACTAAGAACAGAAGAGACTCATTAGTTCACAAACACTTCCTGAGCCCTCCCCCAAACTTAAATCACACAGTCCTCTATGTGACCAAATTTGGAAGAGAGTACTCAGGACAAACACATCACATAAACAAAAACAGGAGATGGTATTGAACAATGGTGAAGTGAAGTGCTTACCTCATTGGAAGAAGGGACGGATGTGATCATCAATGCCTTCCTGCGTTTCCTGCCAAACCATTGAAGAATCTCTTTGTTCTGTCGCGGCTCCAGTTTCGCGTAGGTACTCGACCTCTTCTCCTCTGTTGTGGCCAGCACCGCAGTCCAGTGATCTCTTTGTGGTCGAGTATACTGATGCTCACTCAGAGCCAAAATTCACTTCCATCAGCTCTTCATAATTTTCTCCATATTGACTATTATACTCGATCCCCATGCTGACAGGTGCTCTGTTCCACACTCTCATCGTCTTGTTCTCCTTGTGATCGAGTATATGGTGATGAATTGGAATTTTTTTGAGCAAAACCACACATACTCGACCTTCCTACTCGATGGCGAAGTCTCCGGGTGCAACAAAAAATTTTCAAATTTTTGGACTCCACCGGGCTGATATACTCGATCACAAGGTCCTTGGTAGAGTAAAATTTTTAATTTTTTACTCTATCTCCAGATTGTTTCTCCATTCCTGAGAACCACAAACACAACCAAAACAAATCAAAAATAACAAGAAAGGAAAAATTATTTACAGAGATAGTCATGGGACTTCCTCCCAAGTGAGCTTGTTTTAAGTCTCTAGCTTTACTCCTCACACTTATTACGCAGAGAAAGTGTGACAGAGAAGACTTAAGAAGTCTTCTTCTTCACCGAGCTTATCATCATACTCAGCATCCTCTCTTGAAGCAATGTGAACGTTGGGCTGAGGTCGAACTTCTCTTTGAACCCGACTCAATATGTTTCTAAGCTCTTTGACGGTGTAGGCTAGCTCCTGTATGGTTCTTTCTTGGAGGTCAGACTTCTTTTTGAACTCTCGCCAATTAAGCACTGAAGGTATACTCGATCGAGCGATTGAATTCGAAGGTTGAGTCTGGACTAGAACTGGTTCCTTCACTTTTGCGGCCTCAAATCCTTCCCCTAGAACTGCTCTCTGAATCTCTAAGGTCTTTCTCTCTGTTGTTGCCCTTGTTGGAGTTTTGTTGATGTCAAACTGCAACCTGACGTGTTTCCCAAGGTTGAGATCAATCTTACCATATCTGACATCTATTACTGCTCCCACTGAGGCCAAGAAAGGTCGTCCCAAGATCAGAGGATCCTTAGATTCTTCATCCATCTCAAGCACAACAAAATCAGTAGGCACCTCTACTCCATTAATCATCACTGGCACATCCTCTAGCAGGCTAAAAGGTCTCCTTGAAGTCCTATCAGCAAGAATCAAGGTAATGTCACAAGGCTTGTACTGGACGAATCCTAACTTCCTTGCCACAGAGAGTGGCATTAGGCTGACTGAGGCTCCTAGATCACATAGACAATTGCTGAAAGTTAATTGCCTAATGGAGCATGGTAGAGTGAAAGATCCAGGATCTTCCAACTTTTCTTGAATAGTCTTCTCATCAGTGGCTTGAATTGGATTGGTATCGTATTCATCACCTGAATCTTGATATATGTTTAGCCTTTCCAATATCAAGTTTCTCACATCTCTGTGAGGGTCCGGAATCAGCTTGAGGACTTCTATTAATGGCATCACTGCTTCCATCTCGTCAATCTGTTTCTCTGCAAGAGATTCATATTTGTCTTTCCAAGTTTTCCTGAACGTCCATGGGAGAGCAAGTGAAGGTGAAGGACTTGGCTTGAATCGCTTTACCATTCTCTCGATTATAGCAGCTTTCTCTTCCAAGGCAGACTGAGTTTGATGGCGGGATTTAGCTGAATGGTTTAGTTCAATAACTGAGACTTCAATCCGTTTAGAAGCCTCCCCTTCCTGAACTTCACTGTCCTCAGTGATTGAGTGCTGGTCATGTCGAGTGGGTTTCTTCATAGCATCATTTATGTCAAACTTGATCTTAAAATCTTGTCCAAGATTAAGATCAATTTTCCCTTTTTTGACATCTATGACCGCTCCGGCTGTAGCTAAGAAGGGCCTCCCTAAGATTAAAGGATCTTTTGGTTCTTCATCCATTTCGAGCACTATGAAATCTGTGGGAACTTCAACATTTCCAATCTTGATAGGCACATCTTCCAATAACCCATGAGGTAGTCTAACAGACCCATCACCCAGGATTAAAAATTTGTTGCAAGATTTGTACTCGTTGAAACCTAGTCTCTTGGCCACAGAGAGAGGCATCAGACTTATGTAACCACCTAGATCACATAGGCAGTTACTGAAGGTTATAGGACCTATAGAGCAAGGTAAGGTAAACGAACCAGGATCTCCCAATTTCTTGGGAGGTGGCACAAAGACTGTATCCTTGGTCTTTGCAGCAGCTGGTTTTTCAACAGTGGGAGCGACTGGTGAAGCTGGTGGGCGAGTAGACTGCTTGTCAAGTATTGGCTCTTCTAGTGTTTGGTCAGCCACAACGTCATCTTGACAGAAATCCTCCCCCTCTTGAACTACACTGCCTGCAGTGATTGAGTTAAGGGCATGTCGAGTTGGCAGCTCTCGATCATAGCGGATAGTGATGGCGTTAGCAGTATACTCCTTGGGATTCTGAATTGACTTCCCTGGAAGTCCAGTAATCTTGGGAGCAGAGGTTGACCCAGTTTGGCCTTCCATGTATCTGACCTTTGAGGTTAGTGCTTCTACCTTGATGTTGAGATCGTTATAACTGCAGTCTATCTTATTGTTCATCTCGGCCAGCTTCTTAGCAATCTCCATTGAGCCTGATGCTTGTCCTTGAAGAAGCTGTTGGAGCATTTGCTTCATGTCTGAGTCAGGAGTGCTAGAGGTTTGTTGTTGCTGTGTTACAAACCCAGGTGGTGGATGCTGTGGTTGATATCCTCCCTGAAATTGTTGCTTAGGAACATATCCCTGTCCTTGATTGTATGGGACGAATGGTTTGGGTTGGGACTGCTGTTGTGGAGGGTAGACTTGATCCTGCGGGTTTGCAACATTGGTACTCCTGTAAGACAGATTGGGATTGTTCTGCTTATAGTAGTTGAAACCCTTGTTGTAGCCTCCTTGGTTTTGCACATAGCTTACTTCTTCTGACTGGAGAGTCTCCCCATCCTGGACTTGGAACGTCTCATCTTCACAGAGAAAATGGACTTTCTTCTGTTGCACAAGGAGTAGCTTGTCCAGCTTGTCATTCATGGCCTCCATGTCCTTGCGGTGCTTCTCCTCTAAGTCTGAACTTCCTCTGATGGTTCTGTCATAATCTTCATTGTAGTTTCCATCAGACTGAGCTAAATTCTCTACCAGCTCCCATCCTTCTTCAACTTCCTTGTTCAGGAAATTCCCGTTGGATGCTGTATCCAGGAGCATCCGGATCTTAGGGAGAACTCCTCTGTAGAGAGTGCTCAGGAGTGAGGCTTTGGAGAAACCGTGGTGAGGACATTGATTATGATATCCTCTGAAACGCTCCCATGCTTCGCAGAAAGTCTCAGCATTCTTCTGAGTGAAGCCAGAAATCTCATTCCGGAGTCTTGCTGTCCTGGAGTTGGAGAAGAATTTAGTCAGGAAGGCTTTCTTGCAGTCATTCCAGGAGGTGATGGAGCCTTGAGGAAGTGATTTTTCCCACTGGTGGGCTTTGTCTCCAAGAGAAAATGGAAACAAACGCAACTTGAAGCCATCCTCACTGACTCCATTGATCTTAGTTAGGCTGCAGAGCCTATCAAACTCGTCCAGATGATCGAGTGGATCCTCCATGGGGAGGCCGTGAAATTTGTTTCCCTGAACCATGGCAATGAGACCACTCTTGATCTCGAAGTTATTGTTCTGCACTGGTGGAGGTACAATGCCATTGCGCTGATTGTCATTGCGTGGAGCATCGCCTGCACCAATGTTGTTTGGCAATTCTGGGTTCTGATCGTCGGCCATAATGTCTGTGCCTGTCTGTTCTCTTAACTCACGAGCAATACGGTCGATGTTCTCGTTGAAAAGCAGGTTCTGATGTCCTTTTGATCTAGTATGCATGCAACAGGTATCAGCTCAGCTTGAGCATAGTAATCAGAGATAGTACCTGAAACACAAAAACAGAGAGAAAGACACAGAGTTAGTGACCTTGTAAAAAAAATGAACTTGATCTTAACGTTTCTAATGATCTCAAATATAGCAAACAAACACCCAAATGGCAACGGCGCCAAATTGATAATAGGTTTTTAAGATCAATTAATCCTAAAGCACTATCATGTCGTTGTAGTATTTTAGGTGTCAATCCAATCAGGTGTGATGCAAACAAATGAGATATGATCAGAAAGCACTAAGTCAAGCCAAGCAGAAATTGGTTGTTTTTCTAACAGTCCTAGTGATTGATGCAGAAAACAGTAAATTTGCAGAAATGGACTGCTATACTCTATCACAAGGCTCACTGCCAGAAGGAGGATGTGATAGAGTAAAAGGGTCCAAAAACAGACAATTATCAAAATTCAATAGCAAGTAACAGAGAAGGTGAATGCGGAAGGTAAATAAACAGATAAATCAATTGGATAAGAAACTCCTAAGGATGGGGTAATCGAATAGTGTGGACTCCATAATCAATTCAAATGGTTAACAATTCTCAATGAAGCTATCCCTAGACAACAGGTTCAACAACAGACTTATTCACTCCCGTGCAACAAATCCTCAAGCAAAGCTAGCCCAGACTAATTCCCATTAACGGAATCTAACTATGCAGGCAATAAGAACCGACTGTTAAAGTCAATAACCGCTCTAAACGGCCAATCCCTTGGGATAGAGACGATTATCACTGGAATTAGTAGATCAAGCATTCCATCGAACACCTTCTGGGTGCGGGAATGCTTTTGATCGAATTCCAGTTGATCAGAAAGGAATAAGCAGTAAACACAACTAATCCAGAAGGGATTCAATAAAACTACACTTAACCATCAGAATCAACTAAGGGTCTCACATCTACTCTATCCCATCCTCAGAAATCCTAGTCACTACTCAGACAACATGCTCAAAGACAGAGAAACGAATGATGATTGCATAACTTCAAAGATTAAAGGAAATGAAACAGAAATCAACAAGAGAATGAAAGCGAAATCTCAATAACTTAGAAGAAACGAAAATACAGAGTTTCAGAAACAAAAGCGGCTACTGAACGAAACTAGGTTGCGAGTCTAAAACGTAATTGAAAGAGAATGTCTCAGGGAAAACCCTTAGAGACTTATTTATAGTAAAAACGACAAAGATAAGTAAGTGGGCTTCGAGTCCGCTTAACAGGCCCATGGAACGTTGTGGTCGAGTAGATGGGCTCAAAGTGGGCTTCATGGTCGAGCGTGAATCGAAGCCGCGATCAAGTGGTTCCTTCTCTCCTCTTCTCTTTCCTATGCTCAGGTTGTCTGGTTGAGTGCGGATTGATCAGAGGGTCGAGGTGGTGATCGAGTAGAATGGGTGGTGGCGTGGTCTGGACTGCTTCTTCCCTCTTGTGATCGAGTATGTGGGTAGACTGTCAGGACGGACTGCTTCTTCAACCTTGCGATCGAGTATAACAGTGAACTGGCAGGATGGACTGCTCCTCTTCCTCTGCGATCGAGTAGAACAGTCTGGCTGGACTGCCCTGTGATCGAGTATAAGGGTCCTGATGGTCTGCTGAGCTGACTGCTTTCCTCTCTGCTACTGGTGATCGAGTATAAGGGTCCAAATGTGACTTTCAGCTCTGTTTTTCCTCTTTCTGAACACCAATAGCTCCGAAACACCTGAAACAACTCCAGAATGCAAAATGCATGCAAGACTAATGCTAGACACACTTAAACATGCAAATTATGCGAAATGATGATGAATGCTATGAAAGATGAACGAAACTAGACTCAAAATGGTGATCAATGGATGTATAAAACATGCAAATTATGGACATATCAGTCATGCATTACCCGGCCTAGGTCCCGAGTTTTATGTCAATTTATGTAAGTGACCAGCTAAGGATCGAGGCTTACTTGACATGTCGCTGAGGAAGGACAGACATACCCCTAATCTTAATATTCTTAAGGCACCGGACATTGTGTCATGAGTACCGCATACTAAGAATGCAACCACTTAGATACAATGAAACATATGGTTAGATATAACACATAGAATCATATGTATCTAGCACAAACAACCACACAAGTACGGAATCATATATGTACGGATCACGAGGATCGCGGACATGATTCGGTACAATAATCAACCAAACCTGCATAGAGATTCAAGTTAATCAACTAAGGATAAAACGAGAATCTAACATGCAACCTCACACCCAAACGCACGCAATCAAGTAATTGCTCGATGATACGCCTAAGCACATCACCAAGACTTAGCAATCAAATAGTCAAACCAAACAAACAACTACCCAAACACCTAAACCTATCATGTGCCATATCACATGCTTCGAGACTCACAAAGATTCGGCTCAAGGTTTAAGGTTTGCTTCAGCGATCGTGGACATTCCACGGCTTCTCCATCTTGTTCTTGACTTAACTCAATTCCTCTCAACTTGATTAAACACCTCTTGATAACCACAGCCTTGATTCTTCTATCTCAACTCAAAATCAACCCTTAGAAATTATCTCAAGATAATAACCAGATCATGGGAATGATTCGGAGAAAACAGACTTTGCCATCGGATCAGATTTCTCGAATCCATTCGATCAGATAGTTCTCCACTATTTCTTGATCACCGCAGCTGTTCCATACGGATTTCTCGATCACAGATTTCTCGCGACAGGTTTTTCTACGATTAAATAGCGTTTCGGTGATTCTCTCCTCTCTCCCTTTAAAATGACGCGGGACTCCAAGTATTTATAGGCTGCATGTGGTCGAGTCAGCACGTACACTCGTCAGCCGTTCGGACAGACACGTACGGTACTGCGGATGTGACAACGACACGTGTCCGGAGAAACTTCAGCTCTAAGGGACAAATCTTTGGCTCCAAGATACGAAACTTCGGCTCCAAGTCACTCAGTCAACGGCTTGGTCAACGGTCAACGGGACGCTCATTCGGTCAAGGGTCAGTCTGTCTGATGGGTCACGTACCGCGGTACGGTCGGACATGATTTTCTCAGTAATCTTTCGTCTGGATCAATATTTTCTCGATCAACACTCGTCCGTTCGGCATTAAATTACATTTTGGCCGGACCAAACTCTGGTTTGCTTGACGAATTCTTCACTGAACCATCCGATGATCGATAGATTACCTTACGGTACGGAGATCCGTCGATCACTCCCGATCGCGGTAAGGTTCCGTCGACCAACTCCAAATTTTTCTCGAACTAAACTAATTTTGTCTCGACCGATCCTTCTTATTTTCTATCCTTAATGGTTTTCATTTTCTGTCTCAATTCCTTCTTGATCTTTCCTTGATCAATCCTTGCACGGTCATTTACCCTAAACGAGAGTCACTACATTAACGGTAACAAATAATCGACGGCTTCCCGACGGATATAGGTAACGGACATATTCCGTGAAGAAGTCGTCGGTATTCTGTCAAAAATTAAAAAAAAAGACAAACGGTTAAGTTACGGTAACAATAAACTGACAGATTTTCGACAGATATTACTAACGGATATATATATATGCCATCAAGACGCCGTTGTGTTCTCGTTACATATTACCGACGGATGTAATATCGTTAGTAATTCCGGACGGATTGTTGTCTGTCGGAAATACCGTCAAGAGTTGTTGTGTTTTCTTGTAGTGTATAGGTCTCAATTCCGTCATCCTTGTTTATCTTTACGTTTTCGGGATAAGAGAAATATTCGTCATATTCAACTGTTTATCAAAACTTCTTTTTGTAGAAAAGAATGTACCAAATGCATTAGATCCAATTTAACCGTAGTCCAGGCCTTTTGGAAAAACAAAGATGTCATCCAGTCTGGGCCTGGCGCTTTTTCCGGATGTATCATGAATAGTGCTGCTCTCACTTCCTTTTCAGTAGCAAGAGCCGTTAAAAATCATTTATTTTATCCGCAATAGTAGTTTTAACCTCCTTTGACGCATCCTCAAAATCCTGGAATTTCGTAGTTGTGAAAAGATTTTAAAATAAGAAACCGCTGTGTTGTATATCTTTATCCTCATCCGACTAGTTCAATTTTCATCATGAAGACCGATAATCCTATTTCGAGTTCGACGTTGTTTCGTGTGACCATAGATATATGAAGAATTAGTATCACCTAGCCGCATCCATAAACTCCTACTTTATTTCTACCAATACAATTCCTATTCGCGATAAACCTCTCGCCACCGTAAAGTTAGATCTCTTATCACATCTGGTAATTGGCTATCATCATTTTGTGCTGCTTCTAACCCAGTTTTAAGTTTTGTTATTGATTTGTGGCCATAAGGGGTCAAATCATTCCTCTATTTCGAGATCGCATGCCTGCAATTTAACACTTTCTCCATGAAACTTCCTTCGCCCAAATTATCCTCTAGGTGCCATCCTTCTGAAATTGTTTCTAATAATCCCTCCTTTCCAATCCACCTTTTATTAAACCGAAATTTTCTCTTTCCTCGGAGCATCTTATCTGCAATCGTCGCCACCACTGGTTTGTGATCTGAAGCGACCATTGGTAAGTATTCAATGAATGAATTACAGAATAATTCGTGTCAATCCTCATTAGCTAAGGTTCTATCCAATCTGCACCTAATTGGCTTTTTATCATGTCAACCACGCCATGATAAAAAATCACCAATATGAGGAAATTCAAGTAAACCGCAGTCTCTAATCATTGACTTAAAAGGAATAAAAGATTAAGCAAGTCTTAATCTTCCACCTCTTTTTTCATGATTCCCTTTGAGCTCATTAAAATCACTTGTTAGGAACAAAGGTGTATTCCGATTCAAATTAATACGCCTTAAGCCTTGAATGGAACCAGTTTTTGGACAAGTTTCTAGATTATGATTTTGCAAAAATCCAAAAATTAACCATTCATGATTCAACAAAAAATAGATTCTCTAAAAAATAGGGAAACCAGTTTTTGGCAGATTTTAGCTATTTGTTCATGGAATCCAAAAACCAAGTTTTGTGGGTTTTTGAAACAATTTACGTCACATTTTTTTTTCATTTTTTTCTTATTATTTTAAATATGCTATTTTCACCATTTACCAATTCATTTAAAACTAAAACCCTATTCTATGGGTTTTTTCCTCAATAATCTATGTTTGCTTTTTTTTATGCATCATTGTTTTGGCATTAATTACGAGATTTTTATTTTATTTCTATGTAAACATTGGTTTTATTTACCAAACCTATGTTTATATGCAATATACCTATGTTTAATTTTTTCATGCATCTTTTTAATTTTTTTTGTTATTCAAATTTTTATTTTCAATATTTTAGTAATTTTTAAACACAAAATATAAACCAAAAATTAAAATATATAACTTAAAAACGTTTAAAAATTAATATTATGTAGAAAAACTAAAAACTAAACAAATTACCATTCAAGATTTTGCAAAAACTAAAATCTACACCAAAAATCAAAAACCAAAAACAAAAATCCAAAAACTAGAATCGAAAAACCAACAAAAAACTACCAAACATTCAGGGCCTTAGTCTTTCCCAAACTTGCTCTCGTTTGTGAGCTACCGGTTCTCCGTATACAAAAGTAAGATGAACTACTTTTCCTTTAACAATAACCTCAATATCAATTAACCGATTTGAAAGGACCCGAACCCGCTACACGGAACTGGTCAACATGTTGACTTCCTGGCCCGGCCCAAACCATCTTTATATTCAAACCCGCCAATTAACAACGGAAAACGAACTCTTCACTTAAACAACCTGCAAAAGAGAGACGGGTGAGCAATTGAAAATCACTCAGTGAGGGCAAGCCTCAGGGCTCACGAAGTCCTCATACACAAACACACTTAGACAATCACAAAGTCTAAACCTAAGACAAGCAGACAATCACGTGTCAAAGACACACACACACACATCAAACAAATGAGACTACGTCCCATAACCACTACCATAAAGGCAGACAGGATACGAACGTATAACACACGCCGTCTACCCGTACATACTGAATTCCTCGTGCCTGAGCACTTCTTCCGTGCAACCGGATCCCTCGTGCCTCTTACCACACAAACATGCATTTCACGAATCACACAACTCGTATTAAAATATTCATTTTAATTTATTTTTATTTCTAAAAATACTAGTTCATTTTATAAATAGGTATATATCTACATATAAATATAATATACAATCACCACCCAAATATATGCTAGTATGCTACTTATAATGTAACATATAGGTATGCTCAGCTTAACCTTAAACTAAGTAAATACCTAAACATATCGGTATATGAAAAAGACACCAACTAGTCCTCACCTTAGCCAATTGATTCTGAATTCTCGGTTTAGAACTAGCAAAGTAGAAATCCGGTTCAACAACACTTTTCGATCTGCAACCAATTAATTAATCAAACCAAGATTATTTCCAATTAATAGTCCATGATTTAATATACTAACCAACCAAATTTTCATTGATTTTCGGTGTTTCCTCCATTAAATTAAATAGATCAAAATCTAATAATTTAATTCACCATAATTCTAATTCACGATCACATTAATTTGGCTCTAAAACCAAATCACCATTTAACCACACAAACACATAATTGAGTTTGGTTTAATAATCAATTACCAAAAACCATACTAAGCGCACAACACTACAATTTCCACACGTGAACATGTTGTCGGTTTCAGTTCATTAAACAAATCCAATAAAACATCTCATACATGTCTCGCATTTTAGGATTGGATTAGACTTAAGATTCCTTGGTTAATGCTGGTTAGGCTTCGTTTCAATAATCAACAAAACAACAACGACACGAGTGTTGAGACGAGCCAATACCTTTCTCCGCAATGACTCTCAACGGCAAGATGGATCTGCGTTCGTTCAAGTTAAAGCCCACCGTGGCGTTCAATCCTCATGGCTCAACATTTAAACAACAACAGATTAACAAAACATAAAACAAGACCAGAAACTTCACGTACAAGCTACTTAATATGTCTAGGGTTTCCTTACCCTTAAGGGCTACGGCAACTCTGATCAAAGCGACTCGTGGTAACAAACTACGGTGGCACGGTGGCTCTGGTGGTTCTCCGGTTCAGATCCGGCGGCCTTCTCTCTCTTCTCCTCTTTCTCTCCACTTTCATTCTCCTCCCTTTCTCTTCATTTTCCTGTGACAAGTCACCACCTCCTCCATCACGTTTCCAAGTGAGACCTCCCTCTTCCTCAACAAGATTCACAGGGACAACAATACGTCAACGGCTTCATAACTAATCAACGACGGCGATCTCATGACTAACGGGTTAGGGTTGCTCAACCTTTTGTCTCTTTACGGCTAATGAACAAGAAGATGTATACACACGTACAAAACCCTTTTCTCGATTTTATTAGGTACCTGAGCCTTTAATGAGCTTTGTCTTCTTTTAACAAAATAAATGGTCCAACGACCAATTTTGTACTTAAAAATTGGGGATGTTACACGATTGCTTTCAAATAAAACTGAAGCATAATAATCATTATTATAATCGGGTGCTAATCCACCACTACAACCGATAAGATCCACTGTTTTTAAAATTTTATAACCGAAATGACTTACAAATTTATCCACAAAAGAAGAGGATTGTTTAGTTTCCGGAAGAAATAAAAAATATGGCCGATGCTGCTTCCACAAGTCCCGAAGATACCTAATTGTTGCCTTATTTTCTAACCTTGGCAATTCCAACTTAAAATCTTCATTTATCTAATTTTTGGCTTTGGTGGTTTACTTCTACCCGGCATTCCTTTGCTTGCTTCCCGGTTTCTTCCCTCACCCGCTTAATCCTTGTTATTTCTTGTGACCCGCTTTTTAGGAGAAAGCAGAATCTGTGCATTCCGCTTCTTAGAACTGACACCTTTTAGAACACCACTGGTTCTTGCTCTTTTTCCGGTTTCCACTACTCCATCATGAGCTAACGCAGCCTCTGTAGACTCAATCAATTCAGTCTGGTGGTTGTTGTCCTCTCCGTCAGCCAATTAGCCTTCTTCTGTCTCCTCTAGTGCCTCATACAGATGTTCCGATGAAGATGTCTGATCTTCTACCAAGTCATCTTCCGCCAATTCTTTTTCTGTCATTACCACATCTTCTCCAATCACCCCATAATTCCACAAAAGATTCGGATTACTCACTTGTGTATCCTTAGAAACAGCCAGTCCATCGTCAGATTTATGAATCTGTGATTTTGCCCGACTCGTAATTGTTGCTTAGCCCATAGATGATTTCTCGTCTGCCCCCAAAGTCGGTTCCGCCGCAAAGTCAGCACCACTGTCATTCACTGTGGACGTCGGATTCACACACTCAAATATTTGTTTATTTAGTGGGAAAGATTATTCTTGAGGACAAAAATTGATATGAAAAAGCTATGAATTGCAATGGAAATGACTATAGTATAATTGCTAGAAAAAATTGCGTGTCCATTACATGGCTCTTGGCCCTCTTACTTATACTAACAAACGACATTAATCTCCCAATTAAATACAATTATTCTCTCTTTAATGTGTCCGTTTTGGTCTTCGAGTTTAATGCTCAACGTTCGAATTTGAATTGATTCCGATCTTCATGGGCCTCGCCTTTTGGCCCAAATTACTTTGAACCGTCCTGACTTTGATTCCGGGTCACATTCCGAGATGTGACCACTTCGAGCTCCCTTTGTGATGATGCCCACTTCGATTATACCCTTAAACCATGGGTTTAATGGGCCTTATCCTTTGCGGGCCTTCATCCTGATTACGTGGCAATCTTTGGTTGGTCCCGGACTACTGGTGCGGGATCCGACACCAACAATTAGTCCCCCAAGTCTTTCGAAGTGCTTATTCCAATTCGGAGGACTTAAACGTTTTAATGACCAAAGATTGCGCTTGTGGGATCTTCTGATTTTCCCGCCAAGATCTCGTCAGTCCTTTAATTTCGGTATTACCCATATTTGGTCGCGTGACATCTGTCACCATCATGACCGTATCTTAATTATTTACTATTAAAACGGGGAAAACCTTTCCACTTCTCCCACGACTCCCGAGGCGGTTCCATCATTACCACTTAGCTTGCGTGAGGTAACCTTCTTTTTATTTTTATCTTTTGGTAAAAATTTTCTTTGCTTTTCCTGTCAAGTCTCTCTATCTCTTTCGCCAAACTTTCTCTTCCCGGAACTTGAATTTTCCATCTCCTTCGATGTCTTCCGATTCCGACAGACCCGAGTCTCCGTCTTATGACGAGAAACGTTCTAGCCTCGATGATTGCACCCGCCCTAACGATATCGCCGGTCCTCACTACAGATCTACTTGTACTATTCAATCCCTTCAACGATTGAAAGAGCTTTGCCGACTTCCGCCTGAAGTCATGGCGGAATCGAAGTTGGCTGATCCTACGGAGTCCCCGGAGGATCACCGTGATGGTTATTTCTGTGTATATGAGGTTTACTTCAAGGGTTGTGGGCTAACATTCCCTCTTCCTGAAACCTTAGTCCGATACCTAGCAGCTCTGGAAATTTCTCTTCCTCAATTAACCCCCAATCTTCTTCGAACCATTCTCGGGATTATAACCGTTGCGGCGGAAGCTGGATATATTATCGGAGTCCCCGAGCTGAACGAGCTTCTAAGCGTGAGAAGTTCATCGAAGAAAGCGGGGTATTTTTTGGCGTATCCGAACGCCAACATGAACATCATCTCGCATCTCCCGAACAAGGATGAAAATTGGCACCATCCTTGGTTCCTGATTAAGAAAACCCCTGCTTCGATCGGAAATCTCTCTGATGTACTTCCATCGAAGTGGTCTGCGAAGCCTGGTAGAAATTAGGTCACAGACACTTTTTCAATCACCCTATTATTTTTACTGATTAAACTTGTTGTTTCATTTTGCAGCCTTCATTGCTCCAACTCTCCCGACTGAGGAATTCATCGGATTCTTCAAAATAATCCTCGAAGGGGAAACCCTTTGGAATTCTTTCACCCTTGATCGGTTCATAGAAGCCAATCGAAAACTCAGGATGAGCCCTCCCGGTCAACTCCATCGTCTTCCGCCTCCTCCCTCGACTCAGGGTATGTCGGCTCGGGCCCTTACTGCCCAACGCAAGATGCTTTCCAAACCGATTGCAGAGGCTTGCGATGAGAACAAGGCATTGCTTGCGGCCGCCGTTGATAAAAAAGATTACAGTAGGACACTGTTAGTCGACGATGGTACCGCTGAAGGGGCCAGATCTACTGGTGCCTTCAGGTTGACGCCTCGCCGTGAGCGCCGTGGTGACCGTTCTCCTCGGAGAGCCCGATCTCCTCGTCGTGATTCTCCTCGACCTCCCCGAGATGACTTTAGCAGCGAACCGCTTAAGAATTTGATTCGCAAGAAGAGAGACAAGTCATCTCGCAGTGATTCCTCTCCGCAGAGAGAGAAGTCGAGGGCCCGGACTGACCGTTTTCCCCGATCGTCCCCTCCTACTGAATCGATGGGTCCTCCTCCTCCTGTTGACATGTCTTCCCAACATAGTGGCGAGAAGACTGCCCGGAGCGCGTCTCCCCTGAAGGAAGGTTCTGGGTCTCGAGATGCTCCATCGAAGTCAAAACCCGTTCTTGTCCCCCAGGTCAAATCGCTTTCAGGTCTGGTGACGGTTTGTGCATTCTTAAAAGTTTTCATTCTGTTCAAATTCCGAATTTTTTTTTTCTTCTTTTGCCTTCGCAGCTATGGAAAAAGAGGGTAGCGTCTTCCGATGCTTCAAAACTCGCACGGGTGCGACCCTGCCAGACTTTGACAAGTGGCGTCCTGCAATTCGCGAACGCTATTTACTTCATGCGCATCATTCATCTCGGGTTAGTTCCACTTCATTTTTCTGATTTTTATGTTACCCTTCCTACTGATTCACCATCTCGAGTTTATACGAAATGTCAGGCGAACAGCGAACTTAACGATATGGTTGAACACTACGAAGGATTGTTGCTTAGCCGGCAACAGGAGATTGACTCGTGGAAGAGCAAGCTTACTACTCTTGAGACCGACCTCCACTCATCTTCCGGCTCTAAGCAACAACTGGAAGATCAAGTAGACAGCCTCAAATCTGAGCTTGAGAAGATAAAGGGGGAACTGAAGGACCAGTACGACCAGAATTACCAACTCCAGAACGAGCTTTCTGGTGTTCAGGGTAGACTCCATGAATCTGAATCAGCTGCCGATACCCTGAATAATCAACTCATTGAACTTCACGCGAAGTACAAAGCGATTACCAAATTACGTGATTCCGAGTTGGCAAGGTCGGCATCGAAGGCCAGAAAAGAGGTCAAGGGACGAGGGATGGAGTTGATTCAAGGGGCCATCCGCTTCATTCAAACTGAGAAGGTTAAGTCAGATCTGGAGTCAGACATCAAAGAGCACGAGAGCAACCTAATCTTGTTGGACCAAATCCATGAAAAGGATTTCTCCGAAGTGAAAGAGAGGTCCGAGCTGACGTCTAATTTATCTGAAAAGCGAAGTCGCTTGGCAGCTCTTCCCGCTTCATCCTTCAACCCTCAGCACTTCGAGGAGTTTTTCACTGAATCGCCTCCCATAAGTGAGTCGGGTTTAGACTGGGCAGATAAACGCTAGCTCTTGATGCTTACTACCTTCTTCTTGCCTTTTATTTGACCTGAACTGTCCTTTATAGGTTCAAGTGGGACGAAAGGCGTCGTCCCGTCCGAAGTCCCCGCTGCGCCGGAGGTCACCCCGGGAGATGATTGTACCGCAGGGAATGAACAAGGAGCTTCCTCTGATCAAGCCCCAGCCAAGGAGGCGGGTGAAAACCTGACAACCGAAGTGGAGTCCGAAGTGATTGTCGACCCGTAGTGGCTGTGTCCACTTTAAATTAGGGCCTGTCCTACTTATTAGAACTCATTTAAAAAAAAAAAAAAAAAAAGAGGCTTTTGTTGTTATTTTCTTTTGAACAAGATATTTGCCTGAGCTTTTAAACCTTTTTTAGGTTATGATCCCAAGGGGGTTTGGTTACAATTATATGCGGGTTTGCAAAGTCCGCTTTTAACACTTCTTGGCCTTGTGGCTATGTTTTTTGAGATTTTTAGGCTGATCAGGCCCTTCTCTTGGAATGCGAGAACTGAGCTCGGCTTAAAACGAGTTCCCCACTTCGGATTTAATCAACTCGGTGAATTCGTTGGGCTTGGGCCTTTAAAAACTTTTGTGCTTAATGGGCTTCTTGCCTTAAATGCGACGGTTGCTCTTTCCCTTTCTTGGGAAATAGGAAAAGCCGCACGTCTTTAAGGCAATAACTGCCTTTTCTCCATTTCCAAAAAACAGTTTTAACCACTCGGGCACGCTACCATCATTAAATTTACGGTTTCAAGATAAACCCTAGACCTATTATAAATAGAGGCAAGTTTGCCTCTAACTTTTTCCAAAGAACTCCAAAATTCCCTTGGTAATTTTCACAATAATGGAGAACGAAAAAGTGACCCCCATCGATCCTGGCATCCCACTGTTCTTGTCCTGCGATGGCTTCGAGCCGGCCGGCGTTCTCTTTCCTCATGCCGTGTTCCACTTTCCTTCGAGGGAGAAGAAAGAGGCTTACGACTTCATGGACAAGGTCAGAATTCGCCTCTCTCGACCAAACTCCTATGCCTTTTTCTTTTGATTTACATATTTCTGTGACAGGTCGTCGACAAACATCGCCGTTTGTGCGACGAGAGGCAACGGCTGGGACTCAAGAGGCAAACACTCGAGGCTCGTATTGCTCGAGTGGAGAGGAAAGTGAGAGCCTTGGAAAGTGATCCCTTTCAATGGGAGTGGAGGAACTTCGATTCTATCGCAGAGATCCCGAGAATGCTCCGGATGTATCTCCGCGCTAAAGGTCAGGTCCAGGGACCGGTGAATGCCCCGACCGAAGTTGCTCCTCTTGTCAGCGAAGAGGAAGACGAGGAAGATGACGACAAACCTTGCAAACGTGTTCGGAATGAACCCGGAGTGGAGGGCAGGAACGATGCTTCCACTTCGAATTCCAAATCGGCGATGAAGGAGCCTGTCCTGAGCCTCTTCCATAAATGTCCCAAACTCCGCTTTTTTTTTTTAAGACTTTTTGGATTCGTGATGGGCTTCAGCCCATTTTGTTTATGGAAACATTTGCTACTTTCCTTTTTCCCGCAATATTTTTGGAGATACGTCTTTTAATGCAGGGTTCTTTGAAGGGCGTAAATCTCGCCGCGAATCTCTTTATTTCAAGATTGAATCCGCAGCTTGCTAGGGATACGATGTCCCTATAAATTATAGCTCCACCTTCCCTTCACTCCTCACTACTCTTCTTACTTCTGCAGGTATGGATTTCAACCTTCGATGTTCAGAGTCTATGCCGGACTTCTCCAGGACCGGAGTGATGGATGAAGATGTTCCAAATGTGCCAAGTAAGCGACCTTCTCCACTTCGCAGCTTCTTTAGATCCCAAATCCGAGCTCCATGCGCTTTGATCAAGGATCTTCCATATAGAGACCAAGAGATTGCGATGGCCTTTATCAAAGCGCTCGCAATTCAACACAGGAGGCTATCGCTGGAAAATAAAAAACTTCGGAAAAAGATTCATCGAATGCAACGCAGAGTCACTGCGATATCAAGAGATCTCCACATCCTCAGCTCTCACCCCGGAGAATGGATCGAGCTTGGAATCTCCGAATTCGCTCATATCCCGGATTGTATGATGCCGATTCTTGACCTCGCTGGTCAAGGAGTTCAAGTGTTCTGTTCTCCAGGCGGATTTCCTTAATTCGAAGTGTACGAAGATCGACACTTTGTCTTGTTCGTTTGAATAAATGCTTTTGCTTCCAGTTTCCGTGTGTTCGCCTAGTCGAACTTTATTTGCCTTGTACGTTCGCATTGTCGAACTTTTTCTTTAAAGACAGAATAAAACAAAAAATTTTATTAGTAGCTGAACTCGTTTCCGAGCTGCCTACGTACCCACTTCGGGATCAAGCCACACCGTAGTTCATGTTACATAATAAAATGCATGTCATTTAAACATAAAACTTCTTTAGGTTGATCACATTCCAAGGTCGCTGGACTGGATTGCCTTCTAAGTCTTTCAACCTATAAACACCATTTCGAATCACTTCGGTGACAATATAAGGTCCTTCCCAATTAATGCCGAGTTTGCCTGCGCCTTCTTCTTTCTTATTATCAAAAACTCGCCTTAGCACATAATCGCCTACAAAGAATGGCCTACTTTTGACTTTAGAATTGTAGTAGCGAGCTGCTGCTTGCTGGTAATTTTGTATCCGAATTAAAGCTTGATCTCGTCTCTCATTGATGGTATCGAGCGAGTCATCGAGCATTGCTGAATTTTCTTCCTCATTGAGTGGTGCTTCTGTTCGGCGAAGACCAGGTACGTTGAGTTCAGCCGGTACTACTGCTTCCATCCCATAAACCAGAGAGAACGGAGTTTCTCCAGTAGGTCGCCTAGGGGTTGTACGATAGGCCCATAGGACTGGTTGGAGTTCATTATACCATCCTCCCTTTAGGTGACTCAAGCGTTTTTTGAGATTGCTCAAAATTGTTTTGTTCGCAGCTTCGGCTTGGCCATTCCCTTGTGGATACCGTGGGGTAGAATAACTGACCTTGATTCCCCATTCCGAGCAAAAAGCTTCAAACTCGTGCGAAATGAATTGTGGTCCATTATCAGTAACTATCTCGTATGGAACCCCATGTCGACATATGATATTTTTCCAAATGAAAGTATTCACCGCCGAATCTTTGATGCTAGCATATGCTTCAGCTTCGATCCAATTCGAGAAATAGTCCGTCAAAACCAACAGGTATTGTACTCCTCGAGTTGATCTGTGCAATGGTCCAATGATATCCATCGACCACCTCATAAATGGGTACGGGGCAGAGATGGAGGAGAATAATTCCGAAGGTTGATGGATCAGTGGTGCATGAAGTTGACAACGTTTACACCTTTGAGCGAATTTGACACAATCCGTGATCATAGTGGGCCAATAATAACTCATTCTTTTTATTTTAAAAGCCATGGCCCTTCCAGACGAATGACTTCCACATAGACCTTCGTGTACTTCTTTCGTGACGATTTCGACTTCAGGTCCAAAAATGCACAATAGGTAGGGGTCACTGCCACCTCGCTTGTACAACGTATCTTTTGATAGACAAAATTTCGCGCTAACGATTCTCATTTTCCTGGCTTGCCACTTATTTTTTGGGAGCTCACCTGTCATGATGTAGTGCTTTATTGGCTCCCTCCAATCAGCACCCCAATCTTTAGCCGGAATTTGGTCAATCCCATGAAATACTCGTGGTTCCGGTTCGGGATGTTCATTTGGTTCAAGGTCTGGTTCGGGATGGTCGTCTTCAATTAGTGGTTCCGTCTCTATAACCGTTTCTGGAAGTATATCTGGCTCCTTGTTGTGTTTTTTCGACTTCCTTCGTTTAACAGGTGGTAACTCGACCTCGGGCTCACCACGTTCACGCGCTGCTGCTCGAGACCTTGTAACAACGAGAGCTTCTTTGTCAGTTTTAATGCTTCGCTCTGAGATGCATTCAACCGGAATGATTCTTTTCAGTTCAGGATCTGATGTTGACGCTAACACGGCAAGTGCATCCGCGGTTGTGTTTTCTCCTCGAGGTATGCGAATTAGTTCGAATTTCTTGAAGTCTTTAGATAGACCCTTCACTACTTCGAGGTATGCTTCCATTCTCAAGTCTTTTGCTTCATAATCGCCATTGAACTGATTTACTACTAATTGTGAATCACAATAAGCAACCACTTCTTCAGCTCCAACTCCTTGTGCCAGTCGAAGTCCGGCAATTAGTGCCTCATACTCTGCCTCATTGTTAGAAGCATTAAACAATAGACGGAATGATTGTTCAAGAATTTCCGACGTTGGAGACTCCAACTTGATTCCTACCCCGGATCCTTGTTTTGATGAAGATCCGTCTACATACAGCTTCCAAGTCCGATTTTGTGGTTGCTCCGGTGTGCCTAGTACTGGTAGTTCTGTTAGAAAATCCGCCAAAACCTGAGCCTTCATGCTGACCCAGCTTTTATACTCTATATCATATTCACTCAGTTCCACTGCCCATTTTGCCAATCGTCCGGATTGATTTGGACTATGAAGTATTGTTCGGAGTGGCTGGTTGGTTAACACTTCGATCGGATGAGATTGAAAGTATGGACGTAGTTTTCGGGCTGAAGTTACTACTGCAAGTGCGAGTTTCTCCATCATTGTGTACCTTGTTTCTGGATCTGTCATTGATTTACTTATGTAGTAAATTGGCTTTTGCTCCCCACGATCCTCCCGGACCAAGACTCCACTAACTGCATGATTTGATACTGACACATATAAATAGAGCTTCTCGTCCATTTCGGGTTTAGATAACACGGGTGGAGTAGTCAGGTATGCTTTAAGCTGTCCGAAGGCTTCTTCACATTTCTCATCCCAAAGGAATCCTTTGTTTCCTTTAAGAATTTGATAAAAAGGTAAAGATTTATCCGTTGATCTTGAAATAAAACGGTTTAGAGCTGCAATCCGACCAGTCAAACGCTGTACTTCTTTGAAGTTCTTCGGAGACGGCATGTTTAGAAAGGCATTGATTTGGTTTGGGTTGGCTTCAATTCCTCTTTTTGTAACTATATAACCTAGGAATTCTCCGGACGGAACTCCGAACGTGCACTTCGCTGGGTTCAGCTTCATTTGATACTGGTTGAGGATCTCGAAACATTCCTCCAAATGCTTAATGTGATCCTCTTTTTTCAATGACTTAACCAGCATATCATCTATGTAGACTTCCATTGTCTTCCCGAGATGCTCATGGAACATTTTATTGACCAACCGTTGATAAGTTGCACCTGCATTTTTTAAACCAAAAGGCATTACTTAATAACAATAAGTACCTCTGTCCGTGATAAACGACGTCTTTTCTTGGTCTTCAGGATCCATCATTATTTGATTATAACCCGAGAAGGCGTCCATGAAGGTTAATAATTAATTCCCAGCGGTAGATTCCACGAGCCGGTCTATATGCGGGAGCGGGAAACTATCTTTTGGACATGCTTTATTGAGATCGGTGAAGTCGATACACACCCTGTCTTTTCCATTTTTCTTTTTGACCACGACAGTGTTTGCTACCCACTCCGGGTACTGTACCTCCCTTATAGATCCTATTTTTAATAGTTTGTCCACTTCATCATTTACTGCCTTTGCTCGCTCTACTCTGAGTTTTCTTCTTTTTTGTTTTACAGGCTTGAAACTTGGATCCACGTTCAGTTTGTGGCAAATTATGCTTGGATCTATGCCGGGCATATCCGCTGCTGACCATGCAAATGACGTCTTGTTTTTCCTTAGAAGTTCGATCAAAGCTTCTTTTATTTCGCCAGTCAAAGTAGCTCCAATTCGGACTTTCCGATCTGGTTTGTCTTCTTCTAATACTACTTCGATTACTACATCATCCTCTTTCTGCCCATTAGGAAATCTTGGAATTATTCCCTTCTTCGCAGGTTTCGTTAATTGCTATTGGATCTTCAGTCGATGACTGGTCAGATAACACGTTCGTGAAGCTTCTTGACTTCCTCGAATTGTTTCCACTCCACTAGGAGTTGGAAATTTGATGCATTGATGATATGTCGAGGGGACTGCCTTCATTTGATAAATCCAAGGAGTCCCAAGGATGATGTTGTAGGCTGCCGGTTTATCAAAAACAACAAAATCTACGATTTTTGACACCCATTTAGCAAGAACTGGCAGCTTGATCGTCCCGAGAGACATGGCCGACTCACTTGTGAATGCCACTAAAGGAGACGGAGGTCCCACTATGTCTGCCCGACTGATTCCCATCCTTTCCAAAGTGCCTAAAAAGATTAAATCGACCGAACTACCCGTATCGATGAGAATCCTCGACACTTCGAAGTTGGCAACGTCTAGGGTAATGACTAGGGCGTCATCATGAGGTCTTTCGAGGTGACGTGTTTCTTCTTCGTCGAATGATATTGACGCGCCTTGAAAGTCAGCCTCTTCGCCCAAGCTTGCTTTAAGTGAAACATTCCGCCTATGCTTCTTTATGGCACTGACCGTATCTCGGCAAAGTTTGGAACCTCCAAGGATTACATTGATTTTTCCTTTCGAACTCCTAGGTTCTTATTCATTGGACAACCTTGGTCTTTTTGAGCTCTGATCTTTGGAGTTATCCTTCGCTTCGTGATATTCCTTCACGAAGTCTTCTATCTTGAATTTAGAGAGATCTCCACTGGCCCATAGTTCTGCGAGATGCTTTTTGAGGACACTACAGTCTTTGGTTAAGTGTCCGGTTACCTTATGGATGTCACAATACAAACTTTCGTCACGGACCCAAGTGTTTGACCTTCCCTTTCCTTGAAATTGCTTCCCGACGGTATTGTTGAGAGGTTGCGATCCAAACTTTTTTGGTCCTTGGTTCTCCCTAGGCTCAAACTTTTTGGTAGGGAAGGTGACCGCTGGTTTCGCTTGTTTGTTCCTTTTCGCAAAACTCTCTTTTTCGTCTTCTACTTCCATCCAATTGTTTGCACGGAAAAGTGCGTCTTGAATCGTGTCCGGTTTGTGAAGTATTAGATCCTCTTTGAACCTTGAATCATGCCACAAACCTTTTCGTAGGGCAGATAAAGCTAACTGCTGCGAAATTCTCGGGAGTTTGGATAGCACTCCCTTGAATTTGGTGATGAAAGCTCTCAGTGACTCATTCGGCCCTTGTGTTAGATTCCAAAGGTCAGCATCCGAAACGCTTTTATCCATGAGGATAGAATATTATTTCAGGAACACAGCCGACAACTCGTCAAAGTTATTAATTGAGCCTGGTTCCAGCTGGGTGAACCACATTAGTGCTTGACCGCAAAGATTTTCCGAGAAGAGTTTGCAATATCCTGCATCCTCATCAGCTTCATCCAATTCGACTCTTCCAGCGGCAATCAGAAAAGCTGCGAGATAGCTCTTTGGAATCTAAAATTGGCAGGTTGTAAAGAGCTATCAATGGCTTTATAGAAATGCAGAGCAAAATGGACTCCAAGTCTCAAACATATTGGAGCAAATAATAAGATTCTACATGTTTTCCAAGAGTTGTTATCGTCATTATTGGATTGTTGAACACATATTGTTATAAGTGGTCACTGTATTAGCCTTTTCATTATTCATAATTTTCAAAACTACAAATAGTGGTTTGGGAAGCGTTATGTTGTCTACAAGGTCCAGCAATGACCATAGTTAATCGTTTATTGAGAGAGATATACATTTATCATAGAGTTAATTTTTTCAAAATGTTTTTGTTTAGTAATGAAGCATACATAATTTGTTATATTGGACCACCAGAGAAAATATTTGCTCAACGTTTCTTTAACTTATACTCATTCTTTTATCTTTTTCAACATAAAACATTGTATGATTTTCTATTGGCTCTTGATACTCAAAGATTTTCCTTGTGTTTTTTTGTTTTCGAATAGTAAACAGAGTTTTGATCTTGAATATCTTCTTAACTTAGTAAGTCTTAACAAATAATTTACTTGAATAGGATTGTGCATCCTTAAACTTTTGAAATCTTTTTGAAAAAAGCCTGCGTCGTAGTGCTGATATTCACCTAGTTGTATATAAAGGGGTGGGTTCCTTCATTTTTAATAATCTAAGCATTTCTAAGCAATACAAGCAAATACTTATCTTAAGTTTCTCTCTAGTTCGTTTTATCTCTCTATTAGAACTATCCTAATTCAAGACAAGGTAGAACTAAATAGCCTCGACTTGGAAAAAATCAATGCTATCACGGAGGAGCGGTGGCAAAGAAGAGACCCTATATCGGGTCGAAAACAAAAGAGTTATGGTAGCCAGGAGACGAGAATACGAACAGTCTTGACTCGGAAAAAAACCTAAAAATTGTACATTCTCGATTTGTGAAAAGTTAGAAATTGAATAGTCTCGAATGGGAATGGCACTCCGATTTAGGCATGACTCCGATTTGAGGGAGGGAGCGATGTAGTTTGGGTACGGTGTGATTAATCAAATTTATGAATGGTAATGTGATTCGGCTACGATCCGTTATCCTATTTTTTTCGAATGACAAAACGATTAGGGTGCGATTAGATGGCAAAATTACTTAAAAGGGTACTAGCTATATTATTATTGTTATCAATCCTTTACTTATTTATTTGACATATTTTTCGGCAAAAACGATTTTTTTTTTATTTATTTATTTTTACTAAAAACACGATTCTATGTCTTCCCGCAAGAAATATGATTTTCGGTTTTCTCGCCAAAAACGTTATTTCCGGTTTTCCCGCCAAAAATATTATTTCCGGTTTTCCCACCAAAACGTTATTTCCGGTTTTCCCGCCAAAAACGTGATTTTCGGTTTTCCCGCCAAAAACGTGATTTTCTGTTTTCCCGCCAAAAATGTTATTTCCGGTTTTCCCGCCAAAAATGTGATTTTCGGTTTTCCGGCCAAAAATGTTATTTCTGGTTTTTCCGCCAAAAACGTGATTTTCTGTTTTCCCGCTAAAAACATTATTTCCGGTTTTCCCGCCAAAAATGTTATTTCATGTTTTCCCGCCAAAAAACGTTATTTCCGGTTTTTCCGCCAAAAACGTTATTTCACGTTTTCCCGCCAAAACGTTATTCAACATTTTACCGCCAAAAACGTGATTCCGTGTTTTTCCACCAAAAATTTGAATTTTTTTTTTCCGAAAAGATGTGAATTTCATGTTTTACCGCCAAAAACGGAAATTTTGTTGTAATCATATTTTTAATTATTAAATATTAAAAAATGTTAATTAGTTATAATAAAAATAATTGAGGATATATTGGTAAATATATCTATAACTCACACTTGCCGCACCCTAATCGTAGGTTTAAAATCCATTTGTGCAACGATTAGAGTAAGAGTAAATTACAAGAACCTAATCGTTTGCTAACAACACTTGAATCAGATCACACTCTAATCGTTTTGCCATTCGACGGTGACATGCGATTAAGGTCATCACATCATACCCAAATCGGGTTGCCATTCGGAGCCGTATTATAGCTTTCGCAGGGAAATAAAAACAAACCGGATAAGTTGATGATATAGGAGGAATGAGGAAGTTACGTGAAGCCATATTACATCACTGTCTCTTGTTTCTCAACTCAGTTTACAAAAGAAGCAAGGAAGATAAAAAAATAAAGAGAGTACTCTTCCCCCTTTGTTTCCTGTATATATACACATTCACAACCGCTCTCTATGGCTCTGATGTAATCAAAATGTACAAAAACAAAATCAATTCTTGAGGATCATTGCTTCCATTTTTCTCTTCCTCGCTGCGTGTTTTAGTTTCTCCAGTGCCACAAGCCCTACCTGTCTCACCCTCTCTCTCGATAATCCTATCCTGCAATTTGTCAAGAGACAGTTTAAAGAATGATGTTGATGATGCAACAATGGATCAAGAAGCTTAAAGATCGGACACATACCGTTTGCTAATGTCTTCCCATGTGAGACATTCTTTGTCTAGACCATAGTATAATCGGATGATCTCCCTTTCCCGTTCTCCGAGTGTTGCACTTATAAGCTTGCTTACTTCCTCCTGCAATTTATCATCAATATGCTCAACTTCACAGTGTTCATGAGGTATAGCAAGCTTCATAATAGAGAAAATCAGAACCATTCATAATAGCTTCACTTATGACTTTTCTTTTCTTACCTTGAGTGCCAAATCATCATACCCGTGCCAGGGATTGTTCTCCAAACGATTATCCGCAATGTACTGGAAATAGTGAAACAAACAAGCAAAACGTTATATACTGGAGAGGAGAGACACATGGAAACATGGATGCTGAAACCAAAATTGTTGTTTTGGTTTAAGAGAAACCGAAAGAAGTGACTCACACTGTGATGAGTTTCTCCAGGGAGACCGTTCAAAGAAGGAAATGCATCTCTGTCTAGAGAAAATATTTTGCTTACAGCCTGCATTTTGCAAGTGCAAGAGCGTGAGGACAAATACCCATCAGTCCCCTTGAAAACGAAAGGGACAAGTAGTAAAATTAGTTTACTTTACCTCTGTTGCATTTCTAACTTTCTTCTGCGACATGTTTAGAGACTCTGCAATCCTCTGGAAAGAAAAATCACTATAAGCATACACAATGTAGACAGGAGAAACCAGAATTGTTCGAATGTTAATAATACACTTACATCAATAGAGGGTGTGATTCCTTTCTCCTGAAGTCTAAGCTTTGCATTTCGGATTAGACCGAGTCTTTCATGTAGGTGAGTAGGTAACCTCAAGGTTCTTGAGTTGTCCACTAATGCTCTTGAGACACCCTGTTAGATATTATGAATCAAAGAGCATCACTTGTCAGTTTTTACATTCTAACCATATTGGAAAGCACAAAACATCAAACATCTGAGATGAAGCAGTTATTCTCACCTGTCGAATCCACCAATATACATAAGTTGAAATTCTGAAACCTTTGGAAGAATCAAATTTCTCTATTCCCCGCAAAAGTCCGATAAGACCACCCTTCATAGTAGGAACAAAAATCTTTCTTATAGAAAAGTTCATAAAAAGCTATAACAAAGAGTGCACCACAAGATGACATGGAAATTACCTGAACAAGGTCAGACATTTCTGCTCCCAAATTATCGTATCGCTGAGCAATAGACATAACCAAACGCACATTGCTCATAGCCAACTTTTCTCTAGCTAGATGACATTCCATCAACCACGCCTGAAGCTCAGCCCGAGATATCTTCAAGGATACTGCAAGCTGTTCATCAGAAGGCTCACAGCCTAATCTATCCTTCAATCTAATGTTTCACCAGACAATAATTCAGTCCTTACACTATAAATACTTTCAGCTCTTTTTCTATGTACAGTATGTTACTTTACCTTGACTTATGATCATCAAGACGAAGACCAGATTTGATTTTCTTGGACAAGCGCACAACTTCCGCGTGACTAAGCACATCTTCACTTATTACACCCTTCACATAACCTCTGACTTGCTTTCCACTAGAAACATCTGAAACTGCTTTAACATGAGTCATATTAGTTTTCTTCTTAGCACCAATCCTCCTTTGCCTAGCTGAAATCCCTGAACAGGTGATGACCGGAATCTTCTTCTTCCGGATAGTCCTCTTGCTCGAGGACTCACTTGACGCCGCCTTCTCAAACGAAAGATTCCAACTTTTCTCCAACATAGACTTTTGTAGCAGTAAAAGTGCCTCAACAGAATGACCAATTACATCATCATCATAACCTTCCTCTTCCAATTCCTTATCAGTTCCATTATGTATCCATGGCTTCTCAGTAGAAGCAACATCTACACTCTCTTTCAAAGCCTTGGCAGATTGTGTGTGACGATTCGATGAAGGAAAACTCGGACTATAGTTAGATGATGACGCCTTTTTCGCAGTTATCCCGCTTTTCGTTGAAGCAATATGATACTGTGATGAACAATGATCATTTACAGATAAAAACTTCTCGGTAACATCTAAGTGATAAAACGATGAACTCAACAATCTTTTCCCAGTGTTGAGTCCTATAACAGCTGCAGTAGCCATCATATAACACTCTTGCACTCAATTCATCAACAAAGGAACAATCTTTGCTCTTCAAGATTGTCTTCTGCTAACAAAAATCAATACTTTAGATATCATAACAAACACAATCTCATGAGATTTGAGAACAATTTAATGGGTTTTTTCAGATTTTCAGACACATGAATCAATATCAACTTGTGGGTATTGAAAATTACAAAACTTAATAACGTTATCCAGCAAAAGAATTGTATTTTATTCTAGTTGTGGCTCCAAGCCAATCATCACTACCTAAATTTGACTAATCCATTCAAACCCAACTAAGAAGATGAAGAAGCATCAAAATCAAATTTGCATCTATGGATAGATTCTAAAGACAGACAAAACCCAAATTGGCAAAGCCAATAACGCACCTGAAAATATTGTCGAGACAAGAAGCTGCAAGAGAGTGTGTGTGGCACAGACGAAGCGAGAATGTGTGTTTTGTTTTTTCTTTTTTTTTTTCTGCTGTGTCTCAGTTTTAATTTTATCCAAGAGTTTCTTGGTGGCCTAATTCAAACCACCATGCAGAAAATAGAAGAGATAAATATAAAATTGTTTCAACAATTGGAAAAGTTTAGATTATAGTGAAAAAAAAAAACGAATATGATAATTAGGAGAGGATATAAAAAAAAGAGATATGGAAAGAAGAGATGGGATTGGTGGAAGCAGATACTGGCACCATGTTTCTGTGGTAATGAGCTACTTCTCTTGTTTCGCTTTCGCGGCCTTCTCTCTCCCATTTACATTTTTTCACTATTTATTATTATATGGTTTTTCTTATTGTTGTATTAATTATTTATTACTCTTAACGATTTTGCAACAAATCTTCTTCAAAAAATTATTGTCATTCATAATTTAAAATAACTTTTTGATGAAAATTTATATCATTTATTCTTAAATAAAATTACTTAAATAAAAAAATCTATTAGATTTCTACATATATAATAAAACTAGATTTTAACCCGCGGAACCATTTATTTTTAAAATTAGTGATTTTTAAAATTTAATGATTATATATTATATATAAAAATTTGCAAATTGTATCATTTTATAAGACATTTATATTTTATAGTTTACAATTGTTATTAATTAACGGTATACCACAAGACAATTTTTGTTTTATACAATTTTACTTTCGTCAGTATCATTCGATATGTCAGGGCTGGACCGGATCCGGATATCCGGCTTTTTTAGGGTATCCGGATCCGGATCCGTCTTTTCATTATCCGGATCCGGATCCGCTCCACCCGGATATCCGGATTTAGGATATCGGTAAAAAAAGCCGGATATCCGGATCCGGGTTTTTTTATATAAATTCTTTTTTATTAATATAAAATTAAAGAAAAATATTTAAAAACAAATAATTTAACATAAATAATTAAAAATATTATTTAAAGTATTATTATTATATAAAAGATAATAAAAATTATTAATAAAATTTAAATAATAGTAATAAAAATATATAAAAATATTATTATAATATAAAATATCCCGGATCCGGATATCCGGCTTTAATTTTTCTATTATCCGGATCCGGCCGGATCCGCTTTTCATTATCCGGATCCGGATCCGCCCCACCCGGATATCCTGTTTCTCGGAGCTGATCGGAGCGGATCCCGGATCCCGGATAATTGGTCTCAGGGCTAATATGTCTAATATTTGTGGTGTTAAAAAGTAATAAAATGAAGATTTAACCCGTATTGAAGCAGCGGGTTAATGATGTTTTAATTTTTTTTATTCAAACTCGTCCGTCATATAACCCCGTCATGCAATATAACATCGTCCTGCAATATAACTCCGTCCTGCAATATAACCGTCCTACGTTATTTTAACTCTTTATATATGTTCAAATATTCTTAATATTATAAACTTCTTATTGATTTTAAATATATGAATTATAATATTTAAAACTTCTTAAAAACTCGTCCCGTTATATAACCCCGTCTAGCAATATAACCCCTCTCTTGTTATTGTAACTCTTCATATAAGTTCAAATGTTCATAATATTATAAAAATTTTATTGATTTTAAATATATGAATTCTATTATTTAAAACTTTTTAAAATTTTAAAATTTAACATTTCCGATAAAATTAAGTAGTATACAACCGAATGAAAGGGTATATAATTTTAAATTTGGATGCTTATTAAGTTGAGCTTCTTGTTCATTCGGATTTGGATTCATTTTGATCTTATTTATAATATGATTCTGAATCAATATCTAAACATTTTATCCGATATGGGACGTTGAACACACACCTTTTGTCATCAATTGGGTAATATATATCCGTTTAAAAAATTTTGAATCCCAATATATGCAGAAAAAATTGAGATTTATTTTTTAACTTTATGTATGATATGATGATTCAAAACATTTAACAATATTCAAACAAAGATGATAAGAGAATTGTATTTCTAAATCTTAACTAAATCTTCTAAATATTTATATTTTTAATATGAAATATCTGGTTCATAATTTCGGATATGTTTTGACCTGATTCAAAAAAGATATGAACTATCCGGTTTAAGATTTATGAAAGAAATTTATTATCGGGTTGGGTACCAAATTTGTCGGATAACAATTTAACCCACCCGCTAACAAATGTACTTCAAAAATACTAGTTTAGATACTGAACATTTCAAAAGCATCAAGTCCTTTTAACATTGCTATTGATCCAGAAAATGTTCAAAAGCAGCCCTTGCTAATTTCATTGGTGATTCAAAATAATAATTTTGTGATAAAAAATTATTTAATAATTTAAAATTGATTTTTTTATCACAAAATTATTTTTTATCAAATGAACATTAAAGCAGCCCTTGCTAATTTCAGTATTTTATCATCAAGTGAACATTAAAGCAGCCCTTGCTAACAAAATCTACTAGAGCATTTGTATCAATCTTCAGTCCAACTGTATCAAGTCCTTTTAAAATTGCATCTTCTTCACTAAAAGTTATGAGTTCCTATAAAAAATAACCCCCACCAAAATAAGAACAATTAAAAAAAAACACCATTAGATTTCAAAAGAGAAAACAAAATCAGTACTTGCCTGTTTAGCTAACATTCTACAATGAGCTATGCTGACCTCAACGTAACTATTGTACAGAATCTGATCGACAATAGTTACAGGCGTGAACTTCAACTTAGGGTTTTCTGGCATATAATAAAACCCTTTTTTATCTCTACAAAGTGAGATATAAATGGGAATTCCATAGCAATCTTAATGTAAATTTTTTTCTCCTCGTTGTTTCCCCTCAGAATCTTGTGCTTCCCAAAAATGAACACCATTCATAATACCAAGACCTATGAGAAGCATAACATGGTATGCCTTAAAGGACTTAGACTCTAGTTCGGCTCGTAAAGCTCCTACATAAAAATACAAAATGATTACGCACTAACAAAAAGCTGGAAAATGTTACTTGGAATGTTATTTAACATTTACTACTTACACTTCCAATATTTCGAAAGGACTCAAGAACTGGAACAACAATAGCCACATGCGATTGGAAAAGGCAGCGACGTATACCTTCTTTTAACTTGGTAAGATTTTCATAGTCTTAAGCTCTATGAAGACAGTTCTACATATATAATAATTTTGTGATAAAAAATCAAGTTTAAATTATTTAATAATTTTTGTTTGTCAAACCAACATAGAGTTTGAAACACATAACAACAACGATAAGAAAAATTTAAAAAAAATAGAAATAAAATGACGCTCTAAAAAGCACTTGATCATGAAGCCAATAAGGCTTTCCAAGTGCCAAATTTGATTGAAGTCTACCATCTTGATATATCGTGGATTTTACCGTTTTTAGCCATGATATATGTGTCAGTTTTAGAGTCTTTTTGTTGTTTCTAGATTCTTTTTTGAGTATTTTCAGGTTTTTACATGTTCGGGACAAATTTGGAGATATATAAAGAATCATTCTTGAGCTAAACCGGAGATTAAGAGCTGAAGAAACGAATTTGGTATCAGACCAAGGCATGAGTGTCGATCGACACCAGAGTTTTAAAGTCTCGACAGTTTAAGAGTTTTAAAGCCCGAATAATCAACCCAAAAGACTTCCCTATTTGCAACTTTAGTCCCTGCACGTTTTTGGAGACATTATAAATAGTTTTTAGGGTATTTCTATTTCATTATCTTTCTTTTGGCTTTGTAATTCTCTGAGCTTGAATCCTTTGGAAGATAATTAGAGAGAGCTACCTTCAGAGATTTCAAATCCCTGTAGAGAGAAGATTTATTCTAAACGATATTCTTCTTTTGATTTCTTATTTGCAATCTATTCAAACATGTTTTCTGTTTCATTAATCATGTCTAAGTAATCTCCCTGTTAGGTTTAGGGATTCTCATTAGGTATTTAGATGAAGTAGTAAATCGATTACCTGTTAGGATTAATCTATAGAGTTCTTCACCTTAGGTTGTTCTTAATGCTAGTTCTAGAGTAGCTAACTAGAACTTGATCATATGATAATAGGTAGATTCGAGAGGTTATTACTGGAACTGTCTTAGGTGGGCAGAGATTACTAGATACATTCGAGAGGTGGTCTAGGAATATTTGTGAACATATCAAACCTGTTTTTAATGCTAGTCTAAATCTAGGCGTTTACATTCGAGAGGTGGAACTACCTGCTATTAGATTAGTTAGTCAATACATTCGAGAGGTGGTTGGCTATACATTAGTGTTTTGAGTTCTAGAACGGTTCGATAATAATCCTAATTAATTTGCTAGATTTGCTATTACTTTATCTCCTGAGAATTTCCGTAAGCCTAACGTTTTAATCTATTTGAATTTTCACCTAATTTAATTGCTTGCTTGTTTTATTTTAATTTGCCTAATATTTTATTTAGCCTAATTTCGAGACTGTTAGCTTATTGTGTGAATAAAAGAACTTTGTGGAATTCGATCCTAAAGTGTTGCAATGGATCTCTTATTTGAGAGAGTAGTCTTAGGAGTTAATTTGACTCATATCACATCTCGTGTAACACTTTTCGTATAAAACGTTAGCAACTTTATTAGTGGATACATCTACTCGATGGTAACTTCATGAGTTAAACACAATTAGTATGCTGAATATCTTTCAAGAGAAAGCAATAACTTGGCCATTTCGTGGGATTTTTGATTGCCTCCATCCCCGCAACATTATCGGACACTATTTCCACTCGATTAATGAGAATATGTAGTTGTTATGTTTGATGGAGTTGCTGAATGATTCAAGAAATAATACAAGATACTGCTGTTTTTGTGTGAGTGTCGGTTTCTAAAAGATTTGAGAAGATATGTTTGGAGCGTGTTTAGAGGATGAATCACAAAGGAAAAGTGACTTAAAAAGATTTAGAAGACTTGATGGAAGTGGAGTTTGATGAGGAAAAGGAAAGTGTAAAAGGAAATTTACTTTTCCTTATAGAATTTGGAAACCTTCTCCTATGGTGATTAGGAAATCGTGTTGGCTATATAAGGAAGAGTTGAGGACATCTTGGAGGAGCAAGAGAGCTGAGACATAAAAACAAATCATTGAGAGCTTTCTGTGAGATTGTGGGCGACATAGTTTCGCGGTTTTGTGCGAAGTAGTTTTGCGGTTGTGGTGCTTGTGTGATCAAGCTTATTTGTTCGCTAGTGTGTGAAGATTGTTCTATAGATTTGGAGAACTGAAGTCTAGGCTCATGGGAAGTTTAGCTCAAGGTTAGGTTATCCTGATTAAATCTAGACTTAGGGGAAGTTTAGTTAAGGATATAGATTATCCTTAAGAGTTCATGTAATAGAAGAGAGCTGTATTTTAATAGGGGTGTGCTTGATTTAAGCGTTTGCAAATTGGTTGTATATGCTTTCTTGTTCTAGTGAATTCGAAATCTGGACTTGGTCCCGGAGAGTAGGAAAAACCGAACCTCGTTAACAAATTTATTGTCTTGTTTACATCCTACAATTTATCTTACTTCATTTGCACTTACATAATGTGCAAGTTTCGCATAGCTTCAAGAGTCCATAATATGCAGGGGTGGACGTAGGTAGAGGAGATGTGGGGCACATGCCCCATACTCATTTCTCAAAAAAAAAAAAAAATCATTTTGTCAACTAATCAATACAATAATAACATTAATGATCTCTCTAGGCCTGACACGTCATCATTTTGAACTATTGACACCTCATTAAAATCATGAACCAATAAAAATATTTGGATTAATACAACTCGGATTTCTCAATCAATAATAACTCTTTCCAATTTCACATCACTTAATAATTATTAAATTAAACTCAAGTCCAAGCCCAAGCCCAATTAGTTTAAACTTTTAAAATAACAACCTAATAATTAATTAAAATAAAAACATCTAAATGCCTAAATTTCTATTAAGAAAATCAATTTAACATAAGGTGCTTATTAACCATTTCGTAGGTAGTCACACGATTATGTGTTTTTTTTTCAAACATGAAAGCTAACATAATTTTTTCTTTCTAAAGGCAAAACATGGTTTCTTTGAAAAATAAGAAAATTGATAGCTTCACGAATGGAGCTAGATACCAAAAGAAAATTACAAAGAAAAAAAAACTTAGTAAAAATATTTAAATTTGAAAATAAATAGAAACAACAATATCTCAAAAGTAAATCTACTTTTTGTCTTAAACTAAATAAATTTCTACGTTTTGTTTCACCAGTAGTTTTAGCTTGAAGTCTCAGTTGATGAATCACATAAATAAACTCCAAGATCCAAGTGTATAAGAAAATATGAGTGGTCGATTGAGGAAAAAAGAGAGAATCATGAGAAATGGTGAAAAAAGGTTTGTGAAGGCTGAGATTCGGAAGAAATTGAGGATATGAAACTTAAAGGTAGAGATAATTAAACTAAATCAATCTAATTTAATATTTTATTAATTAGAAAAGGAAAAAATATCTAACGCTCTAAATCAAGTGCAACGTTGGTAAAAGATTACATATTAATATTTACAATATTATTATTTAATTAGATAAATAAATATATTGGGTTATCGGTTCGAATTGAGAAGAAACATAATCAAATGGTTTGAATGTAAGTTATGGTTTGGTATAGATCGGTTTGAGTTTGGTTTGCTAGGTTTGGTTTGGTTCGGTTAAAATATCCACCCATAATAATATTGATCTAATCTAATTCGAAAATCGAATAAAGTTAAAAATTTGTTCATAGTGTTCAGCTTCTAACGAACAAAAATACACACAAAAAAACTTCGCGTATTAAATATTTTGATTTAATGGTAAAAAAAAGTCATTTATTAAAACAAAAGATATATTAAAATATTTATAGTAGGATTCAAATTATGCTTGTGTACGATAAATGATTTTAACAAAAATAATCTAAGAGGTTCTAGAAGTATTATAGTCGCCGAAAAATATTTATATATATAACAATAAATAAAAATCTAACATTTGTGAGAAATTAAACATATACTAAAACATAAAATAAAACAAACATATACAAAAGTGACTATACGGTAATTTCTTCTCTAAAAGTAAGATATAAAAGTTATTTACTAATGTATTGATATATAAATTTATAAAATAAAAACAACTAATATACGAGCAAAAGTAAAATATAAAATCCGACCAAGTGTCGTTAGCTCAACTGGTAAAGATCCTAGGCGAAGCTTAGAGGTCGCCGGTTCGAGTGACGCTTGGGACGAAACTAATATTACAAGCTGTGGTTTCGGGCCTGGGGGGATTACGGGCTTTGACCCAGAACCTCCTGTATTCAAAAATATATATATATATATATATATATATATATATAAAAAATCCGTGAAACCTTATAAATTTCTAACATTAATACTTCTATTAAAAAAAATTTACTTACAAAAATTACGTGAGGCTTAAATCACTTGTTAAATTCACTTCATGCATGTTATTTTATAAAAACCACTTGTTGTCAAACAATTTCTTCAAAAATAATATTTTTAAAAAGCCCCGAAGCGTAGCGCGGGTTTCGATCTAGTTTATGTATTAAAACTAACAAATTTTCTCAAATTTATTAGGTTATGCCCCACGTAAAAATAATTTCTGAAAATTTATCAAATTCATTAAGGTTGTGTCTAGTCTTGTGCTTTCGGGTTTCAGATCGGATTTAGTTATGATTTTTTCGGATTTGGATAATTTGGATAGGAGATTTTATTATCCGTTCATGTTTTATGACTATTTGGTTCAATTGTAATAAAATTTGGTTAAATTTTGCAAACAGTTGTACAATTTTGACAAATATAACTAATGATTTTGGATATCTAAGTTATTTAGATATTTTTTTTAATTTGGTATTTTTGGTTATAAATTATAACTAAATATAACTAATATTTTTTAGATATATAATTTTCTTTTGGGTTTTCGGGTATAATGTTCCGTTTTCGTTTTGGTTTGGATAATTTCGGTAGAAACATTGAGAATCTATTCGAATTTTTATGACTATTTGGTTCGATTTCGGAACCGGATTTTTCCGATCGGTTTTCAGAATTTGATGTTTTATGTCCATATTCAATTATGCCCAAGTAAAAATAGCTTCTGGATCCGCCACTAATAATATGCATCATAGTGCAGCGGTCACCTGCGAGTCTAGTCGGGGAAATGCATTTCTAGCATGAAACACGACCTGACCTTTGTCATCTCTTGCGAGATCCATGCACTACCTGACATTGTTAAAAAAACATGGTACAGAAAATACATCCAAGCAGACTTTAGCATTAAACTAGATATAACTCCATTAACTATGAGGCCCAGTTTAGTCCATAATTTATCAGCTTGATGATATCAATGGGCCGTTTACCAACATATAAAGCGGCCCAAATTCGTAAGCTAAGGAGGACAAAAATCTTTTGTTGAAAACAGAGGCTCACGCCTCCACCCCCACTCAGATCCACATATTAAAGAAAAAAAAAAAGAGAAGAAAAATCAAATTATCAAAATCATTTTTGTGCAATCAATCAGACGAGAAGAAGATTATCCATCGCCATGGGACAAGTCTTTGACAGGCTCCGAGGTTTGTAAAATTGTTTTCAATTTCTTACATTTGTTCATTCATAATCAGTTTTATGGTCTAGTAATTGTGTATATGTGATGAAATTGCTTCTTATGTTATGTTAAAATATCGATTCACAATGGTAACTACAGGTAAAGAGTGGAGACATAAGCAGGTACAAGCGATATGTGATCGTGTTTTCGATCGGTTCAAGATTCAAACCGGAAGAGCCAATCTTACGTTTGAAGAGTTATACATCGCGGTGCTTCTTGTTTACAAGTAAAGTCTTTGGTTCCATAACATTTACCTTAGAACTTTTTATAATAATCTCTGACAATTTTCTCTTGTTGTTGTTATGTTGTCAGTGACATAAACAAGAGATTGCCTGGTCCTCATTTCGATCCACCTTCTAAGGATCTTGTCAAAGCCATTATGACGGTACTTTTTACTTTCTTAAGACGCTGTTAAAACGCAAACGCTGAGTTACTGCTTAATTGTTAAAAGAAAAAGTAAAAAAAAAAATGAATTCGCAGTTTTTAAGCACTAAACGGATGTTTCTTTTATCGTTTGCGTTTAGCTTTAACGTTTACTATTTGTAACACAACAGTTGCAATCATCTGGATTCAAATTTTAGAAGAATTGGTTGAAAATTTCGGAAAATTTACTATTTTTTTTCTTGGACTAATCGGTCTAGGCAACTTGAGTGTTCATATTGTTTGTGTGATGTTCTTCTAACAGGATTGCGATATCAACTTGGATGGAGAAATTGATAGGGATGAGTTTGTGAAGTTTATTGAGCAGATTACGGCTGAGACATTTAACGTGGTGAGTCAGGGTTTGATCATATCTTTGATTGTGGCTCCAACTGTGGCTATTGCGACGAAGAAGGCCACAGAAGGTGTCCCGGGAGTTGGCAAAGTTGTGCAGAAGCTGCCTACTTCAATCTATGCTTCTCTTGTGACTCTTGCAGTTGTGTGGGTGAATTCTGATTCAAGTTAAGCTTCTCATATTGCAAAGCTTGCCACCAGAATAAATGTGTTTATACTCCAATTACTAGAACAACTTCTTTTTTACCATGAAAATATAGAAACAACGCACGGATTGGTGTAACTGTTGGATTATACTAGCTTTGTGATTTTTTTCCCGCTCGACCGCTATCTCCATTTTCATAGTTCAAACTCTGCTGAATGATATTGTCAGCAGTTTTTGTGAATGAACGAAACATATGGGGAATGAGAGCGAAATGAATCGAAAGATTCATGTATGGTTGGGTAAGTCATTGAACAACTAACTTGCAGAAAAATAAAAACATAAAATGAAGTGGATTGGGCGAGTTTGAACTGCTTGTTCAACCAAACGTTCGTGTGTGGGTCAAACTTGATACTTTCGAAATGCAAAGCGGAACTGCCATAGTTTTGTAGTAAAGAGGAATCAGACAAGCATGAAAAGAAGAGTTATGCATTCAATGAAATAAGAAGTTCAACATAATCTTTGAATTTTTTTTATTTTTTTTAAAGTTCAACAAGATAAGATTTTATGTAAACACTTACGAGTGAAATGAATTAAGAAAACCTGTGAGCATCTCTGAGTAAGGCAACAAAACAAGTATGAACTAATAAAGAATCTGCTTCTCTTTCTTGATTATTCTTATTTTTTCAAAGCTTCCTGTAGCAGAAACATCATGATAATTAATCTGTGGTTTTCCTTTTTCAGACATAATTGAAGTTTATGTTGTCCTGATCCTCACTCTATGAGGATTGAGGAAACATTGTTTCTGTTGAAAGCCTCCCTGATACACAGTCAATGCTCCACGCCTAAACTTCAAGTTTGCTACATTACTATAAATCTAAAAATACAACACAACTTAAACCTACCAAATATATCCTGATCATTTCCATCTGAAGGATACAACTAAAGCAGAAGTGTTGCTCTTTGCAGCTCTTGGACCAGTTTAAACATGAAGATGACTCTGGATTTTTACCCATTGACTATGCTATGCAGGCACCCCTACTTGGAAGTTGGAACCATACTGTAGCCATAGTCACAAAATAAAATCATTGTACAACGAGCAAGGCTCTAATTCTAAACAGAGTCCAAAGCAAAGTATAAAAGCTGTCTAAATGGTATGGCATAGGGGATGACATGAAAGCTGCACAAATTTGAAAAAAAAAAGCCAACTAAATAAATTCCTTCATTAATTAGTAAATTTAACATTTTTCCCCAATTTCCTTTCAAAATCCAACTCAGTTGGTATAAGCTGTCAAACAAAGCGACAATCCCAACAAATCTCCCTAGACGAGCTATGTGTGCCTTAACAAAGATCTACTGAGAAAGAAATGGCTGAAGCTGATTTTCGTGTGTGGCTCAACTTTGGCTCCAAGGCATAAATAAGAGATGGGCATGATCCATCTTATTATCCAGAAATGTAGAGTCTTTCAGGTTTGTAGCCATGAAGGTGGCTTGGAACACCATGTGTCAGAGGCCATCATTGTGCATCTGCTGCATATCGACTATGTGGAATTGGGCTATTCATCTGATTTTTGGACGAAAACGGATTTCTTTTAAACACATGGCCATGTGATAGCAAAAACACAGCCAGACATAGCTTTCAGAGTTCATGAGACAACCATTTCCATAGACATAGTTGTCTGATCTTGCCAACAAGAAAGTTGAGAACACAAAAAACTTTTAAAACTCAAATATCAGTGTTCTAGTCATCAGCATATCACCGTGACACAAGATACACACTTCAGAACAAAGGGTACCATTAAAGATTTTCAACAGCAAGTCTCAGGTATTCAAACAGAGATTATCCAAACAGAGATTTTCAGCTTGCCTCTCAAGCCGGAGAGTTACAACCGGAAATGTGTTGACGATCATTACTCGTATTTCTCTTGAGAATCTCCAAATATTGAGTTCGTCTTCCGCCCTTCCAGTATGTACTCCATATTTATAGGCAAACGTTACATTGCCTGGCTCATTGGTGAACAAAATTGAGTTCCCACTCACACCACAACCATTAGGAAGCTCCTTAGCTGAGCAGCAAATATTTCCAAAGTGTCCGATAAACAACACACGGTCTCCCAAATCGGTGACCTCAACCCATATACCAGCCTCCTCATCTAGCTTGCTCACTCTACATGTGAACCGATTAAAATCTAATATATCAGCTTCAGGAAATGGGTTGAACTTCTCAACAAGAAAAAGCTCATCATTGCCAGTTGGAATCAGGTACTTGCTCGAGCGCAGAGGCTGTGAGGGCATCAGGAGAGTCTGTTCCAGCGAATAAGGATCGAAAATGTAAATGTCCCCGTTAAGAAAGGTTACATAAAATCTACCTCTAAAAGTGACTAAACCCTTGCACGAAGCAATTGAGGTTTTCTTAACCCGCGTCCACCTCATTTCAGCACTTTTCAACACCAACAAATGATTACAGTAGCCGAGAAGCACAATAAATTCTTCCCCTCCGTTCTTGTTTAGTGGAAGAAAAGCCAAGCCTGCATAACCCGTTGCCAATGATTCAGGATCCCATCCAATCATTATGTACCGATAGCCCAGAGGGAGGATCTGGTAGTCAAGCATGTTCACCAAGATTGGATCAGATTGTGGGATCTTGACTTTCACTGAACATTGAAGAGGAGATGGAAGCTCCATATGATCATTTGAGTTATCTTGGTCTATTCCTCCAAGAAAATACTCGGATATCGACGCAGCAACAGCAGCAGGGTTTCTAACTCTAAAGAGAAACACTTGGATCTTCTTGAGTGTACACAAGTCTTTGCTTAGGGAAGGGAACTTAGCAAACGTAGGAAGATAGTATCTTAGGCTTAATAGGCATGAAGGAAACGGAAATGCGGATCGCCACGACCGACAAACAGACCGAGCATGAATAACATCAAAACAGTTGTCCAGATTCTTGGAGATAAGGTTCAATAGCTCTTCCGGGAGCTGAGACCAGTTTGGCATCATGGATGACAGAAACTACTGCAATCTCAAAATTTTGAAAGAAAATTTACAATTGCAAACAAACATGAATCTCATAACAATTTGCTATATAAAATCAAAATCTAATATGAAAATTGATCAAAGGTAAATATAAAGGTGACAATTTTGCAGAAATAATGTAGAACCCCGGAAGAGAAATCTGGACACAATTAATTACTTCAGTATATAGCCGAAGAATCAGTTAGTTACAAGAAAACGGAAGTAACAAAGCAAATAAGTGTACCTTTTCGAATGCAAGGAACTAAGTTGGGAGATTGAGACTCTGAAAAATCACTGAGCTTCGATTACAATGATGAGAGGAGCTCGACAATCTCCATGAAATTCAGAGCCAATTTAACTGAGGCTTCGATTTTGAATGATGGGAGGAGCTGGATACAGAACTATACTTTATGTGGTAATTGAAAGACTATGGCAATACACCCAACGATGGAGATTTGTCGGAGAAGGAATAATCGACCTTGACTTTCGAGTTTTGTATAGAAATTAAAAGAGGATATTGATTTTGGTTGATGATGAAGAAAAGGGAAACGATGTCGTTTCTAGTTAATAAATGATTCACTACAATCTTCCGGTTTCAAAAGGTTTGATAGCAATTTACTTACAAATAAATTGTTCTTTTTTTTTGTGAAAATATTTCGATAAATTAATATCCTAAAAATTAAATTAAAAAAATCTTGAGTGCATGGCTATTGAGAGTGCGATAATATTCTCCTCTATTTTGGAGGCAGTTTTGCGTTGGTTAGGCAATGTGTCTTGGTTTGGCGGAGTGAGGCGGCTTCCCGACGTTGTCCACCACAAACTAGTAATCTCCGAAAGGACTCCCATTCCTTGTACGATAACCATTCTTTTTTTATGCAAACCCTCGATTCTGATTTGACTATTTCATGAGTTTCATCCAAGAGATCATAGCCAAGAATGACGATCTTATTGGATTGTGATTATTTATGGAGAAGAAAAATAACGGATTTATTAATCAGTTAGCGAATAAGGCTTTTGTTTTGAAAGCAACGTGTAAATTTAATTCTTCATCGTTCTCTTTTATGATAAATTATGTATTAGTTGGTGTGTATTTGTATGAATTATTGTGGATATATCTACTCTTGCATCCGATTTCGTATTAATGAGTGAATGAGACGTTAAATAGGAATCTTTTCTTTTTAGGAATAGATGTCAATAGTCTACTCGATTATCCAGGTAATGAAACATGCTTACATGTTCAAGTTTATAAGAAATTGTGGCTTATATCCTTAATGTTGATAAAGAAGTTGAAGACGATAATGTGAAACCTTTGGAAATAGTTACACGTGAGTGATCAATTATCTTGTCTAAAAGATAACACTATGAGTTTTTGATGCAATAAAGAAAATTATAGTAACCACAAACTCGAGGGGTATACGGTCCTTGAGAAATATGTCATCTCTTTTCTTCTTCTCCCACATTAATTCTGAGGTCTTACTTTTATCCGAATTAAGAATGCAAAACGAAAATCTTAAGAATATATTTGAGACAGACGTTTTCAGTATGGTCATGAGAGGCACCTTAGTAATAACTCTTACTATAACTAACAAATAATACAATAGATAAAACAAAAGCATATACAGTAGATATTATGCACCTAAAGTGTCGGTAAACACAGGTAGGTGGTGTTGTTTGGAGCTTTTGTTGCAGATTTCCTTCACAGTGACAATAATGATCTTAAAGAGGTTGTAGAGACTGTCACCAAGGATGATAGCAATGGCGATAAAGACCTATAAGTTTGGTAATGATATGAAAATGATCAGTAACCACTGCAAATAAAGGACCTATGAAACTAATCTGTGTTCTCCCCTTTTGATGTGAAGATAAGAACTTTCATTAAACTCGTTCTACTTGATATGTTTATTTTACCTTATATCCATAGAGACCTCTGAAATCATTGGCCTCAAGGTCAGTTGGATACCTATCCCCAGCATTCTGTGATATAAATGGCCAGAGGAAACCCCAAGAAATGATAGCACCGAGAAGAACCGAACAGTTCACCAAATGGAGACATATCATACCACATCCAATAAAAGTAGGACTGAAATCAAAGTAAAACATGTGCAGCAGAAAATCATGACTCGTAACCAATTAGATCCACATGCTAAACCATTCTCATTTACAAAATATTATTGTTAAACTGTACTAAATTGGTTAATAGAGAAACTTACGTGTTCTTGAATAGAGTCATGCCAAGTGTGGGAAAGTGATCAAAGCCACATGCATCTCCAATACCACTGAAGAACCACTTGAAGCAACTCCAAACTTAGCTAAGGCTCAGGTATTTCCCAAGACATTTAACTTGGTTTCTGAAGTGAATAATATTGGAGATAAATATTTGATGAAACTCAACTCAAGCTATCGTTTGCAGGGAGGTGAGATTGAAAAGATGAATCTGTGACAATTACCCTGCAACCTCTGTTCCAGTGTTGTTGTGGAAACTGTTAATCAACATCGCTGTAGCGGTTCCACTGGGATACGTAAGCTTGTAATCTAAAATCATCACCTGAAACACACTATTGAATAAGGATCAAGAAATCAAACAATAGTGTTCTCTTGGATTATTGGTTTCTTAGACAGTTTTTGATTACAGTATTTAGATGCTACCTTTCGAAGTGGAAGGAGACTGAAGAGACCGAGAAAGCTAACTACAAATAAAAACCCAGTCATCCACATCTTAATCAAAACCAATGAGCTTATATGTCCTATCATCCATAGCTATCAAAACCTCCTGAAAAACAAGAATCCAAGAATATCACTATAAGAAGACTAAAAAACCACTCGGGTAATGATATCCCCAACAAGGCGCTAGAGATCAAGCCCTGGATCGTGATCTGGTCTTTCCACTCGGGTACATCTTCATCGGGATTGAGAATCGTCGCAGGTAACAACAATGTCTTTGATATCTCCGTTGACCTAGGAATCTCCATCTCCACAACTCCTAAAAACTACTTCCTTCTAATAAATTGAGAATTTCCTGCAGATTTCACCGGAAAAATTACATAAAATTTTTGGGAAATGGTTAGTCTGATTTCTTCATGATTCCTCTACTCTCAGAGAAGAACACACCATTAGCGAAGGAAATTGTAATTGATGACAAATTATTGCGGTTATAGACTTTATCATCGATTAAGACGTATGATTGGGTACATTATCGAATAAGAAAAGGACATGCATGTGTCCTTCAATTAAAGTTTTTTTTTTTTTTTTTTGGTAATCTGAGGGAGACAATGTCTCCCTTCTTTATTAAAATTAAATTAAAAAACTTACAAACGAACACTTCGTGGGCGCTTAGACCCACTAATATCCTCTAGCAAAATAGAACGAACAACCTCAGGACTAACATCAAAAGAATGAAAACCTAAAGGAAGTGTAAACGCATAGTTAGCTAACCCATCGGCAAGACGATTAGCCTCTCTATACACGTGAGAAATCCGGACTATCCAGTCCCTCGAAATAAAGCCATAGCACAAACGTACTAGGAATGACAGCGGATGAGCATCGCTAATCCCTGTCCTTAGAAAACCCACCACAATCTCGGAATCCACTTCAAGCTCTAATCGCGTGACTCCTCTCTCCCACGCAATATACAACCCGTAGTAAACTCCCCACAATTCCGCTAGAGGTGCTGAACATATACCTATATTCAACGCGAAACCACCTTTCCAGTTTCCCTCACCATCACGTAAAACTCCCCCTGCCGTTGCTAACCCCGGATTGCCATGAGACGCACCGTCCATGTTAAGCTTCATCCATCCCACAGCCGGCAGTTTCCAACCCACAAGTCTTACTTCCCTTGCCACCGTACGTTTCTCTCCCAAAATCACCATGTGGGCTTCATAGACATCCTTGGCCAATTGTCTGATAAATTTAATTCTATCCCGACACCGGCCCATACCACCAAACACCTCTCCACATCTCCATTTCCATGCCCACCACAAAGCCATGGCAAATAATGTGGACCATGGGACTCCGTCTCTCTCTGTTTCATCTTTAAGGTTACCATAAAGCCATTCCAGCAGTGATTTTTGAAAGAACATGATCCTCTGAGAAGCAGGGACAATTCGCTGCCAAATACCAGAGATGGACGGGCAGTCTCTCAAAACGTGAAGGATTGTCTCCTCTCCGCTACTACACACCGGACATAGACTAGTGTCGCTCATATGCCGCCTGTACCTCTCCTTATTAGTCATTAGTACCTGATGAACTGTTAACCAATGGAACAGTCTTACTCTTTCAGGCACCACTGTCTTCCACACCTTCTCGAAGAAGCCTCCCATACTCTGTTTCTGGGAATCATCTCTTGTTAACGCAGCATAAGCCGATTTCACCGTAAAGTTTCCATCAGCTGTTTCACCCCATGAAAGACGATCTGTTGCTCCGGTCACGTTGTCCAGAACCACCGCAGCGAGTTGCAGCCTCACCGTCTCTGTGACATAAGGCATTATTCGCGGTAAGAGCCAACCAGAACCTTCTCTCCACATGTCCCTGACTCTAGCATCCGCCAATTCCTCCGGTATTATTCCTTGTTCCAGCTCCATCAATGGCGCCTTAGTTAGCCATTTATCCCTCCAAAAACGAATCTCCTTTCCATCCCCAAGCACAAACCTCAGTCCCGGTAATACACCCTCTCTTAAGCCAATCCCGATACTCCGCCAAGTTGATGACCAATTGCTTTTAACTACCAGCCATGATTGGTCATGAACATCACCAACTCTGTATTTGGATCGCAGCACCCTTGCCCATAGACTTGTTTTATCATTTAATAGCCTCCACCCGATTTTCGCGAGAAGAGCCTTGTTCATGTTCTTTGAGGATCGAATCCCTAATCCTCCCTCATACTTAGGAAGACAGACTCTGTCCCAAGCAACTAGGTGCAATTTCCTTTTCTCCGTGGTACTCCCCCACAAGAAAGACCGAGAGACTCTATCAAGCTGCTCCAATATCGACTTAGGTAAGGCAATGGTACTCATAGAGTGTACTGGTATAGAAGACAGCACCGATTTCGTAAGTGTCAAGCGACCCGCAAAGCTGAGAAACCTTCCCTTCCAGCCCGATAAGCGCGAAGACACCCTTTCCAACGAAACAATGGCTGGAAAGCCACTTTTCAGGAAAAAATGTGCAGGAATGCCACCTTCGTATTTTCATTTTCTTTTACCATTTTTTTTTTAAATTAAAAGCTAAGTAAATGTCCAAAAACCCATTGTCAACAACGAAAACTACAAACCCAACCTGAAGTATCCGATTATCCGCTCCAAATTTGATGATCCGACCCGAATCCACACAAACTCACAAAATACTCTTATTTTTTTCTTCTTCGTTGCTTCGTCAATTTTCTTCAATCGTTTATTCTTCTTTCCTTTTCTCTTCTTCTTAAGCTCCAAAATCCCCAAATCATGAACTTCAATCCAAGAACTACTTGAGTTGAGAGTCGAAATCAGAGTTTCAGAGATCTCGATTGAGATTCTTCAATTCCAAAAAGCTAACATGCACAAAAAGGATCTTCCATCTGATGTGTTGCTTCAGAAGATATCGGAATCTGAAGCGAATAAATTGGTGGATGAGGTTGTGAAATCTCGGAAGCAAGAACTAATTCGGGGAACTCTGAGATCGAAGATTGGATCTGCGGTTTCGTTGCTGAGGAAAGTAGACTGGGGATTGATCGTGTTTGGTAAAGGAGTTGCGTATTACTTTGATTCCAGATGTATATTCGTTGATGGTTTCGGCGGCTCCATAAGTATCTTCTTCATCTTCGATTTCTGTGTTTTATTTTTTTTGCGTAGCGATCGATCTTGGCGATTTTCATTTGTGGTTTGATTTTGAAATTGAGTTTGAATTTTATCTTATGTGTTGTAGCGATTGAGTCATAAGAATGCTGGATTGAATCGGCTTGATGAAGGAACTAAAATTTGTGCTGAGATTGGTGTTTGTCTTCACTTATATGATATTAGTCAGATTGGTCGATTGGAAGAGATCGAAAATGGCCAAACGCATCATTGTTTAGAATGTTTATAGGTTAAATCTTGTGTTTGAATGAATTGTTTGGTTTTTGTGTATCAGGTTACTCCAAGAAAGGTGTTGGAATTTAAAAATCCTAAAGAAGCCATATGTGAAGTTGCTGAGAAGCTTGTTGTTGGAAGCCATGGTAAATGAGCATTACAAAGGTATGTGTGTAGGTTCTGTTTTGTCAGTTTTTTTTTTGTATGGATAGCTTGTTTAGAGATTAGTTAGGCTTGGTTTGATCCTTTTAAATAAGGAGTTTTTATATGGACAGCTATGTTTTTTAGTCAGATTCGTAGCTTTATTTTGGCATAAACCTTAGAATTATTATCTCAATTTGATAAATGAATTGTTTAACTAAGTGTTTATATAGCGGTATGTTTTAACTGATATACTTTGCATGTTTTTTGATGAATGTGTACTTGTTTGTATCTTTACTTGTTGATTTTTGTTTCTAAATTCAGATATGGATTTTCTACATCATTTGGTTCAATAAAATGAAGAACTAAAAAGCTTTCTGAAGAGTATAATAGTGGTTTGAATGATGATTTGGTGTTGGGAGATCCTACTGTGCCAAGGTTTGTGTTGTGGAATGGGAAACTGATATGTTGCCATCTCTTTTGCTTCGTTGATGGATGCATAAATTGATTGAAGAGATTTCTAGAAGGCAAGGAGAGTTTAGATGATAGAACTAGGTGTAATACTTTTTGCTTGATTTGGGTAGATGCAAAAAGGCATTGACTTTGCGTTAAATTATATGATTATGTTAGTGACTAATGCCCATGGTAACCCATGCCTTATGTTTTCGATTAAGCTTTTCATTTGTTGTTTATTTTCACACAACTACGGATGTAATCTATTTCTCACAAAGCAGATGGATACTTATCATATTGTATGCAATCGTTTATTTAGGTACAACTGATATATTTAGGTACAACTACGTAAAGGTACAACTGGTATATTTAGGTACAACTGGTATATTTAGGTACAACTACAAGGTCCTTTTTACTGACGTGATATTAAAATGGTATATTTAGGTACAACTATGTAAAGGTACAACTGGTATATTTAATTAAAATTGATATTAAAATGAATTTAAATATGACTGACGTGAAAAAAAAATAAAAATAGACCTTTGACGGCGAGATATTAATTTAAAATCATCGCACATGCTGTAAAGTAGGCCAAAGACAGCGGGATATTCATAAAAAAATTGTTTGTTATAAACGTAGTTGTACAGTTGTAAAAAATTATCTGTATTTTGTTGTGTTGTGGATTAAGAACATATGACTTCATGTTATTGTAAACCAAAAAAATATTTAGATTATATTTATGTTCAATTGGTTTTGTAGGTACAACTAGTCTATTTAGGTACAACTACGTGTATGAGTTACTTATAAAAAAGTACAACTAGATCATTTAGGTACAACTGAGACAATTAAAAATAACATTTTAAAAAATAAAAAGTTAATTAAAATTGGTATTAAATAAATTTAAACGAAGTAAAAAAAAAAAAAATTAAATATGACGTAAGCATGATTTTTTGCGGCGGAATATTAATTTTAAATCATCACACGTGTGGTAAAGTGGGCCAAAGACAGCATGATATTAATAAAAAATTGTTTTATTTTAAACATAGTTGTCCAGTTGTACTGTCATATTCATAGTTGGACTTTTGTGATTTTTGTGTATTTCCAGTTGGACTTAAATTAAAATTAGTAATTTCTAGTTGGACACATGATGTTACACTATTAATTATCGTTTAAGAGGTTTTCATAATACAATGTTCAGAAAAACTTGGATTTCACCTCTTTTGCTTCATAAGAGATGATCACTTACTAAATCTTCCTTATATTAGAAGAAGTGTGTTATGTGAAAATGAAAAAAATAGTTACGAAATTGATAAATTCTGGTTGTATTGATTTCAAATAGTCTATTTTTATATTTGAAGATGTTTTTGGAGAATTTTTCATATAAATCTTAATTTACAATTTATTATAATTTAATAAAAATCATAATACAATAAACTTAGTTGAACTAGTTGAACTAATAGTATATATTAAGAAAATAATTAATTCGATTTTTATTTATTTAAAATTATTTTATTAGAGTTCAGGATGTTTTTGGAATCTTTATTAACTCTAATTTATCATTTTCATATTTGTTGTATAGAAATACATATATACATTTATGGTCTTAGTTGTACTCTGTCTTCACCATCCCGCAGTGGCTACATGCATATAAAATCCCATAAACGTGATCTCACATGGTAATACGCCCTCCTTTGATTCCATATTCCTGAAAAGCTCAATCACTTCTTTTCCAAAACCATTAACAGCTAAACCGACTATCAATGAAGTGCACGAGACACTGTTTTTGTCCAACATTTCATCAAAAAGTGTTTTGGCTTCTTCGACTCTTCCACATCTGACATAAAAGTCCAAGAGTACATTGTTGGAATGTAAGTTTCGTGTCAAACCCACTTTGATCATATATACATGAACTCTCTTACCCAATATCAAAGCACCAAGCTTTGCACAAGCAGACAACAAGCTAACGATTGTGAACCCATTAGGCTTGATACCCTTAGAATCCATCTAAGCAAATGAGCCAAAGTTTCGTTTAGTTTACCGTTTTCTGCAAACACATTAATCACAGAGTTTCAAGCCACAAGATCCTTCTCAAGCATACAACAATCTAACGATTGTGAACCCATTAGGCTTGATACCCTTAGAATCCATCTAAGTATAATGAGCCAAAGCTTCGTTTAGTTTACCGTTTTTCTGCAAACACATTAATCACAGAGTTTCAAGCCACAAGATCCTTCTCAAGCATTTTATCAAACACCTTGTACGCATTACCTACACCTCCACAATTGGCGTATAAATGAAACAGTGAGTTTTGAGCATTTATCAACGAAACCAAACCCACTTCTTATAACAACGGAATGAATCGTTTCTCCCAATCGAACATCCGCCATTTTTGCCACAATTTTTAGAAGAAACGGATAAGTGTGAATATCGGGTTCATACTTTCATATATGTATTTGTATATGTATCCCCGATGATTTAAGGATTGAGATCGGAAGAAGATGGTTTGAGATGAAGGAAGAAGAGAAGCTACGGCGAAACGCATAAAGAGGAAGAAAATTGTCGGCGTTGAACGACGAATTTGATTGTTTAATTTATTTTCTATTTTTTTGTTTGTTTTTGTTTTAGTTTTAAAATAAATAATATATTAACAATATTCATTAAGGGTATAAAAGAGTTATCACATGAAGAGGTGGCATGCAGACTCCAAAATGGCAGGCCAGATTAATATTTCCGGTTCAGTGGCAAACAAGCCTCTGTCTCCTTTCCAACACCCCTCCAAACGTATTTTTATTAATTCTTTTATGAAGAACCGGCATCCCGAGATATTTTCCCAAATCCATTGTTGAACTAATTCCGCTCACAACACTAATTTGGCTGGCCAAGTCGCGATGTACGTTACTGGAAAAAAATATTTTCGATTTTTCCAAGCTCACCTTTTGTCCTGATGCTAGACAAAACTTCTCCAATACCTTACGTATGACCCGAACTTGGCTCACGGATGCCTCTGCAAACAGAATTAAATCGTCCGCAAAGCAAACATGAGATAACTTTGGTCCTCCACGAGAAAGATTAATTGGCTTCCACTCTTTAGAATCCACCGCCAATTCAATCAAATGACACAATCGTTCCAGACATAACACAAAGAGATACGGTGATAAAGGGTCTCCTTGACGAAGTCCTCGCGACGGTGTAAACGGTGCTGTCTTTTCTCCATTCCATAAGACAGCCATAGACGGACCCGAAACACATTGCATAATCCATCGTCTCCATTTCTCTGATAGACCCACAGTTTTGAGAGTGTCTTCCAAGAAATCCCAACGTATACGATCATATGCCTTCTCAAGATCAAGCTTAAGAAGCATCCAACCTTTTCGATCCTTCTTGCGCCTCATAGAATGCACCGCCTCCTGCACTAGCACTATATTATCCGTACTCAGCCTTCCGGGAATAAAACTAGCCTGGGCCGGTCCTATCAGCTTTGGCATCACCTTCTTCAACCGCAACACCATAGTTTTTGTAATGATTTTAAAGAGGACATTACATAAACTAATAGGGCGAAACTGCGTAATTTTCTCCGGTTGCGCTACTTTCGCAATAAGTACCAACAATGCATCATTGGTCTCCGCTGGTAAAATCCCCGACTCAAAGAAGTTGAGCACAAATCTGACCACCGACGGACCAACTACCTCCCAACATGTCTGATAAAAAACCGGTTGATATCCATCCGGTCCCGGCGCCTTAAATCTGCTCATACACCTCATTGATTCCTCAATTTCCGTGGCTGTAACGGATTTGTCTAGCTCTGTTAATTCACTCCCAGTTAGCCTTGCAAAACCCGTTGGAAGTAAACTCACCGTAGCTTCATCCACATTCTCCAAAGAATATAGCCGCTTATAATAATCGATCGCATGGTTTTCCAACTCCTGGGCATCCGAAATCCAGTTTCCCTCATCATTCTTCAACATCTCAATCCGATTTCTTCGTCTTCGTATTATAGTAGATGTATGAAAGAAACTGGTATTCCTATCTCCCAAAGCTATCAACTTTTCTCTAGATTTCTGAAACCAAATCATTTCCTCTTGTTCCAAAACTGCTTCAAACTCTTTTAGTAGGGATTCCTCTGTTTGAAGAAGTTGATCCGATTGATTCAAGTCCAAAAGATCTTGAACTTCTTTAATCTGGTTTGCCAGCGATTCTTTTTTCCTATGAACATCACCGAAAACTTCTTTGTTCCATTTTTGAAGCTTCACCTGCAAACCCCTTAAAGCTTCTTGTGTCGTCAGCTCACTCCTCCATGAATTAAGCAGCAACTCATTAAAACCTTGATGTTTTAACCATGCGGCTTCGAACCTGAAAGGCCTCCTCTTCGGATTCCCTCTCACTTCCGGGCTCAGTTGAATATACAACGGAGCATGGTCGGAGGCTAAGAATGGGAGGTGCTGGACAACTGCCTCCTGCCACCGTAGCCTTGTTTGAGCACAGCACAGCACCCGGTCCAGCCTCTTTGCAATGAATGTGTTTTGAGCTTTACCCCGTCGCCAAGTAAACTTATTTCCTCGAAACCCCATATCAATAAGCATTGACTCATTAATCCAATCACCAAAGGCTAGAGAGTCCAAGGAGAGCCTTCCGTTGCCTCCTGTCCTCTCATCAAGTCTTAGGATTGTATTAAAGTCCCCTCCAATTATAAGAGGATCACTGATCCCTCCTATAACTTGGCTTAGCTGACCCCACAGCCCACTTCTTCTACTGACTGACGGAGCCGCGTACACCACGATAATATGTATAATCTCCAAACCATTCACAACTTTGGCATGTATGAATTGATCCGTTGACTCTACAATAGAAACCTCACCAACACCTGTTCTCCAAAGTAACCATAAGCCGCCGCTCTGCCCCACCGCGTCGACCCGAAAGGAATTCTCAAAACCCAGTCCATAACATATACGATCTGCTCACAAACTCTTGCATGAGTCTCAAAAAGAGCTAAAATATCAGTGTGAAACTTCTTCAACAAATAACGAATAGATCTTCGAAAATTGGGTTTATTCGCCCCCCGGCAGTTCCATAATAAGCAATTCATCATTATTATGCGTTTTCGACTTTGAAATGCCGGGGAAAGACGTTATTCATGAGTAGAGTCCACCATTCCGACCTGTGACTCCCCATACATAACAATCTCTCTGTTCCCTGTTTCCTCCGCTGGTTTTGAAACAGTGGTCATCAACTCCTTTTCATTAATAGTATTCGAGGTCTCTCCTCTCGCAACTCCTTCACCAGCCTTCACGAAAATTCCTCCAGGGCGACCCACACTACCCGACTCCATCCTCAACCTCTTCCCGGACTTCGACAATTCCTGCTCTCCTTTCGACAAACCAAAAACCAGACCACGAGTAGGCCTATTGGGCTTATTCTTCAGCTTCGGCCCAACATTATTTGTTGGTTTGGGGATCCAAGTTCTTTTCTCCTGTGGGCCTTCCTTGCCTTTTTCCCCGAGCCCAACAGATTTTGGCCTTACTTGATCTCCACTCTTCGTGTTTCCAACCTTCCCTCCATTAAATATATTTTCCTTATTTGCTTCCTCAATCACAGCGACTTCCCGTGAATCCTGCGATACCATATCCTCCTCCAAGCTCCCAAATCGATTTGATGTCACAATATTTTGGGTATTCTTGTTTCCCGAATTACTTTGGATATTTTTGTTTCCCGAAATATCTTTTAGATTACGACCCAGATTCTGTGCCTGATTTTTTGCCGCGGAATTAATTCTTTTTTCCGGTGGCTCCGCTCTTCTCCCTGTACGCCGCACCACCGTGAATCCATCTCCTACCTGCTTTGGTTCATCGGCTACTAGGGCCACCTCCGAGCTTGGAACTTCGACTGCTCTCTCTATTTCCCTTCTAGGACATGTATGTACTAAATGCCCGTATATACCACATAGAGAACAGATATTCGTAAGACCTTCGTAAGACACATAATAACGTTCTCCATTAATCATCACCGAGCCCTTAAGCGGCTTCTTCAAGTCTACTTCCACACAAACTCTTGCAAATCTTGCTCTCTCAAAGTTGAGGGTCGTCAAATCAACTCGAACTGGTTTGCCTAACCCCCGTGCAATCCCAAGAAGAATTGATTTGTGATAGAAATTAACTGGTATGTTCGAAAGGCGAATCCATACCGGAGTCGTGGCTATCTCATCTCTTAAAGGATCAAACCCCGGCGACCACGCCTGCACCATCAAATAGCTCCCAAAAGCCCTCCAGGGTCCTCCTGTCAACGCTGTGAGATACTCCTCCTCCAACTCAAACCGTATCATGAAAAATTGTCTTGGTAAATCCATCACATACATGGCTCCCTGCGGTTTCCACATCTCCCTAAGCCGTCTACTTAGCGCCGCCAATGGAACATTCCGACCAAGAACTTTAACAATCATACACTGCTTCCACATCCCATTCATCACGTCCAACACCTCCGATCCGATCGTTATGACCGGCTCACCGTCTTCCCCATTCGGAAACTCCAACGTCACCCTCTCCGATACAAACTCATCATTCAATAGCAATTCCGGCACCGGTCTTCCTCCTGACATGCTCCCCGTCACCTTCTTTACCCATGACGCAGACATATCTGGTGGCTCCCCCGGCGGTCTCACCTTCTCGCCGATATCAGTCATAGTCGCATCCTGATCACCCGAGCTCTGACTCTCTCCAGACATGTCTATTCCTCTTTCAATGTCCATCCCTTCAATTAAAGTTTAACTAGATACTAACCCGCACGTACGTGCGGGGTTTCATATTTTAAGAAATGTGTTGTATAAAATTTATATTCAAAAGTTTTTTTTTTTTGTTTTAGTGATATATATTGTAGTGTATATATTATAATATGTATAAAGAAAATTATAGATTGTTATTTATGTTTAGGGATGTTAATTCTGGGCTTTAGCCCGCTGGGTACCCGAAACCCATCTCAAATAATAAGCCCATAGATTTGCTTTTTATATTTAAAAAACGCGGGTTTAAAACGGGCTGGGTACCCGAATAAATAGAAGCTTACATGGGTTTACCCTATCGGGTTATGGGTACCCACGGGCTTTTTCTTTTTTCATTCAGTGTGATAAAACGACGTAGTTTTTCTTCTGCTTCTTCCGTTTCTTCTCCGTCTTTCGTTTCTGGATCACACAATTAATGTATTTTGGTCGAAGATACTCCTATTATGTAGTTTAATTAATCATATGTTTAGTCAAACCAACAACTCTCTGTTCCTATGACGTATGATTCAAAGGCAATAATCAATAAGATTTTATTTTAGTTCTTGGGAGAACTATCACACAATTTTCGACATGTCCCATGGTTTGCCTCAAACTTTTATGGTTTGTGTTAATTAATCTCTGTTGACTGTTGAGACAAGTGAGTTATCAAAGTAAGTTAAATAACAACGACATTTTATTTGAAGATAACGTGTAGGCGTGTGATGATTTTGAGGCTGGATATTGGTTTTTGTTGAGAATCAATTTTTAAAGATTATTGAATGTTTATCTAATTTAATTTATAAAGATTATTAAATTAAATTCAGTTACAGTTTCAAATGTTATATAAAAAAAGTTAATAGGAAGTTTGTTTGTTTGTCTTTGTATTAGAATTAAAAATTAAAAATAATAAAATACAAATACATATAAATCCAAATAAAGAAGAAAAAAAGTCAATATAAATTCGGGTACCCACAGGTTACCCAGACTCGCTCGGGTTTTTATCGGGCTTACCCACTAGAACCCGAAACCCATCGGGCTTTTCGAATTCAGGTTTTTTGTGGGCAGGCTTATTTCGGGTTCGGGCTGGGCTGGGTTTTTTTACCCACAACAACATTCCTATTTATGTTTGTTTATGACAGCATAGCTAATATTATGAACCATAAGTCAAATTTTGGAGTTTTAAACTGAAGAGTGGATTAGAGAAAATCTTAGATGGAAAATTATTTTAGGTTAGATTGATGTAAAGTAGTGTTATATAAAAAATTATGGTCAGAGAAGAAAGGAGTGAATATTGTGTAATAGAAAAGTGTGTTACCAATGGTGAAACTGAAACACATGTTAATTTTGTTAATGTTCAATTTTCAAATTCTTACAAATAAATTTGATTGGTATATGTGAACTATGAATTTGTGTTTCCATGTAAAACATTTAAATTTATTGATGCATTTTTTTTAGTATATGTGTTTTGGGCCAGATTTAATGGGCTGCTAGTAAATCCAAATTTTACAAAAGTGAATTAAACAAAATAATAACAAAGAGAAAACTCTAATATCATTAAACATATTATATATAGTTGGCCCATGTAGAAGACTACATTGTAAATTGTTTTGTAAGTATAATTAGACATGTCAATCGGGCTAGCCCGGCCTGGCCCGGCCCGAAGCCCGCAAAACCCGCATATGTTTGAGCCCGGCCCGGCCCGGCCCGTAAAAATTCCGAGCCTAGATTTTGAAGCCCGGCCCGGCCCTAACAGGGCTACAGGGCTTTTACGGGCTTTTTTGGGCTTTTCTTTCGAGAAAAATAAACTCTTCTAATATATAATACCTCTTGAAAAAACAATCTATGTATAAAATGAATCAAACGAAACTAAAATAACCCACTAAAGTCAATCTAGTTTTAAAAAAAATTTAAAATCAAATAAATAATCCAAATAAATTGTTTAAACCCACATTAAATAAATATAAAATCATAACACTTATAGTAAGACACAATTAGAAAATTAGGTTTAGAGTTTTTAACTCTATTAAAAAAAATCATTAAACAAATCTCTTAATTAAACAATAATATTTATAAAAAAAGAAGTTAAAATCTCTTTTTAAGGGCTTTTCGGGCCGGCCCGAGCCCGGCCGGGCTAAGCCCTAAAAACCCTTTAGCCCAACGGGCTTAGCCCGAAAGGCCCGATTTTTTTATGGACATATATTTATAAGCCCGAGCCCGCTGTTTTTCAGGGCTGGGCCGGGCCAGCCCGCGGGCTTTGGCCCTAATTGACATGTCTAAGTATAATTCATATTTGGTTATAACTATTTAAAATTCGATTGTAAGGCTGAGCTAAGTCCTATTTTCTATCATTGTGTGTCAAATTTTTTATGCATCTATATATTTAGAATTGTCTGATTTAATTGATTCTTGTTATTTTACCGTAAAAACATTTAATATATTTAACCCCCTAAAGTTTTGGGAAGTTAAGATTGTTCTATTATATGCTTTTTCTAAGTGATCTAATTATAGAATTCGAAATTTTATGATATAGATACGTATTTTGCATGCATAAAGATAAAAACTGAGACACTTACACTTTAGAATAAAATTGTATACATTTATCTCCAACTATATTTATGTAAATAAATTTAGTAAACTTTAAAAGAAATGGCATTAAAATTTACTTTTTGTCATTTAAATTTTTAATTTATATTACATATATTGATAAATTAAATTAAACGAAATTATAGTGATCTAAATATAGAATATGAAATGTACGTTTATAATTTAATATATGACATCTTATAATGAAAGTGTTTAAATTTGTATAACCTCATGTATTTATGTAAAAAATGAGGAAACTGGAATCTTAAAAAATGAAAACTGGAATCTTCAAAAAATGAAAACCAAATAAATTGATTTCAAAGTCATTATTGCTTGTCCATTTAGAAATAATAAATTAGAATCTTAACAAAAAAACAAAAAAAAATAGATTCTTTTTTTTATAAAGGAAAAAAAGAAGATTCATTAGTCGATTCTCCTATAATCAAATTGGATCATCACTTCGATCCAGTAGCAATTGAAGAATCAGCAGTTCGGAAATGGTTTTCGAAGGGAATCTTCTTGGATCGCCAAGGCTAATCCACCTTTTGGCAGTTCTCTCAAAAAAAGTTTACTATCAATATTTACAATCGATTTTAATATTTACGTGGAGAAAAACTCTATAAGACTATAACCACATGATAATTAGGATTAATCTCCAACATAGTCATGTCAAAAGTGTTTCATAATGATCTTTCACGTGTAAATTAATTAAAAAGAATAAATATATATACATTTTAAACAGGATTATCTCTTTTTAAAAGGATAATATATACTTTTTCATGTATTGATTTTTGTAAGGCGAATTAAACACACCACCACCTCATCGCCAGAATTCTGAGGGGCATCCCAAAGGAATGCAACAAATCTTTTCTATAGAGTACACGGTAAACATTTACCACTACAATATAAAATATTTATTAATTTAAAATATCAAAACACGTGAATGGTAAAATATACCTTGAATCTCTGAGTTCAAACTCATTTTTTTGGTATGCTTGTTAGAAAAAAACACAAGTTTTCATTTCACCAACAATCTTTACATGCATCACCGAGTACGTCTGTAAAAAAAATAAAAAAATGTAAATAATGTTAGTACTTGAATAAGCTTCTTTCAAAATAGAGACATAGTTATATAATTACCAATCAAGAAATTATCGTTCAACCCATCCTCATTTTAGATATCATCAAAGGTAGCAAAATCAAAATACATCTCATCTTTTGATTTGCAGCCATTTTTTGAAAAGGAGAACGATAAAGCAATAGAAAGGAAAATAAGAGATGATTAGGGAGTGATAAACATGCAAACAAACCTTATATTTATAACATCAAGAAAGTGGGCTAATATATTTTAGGGTTAATGCATTTAAAGGAAAAACAATAATTGGCGGAAATTTTTTTGAAACAAATCCGCCGAATATCTTCATTTTTAAGGATAGCAATCTTTAGGAAAAATGGGTAAAAAAACCTTCACTTTTCTTAAAAACATAGAAAAAACCCTCAACTTTTTTTGTGGGTGTTTAAACCCTCACCTTTTTATAAATGGTTAAATAAACCATAATATTAATAAACTCAATTTAATATTAAAAAAAATCATTATATTAAAACAGTAAGAAACACAAATAATTTAATTTATGATTTTTTATTTCAAATTCGAGTTTACGATTTTTTTTCTAAAATTAGGATTTTTGCGTTATGAATATTTATTCACCATTTGGTTGAGATTAGGCAAATTATTTTTGTAACAATTAGAAGTTATGTTATATAAAGTACAAAAAATTTATAGCCCGATTTGACTGTATATTGTCCGGATTTTGTAAAATGCCAACCCAAAGAATCTTCTTTTGTTGGCGCACCCACATGTATGGCGCTTATTAGCGCAACATCTTCTGGATCAAAGATCGCTTTTAAGAGATCAATATTCCAAAAGTTCGTCCGACTATCTATAAGGTCGTTAACTTTTAAAGATGGATACTGCGCTGCGCAAATAGAATTCGAGGAACATCGGCAGCATGAGCAGCTGCTTAAGAGAGAAAATGAATTCCTAAATGTTGGAAATTAGGTACCAAGTTTTTCTGTCTTACTATGATAATCTCTGCAATTCGATGACCTTAAACTCTAAAACAGGATATCAACATAACGCACGCTAAACATAAGGCAGCAAGTGTAACAGGAGAGGCACTTGAACAACTCAAGAAAAAACTTGGTTTACTTGAAAGTGAAATACGCCACTCTAGTTTAAAGGTTCCATTAAAAGCTTCAATCCCGTAGGTTTTCGCAAAAAGGTCTTAAGAGTGGGTTGTAAAAATCTTGATGCAAGAAAAAAAGAGAGCAGAAAAAGTAGAAATCATGAGAGAAAAATGCAGCAGCTAGATTAAGGAGCCAGAGCCCAAGAAGGTAGTCTCAAGTTCTCTTCTTTCCCTTCTTCATTTGGCGATATTGCATGGACCACTGTGAATGTGAAACTGCAGCAGCCAGGTCTTCCTTTACTCCTTCTCTGTCCAAGGATCAACGTTTTACTATAGTTGACTTTTGGCCCAAATGGACTGAGACAGACAGACACATGTGCAATGATTTGGAATGGTTTATGAATGTGAAGAGGAGAGGGAGCCTCCTTAAACCCATTAGTATGTTTTCATCACCACATACATCAGTGTTTCCAATTGGCCTGCACCTTGAAGACTTGTTTTTTAATAACCTCCTCTCTGTCTGTGCAATTAATTACTCTGGTAAGACTGAAAATGCCCTGGAGTTGCAGTAGCGGGAGTATCCGGATTTAGTGGAACTCAAGGTGGTGCTGGATACGTTTGAGGACTTACCGCCGATCGTATCTTGATTCAACAGCAACCCCAACCATTATTTTTACACCATTATGTGAAGATACTGATTCAGGTATATAATTTCTCTCTTATATTCTTTCTTTACTATCTTTTATTCGAAATATAGTTTTTTCAATGGATGATTTTTCATATTTCTTCTAGTTGATTTTATTTCTCCGCTCCTTGATACTTCTATTTTCAACACACACTTTTATCATCATTTTGACATAATCAAGACAAAAAAGAACTTCGATGCTCGATGATCCCGATGATCCTAATACCATAGATAACATTGGGCTACTCAGTTCAATACCCCTCGGGCCGTAATATCCACTTTGTTTTCTTGTTAGATGGGAGACAGAATAAGATTGTTCTCAAGGGTAACGTCTTTTTTTATGTTGACTTTGTTTTTTTTCCCAACGTTTTGCTAAGAGTTTGTCTCAATATCTGGTTCTTCTCAGGAAGCTCGAAAAGATAGTGGGTAGGTCTCCTTTCGAAGTTAATGGACAGGTCTCACATGGTTGTCGTAAACATGTTCGATGATTTTTACAGGTCTATGTACAATCTATTATTTGTTTTGGCTATTTTCTGGTTTATCAGGTTTAGGATCTTTTAACACATTTGATGTATAGTAACTATTAATTTAAATTGTATATCTCTTGTTCTTGTTACTTATGATGCACGTTTTCAGGAGAATTTGCAAAAGTGGCTTACTCATGAAGGGCCACGAGTCAGTTAATCATTCGTTCTGGCCTTTTGCTAAAGTTTTTAACGAATGATGCTATGAAGAAGAAGCCTTAACCTATTCATAAGGATCGTGTATGTCACTTACGTCTTCCTCTGTAAATCCTATATTTGTTACTTAAAGTTTAGAGCAATGTTATATGCATTGTTACCATCATACTAATTAGTGATTTTTTCTTTCTATGTAGTATTGGGAAGAGAGTTATGTGCAAGGGTCTCTTCTAGTTGCATGCGTTGTGACACTTCACAAGCAGAGGGCTGTTGTTTGGAATGGTGTTTATACTTTTACCCGTCTTAAGCGTTATCATCATAGTATGGTTTGACTTTCCTTGTGATTGCTTTGTAGTGCTTCTATTTTTCTTCTATTGGCCTGAAGTCTGACTCTTCTTTTGTTGATTCCGGTGAAGGCAAATCTAGTAGTTTTCCACTTATTTTCAGTTCAGGTTCTGTGAAATTGATTAAAATTTACTATTAAAATGATTAAGTGATCAGCTATTCCTATTAGTTATGGTGATGTATTATAATTTTCTCAGGGAAGGAAGGAACAAACCGAGGAAAGGCTTCAAAAGGCTCTAACCTGAGTGAACTCTATGGCTCACTGACCGCCGTTAAGGGATTTCGGGCTAAAAAGGTAACAACTTTGTATTTAAACCTCTACATAGTAATAGCTAGCGTTACTTTAGTCGTTGTCTTGTTGTTCCTCTGAAGTATATTCAGTCAATGTATTTCAGTCATTTTTGGATAGTAAGTGTTGAAGATATCAGAGTTGCTTCAACTTAATTTTTCAGATTCACGAGAATGGGGAAGTTTTCTTTCGATAGAACTATAGGAAAAAGGATTTTATAAGTATGTGATACTAAAATGAAACTTCTCCTGTCTTTAATTTTTCTGTATATAGGATTTTGAAGTCTCTCACCTCAAGTAGCAACTCAATAAAATATAATGAGCAAAGGTAGAACTTGAGGAACATCGGTAGCATGAGCAGCTTCTTAAGACATAGAATGTATTTGTATATGTTAGAAATTATGCCCCATTTTTTTATTATACTGTTACACATTATACAAAGTATATTAGTCGTCACAAAGGTACCTAAATCTTTGACTTCCAACCGAAGGAGAATGTTAGTCATGAAAGAAATAATAGAACTTGAAGGAGCTATCTTCCCATCAAAGAGTGGAGGATCATGCCAGAATCAAGGCAAGAATTCTCTAACTTCCAATATTTCTCAGTGTGTTTCTTTACTCAATTTTTAATTCTGTAACTGATTACCTTTTTCTTTTGTCTCATATGCAACTGGAAGAAAGCAATGTATTGAAACATTGCTGATAAGCTCAATCTGATCCAGGTTTGAATCATTTACTTCTTTAGTTCTTGTTTTCTATTTGCATCTACAGTAGAACCTCTATAAATTAATACTCGATAAATTAATAAACACTATAAATTAATAAAATTGTCTTGTCCCAGGTCGGGCCAATGTAAAATTTGACAAAATTCGATAAGATAATAAGATAATAATTTTTTAGAATCTCTATGTAAATATATGGTCCCATTAATATCCTAAATTAATAATCATGTAAATTTATATTATATTTTATATATATATATATATAAGTTGTTATACTAAGGTATGTTTTTAGTTGTTTTTTTATTAAATTGAATTTTCGTTAGAACATATCACAGTCTAACTTTTATTGAACAAAACAATTGGTCTATTGTGGTTTTAAATTATAATGGTGTAGTATACTCTATAACTGTATCATAAAATAGTCAAGATTTTCTGTATGTTTTTAATTTTTGAATATGCATCATTTCCATTACGATAGTCTTATAGCTGATAAAATACGACAATTGAGATCATTAATCATAAATTTGAATTTACGTAATTTGAATTTACGTATATCGTTTGTATAAATAAATTCATCTATAGTCTTTGTAATTTTATTGTCTAATATATTTTCGGAAAAGTTTTTTTCAAACTATTAAAATTTCAAGTCCAAAACTACAAAATTTATAAATTCATTTCTTTCTAAAATTTTAAGAAATAAGACATATCTCTTTATAAAATTTACACTATAAATTAATAAATATTAATTTATAGATAAATTAATATCACTATAAATTAATAAAATATCATGGTCCCAACAATATTAATTTATAGAGGTTTTACTGTATCTTATGTTTTTTGAGAGGCATAGACCCCGCAAACAATAGTGAACTTTTTCACTTTATTCGTTTCTTGAATATTTTGTTAACATTTTCCAATTCAACCGTTTCTTGTTTCAATATAAGTTACTTATATTATAAAATACCAGAAATACAATCCTAAATCTAATCCCGATTTGTTTTGAATCCCCATAGTTATTTGGAGTTAATTTATTTCCGTTATATATATACGTACATTAAGGAGAAGAGCTAAGACGATTTCACATTCCATATGGATTGGAGTTACGTATTTAGAATTTTGATTACATATTAAGGAGCGTAGTAAACACGTCAACACAATTTAGGATTTAATATTTGGACGATTTGGAATTAATTTAATGCAACAAATATTTGGAAGTAAACACAATTTTGGCGAAGATTGGTGTGAGTCTATCGTTCCTTTGTTCAATTATAGAGCTTAGGTTTCTTTCTTCCTCCTTGGGTTTTCCTATTTTGAATTAGGTCTCTGATGTTGTAATTTATGGCTAATCTAAACTAGCTTCCCCGTTTTGATGTTGGGGCTTCGTTTCCCTTTTTTGGGCTAAGTTTCTTGGGACATTATGTTCGTCCGCCGGCTTCTGTAATTCTAACTTGTATCAGTTCTTGAGGTTTTAGTGAAAATTCAGATGACAAAAAAAAAAAAAAACACAATTTTGGCATTCAATATTTGGACAATTTGGAATTTTGAATAAGTGTATTCAATATTTGGATTTAATTATTTGATATTTTAATTTATTTTTAAAAAGAATGCCAAGGGGAGAGTGAAACCTTACTTTTATAACTAATTGTTCGTCTGAAATTTCCGATGGTTTCAAAAAAAAAATTTACTGCCAAAACATGAAAATTTGTTTTTGACGGATTTGATTGCCGAAATTTGAACTCCCAAGTTTTTGACACAATTTATTTTATAAATAAGGCCTTCTCTTTTCGTTCTCTCACAACTCTGAATTTCACTCTCTCTCTCAAATCGGATGTCCTCTCTTTCTAACCCTAAAACAGATTAGATTTTCAAACTTTTAGATTTAAATGATTAGAAATACTTTTTTATTCTTAGTTGGTTAGTTAGATTTCCTTGTTCGAAAAATCACTAGGCGTTAGTCGGACGCTCGGTATGAGCCTAGCGATTAATCGGAAAATAAGATTAAATTGGAGATTAATCGGGGACATATTAATGTTTTTAAACATATTAATCTAATATTGTTTTCAAAACTGTAGTAAACTCATAAAAATATATTTGTAAGACAAAATTTTATGATTTTTATAAAATTTTGAACACAAATCCTCAATTTAAATGTCTGAATCAGAAAAAAAAAAGTTCTTTTATACTTGCAATATAAAAATAACTGGATTATACAATAGTAGGCGAGAAGTAATTGGATTAGGCGGGAAAAAATTGGATTAAACAGAGAGTAATCGGATAACCGATTTCTTCAAGGGATTAGTCATTAATCGAGGCGTATAGGGTGGGCCTAGCGATTAAGCGGGGAGTAATCGGAGTTAGGCGGAGATTTCTATAACAAGAATTAGGTGGTTAGTTAAGTTTATAATTATTATTTTTTTAGATAAGGTCGTTAATTAGATTTAGGAGTGTATTTCTGGTATTTTATAATATCAGTATCTTATATTGAAACAAGAAACTGTTGAGTTGGAAAATGTTAACAAAATATTCAAGAAACGAATAAAGTGAAAAAGTTCAACTTAGTTTCAAATTAGCAAATATTTTACTATGAAGATGGTGAGCTTCACCCTAATAAATAAACTAAAAAATATACGTATGTTTACAATTTACATACCAGATCATTTTAAATTTATATGTTATTATATTTGAAATCCATTTTAGTTATATTTTTGATTTTTAGTTATATGTTTGATTTTTATAAATTTAATTTAATATCAAAATATTTTAAATTATTAAAAAAAAAATCAAATTTCATAGAAAATTCGTTGAGAAATACCATCTGCAATCTCCGACAAATTTTGATGGAACAATTCTTGGGTTCACCCCTAGGGGTGAGCCCTTCTCATTCACCCCCTTGTCATTAAATCTAATTAAAGAAATTAAAATAATTAATATTATCAAAAACTATAATCAGATTTAATCATTAAAAATCAAAATTGAATTAGTTGTGGGGGCTACTTCTCTCATTCAAGTAAGACTCCTAAATCCAATAGGAAAAAAAAAACTTAATAAGTCAATAAAAAACGCTAAATCTGAATCATATATATGAAAGAAGACTATCTCTCTCCATATGGTCGCCACGTCAGCATTTTAGGCTCTTCTGCAGATGCCAGATCAGCTTTCTTTCCATCCAATCAAAACATTTCATTAATATGAGTCAGCTTTTATTTTTTACACATCAGCTTCTAATTATAAATGTCAAATGGGGAAAACACAATAGCCCATGAGGGATGGCCCATATGAATTTGAAAATCTATTTCACAAGTTAATAATATATTTATTATTTAATTATATATATTATTTAATTTTACATATTGATTTTTACCAATACTAACTTATTTTGTTATTTTATGTTTTTTTTCCATGTTTATTGGTTTTATATACTCCAAAGTTTTTTTCGCTAATTTTTGTAATCTTAACTCAAAATATGAGTGGATAATAGTATAGTGGATTAGCTAATGGTTTGAGTAAGTTTTTCTCTTAATTTTTTAATCTATATATGACACTGAGGGTGAAGAGTACGTAAGGTCATCACATTTTGGAGGTTCTATAATCCCAACATTACCATCTATAAAATTGGTTTAGGAAAGATTGTTTAAGGATTGTGTGAGTGATGCATTGTTGAGTATGTTGGTTGAAAATGTATTTTAATACTAAGAGTAGTTGTTCATTGTATGAGTAAATGATTAGATAATTAAAAATTACATTTATCAAAATATAACATCAAATAAATCAAAATAAAAAAAACCGGAAAAAATCGCGGCGTAAAGCGGGTGATTAACTATCAACAAGAACAATCAAAATATTTTGTTATTAACAACTTTTAAAACAAACCCACGCGTAGCGTGGGTATTCATCTAGTGTTATATATGGTCATTAACCCTAACCTTATTCATAACTTTTTGCTATTCTTCTTCTCACATATCATCAAAAGAGATTAGTTTTAGCAAAAGAAAGAGTTTCACGTTTCTACACAATTTAAACGTAAGTCAAAATAATTTTTATATTTACATCAAAGTTTCTTAATTTGAAAATTAGTCAATTGAAGATTTTCTATCTACTAGGTTCATGTATTCAATATCATATAAGTAGGACGTTGTTTATGTTTTCTAACCATGTTAGAACGTGAATTATTTTTTTTGTTTGGTATGGTTTAATTTGTATTCTATTTTTTGTTAACTTAGTTTTCAATTGTCAAAGTTTTTTCTTGTTGCACCACAAAAAGAATTGTTCTTCTTCCTCATAATTTTTTTTTTGGTCGTAAGATCATACCGTGCTATTTTTTTGTTTTATTGGCAAGATTTATATAACATAATAGAAATACATATAATAATATTATATCGATTAGTGCAGATTAGAATGGAAAGTAGTGATAAGAAAAAATATGATTCAGTAAGCGAAGGCGAAGCTTCAGTCAGTGAATTCGAAGAAGAAAAAGATGATATAGTCAACAAAGAGGACTACTTTAAAACTGAAGAGAAGAAAGATGAACTGTGTATTGGAATGGAGTTTAGTTCTGATGAAATTGCACATAAAGCTTATAAAAAATTTGCAGGCGAACATGGTTTCAATGTAAGGAAACAACAAAGAAAGAAAAAAAAAATGATAAAGTAGCAAGGCTTCTCTATGTTTACTGAAAAGAAGGGTTTAAGAAGGAACCTAAGATCAAGACATGTTATTCATAGCCAATTACACGGTGTGGTTGTAAAGCTCATATGACTTGCTACCTTTAGAGGACGGGAAGATATAAGTTTGTGTCTTTCAACCAGAATCATAACCATAATTTAGTAAAGACGCCTATGAAGCATTTGTTGAAATGAAACCGGGCGTTCTCTGTTGCTCAAATACAACATGCTGATGATGCCGAGATGTCAGGAATTTTAGCAAAATCAACTGTTGAAATGATGAGTAGAGAAGTTGGAGGGCGAGAAAATCTGGTGTTTTTAGAGAAAGACTATCGTAATTATATTTATCGAAAGCGAATGGAAAAAATGGTAAAGGGAGATGCTGGAGCAGTTTTGGAATACTTTCAAAAAAAAGAAAGAGGATAATTCATCTTTTTTTAATTCAATGCAACTTGATGAAGACGATATGATCACGAATATCTTCTGGGCAGATGATCGGTCTATAAGTGATTATAATTTTTTTGGAGATGTCATCTGCTTTGACACAATTTACAAGACCAATGAATATGATATACCATTTGCTCCATTTGTCGGGGTCAATCATCATAAGCAAACTGTAGTGTTTGGTGTTGCTCTCTTATATGATGAAACCACTAAGTCATTTAAGTGGCTTTTCGAGACTTTTCTTGGAGCAATGTTTGGAAAACAACCAAAAACTATTCTTATTGACCAATCTGCAGCAATGGCGAATGCAATAGTGAAGGTTTTCCCTGAAACAAAACATAGGTTATGTGTTTGACATATTTACCAAAATGCTGCAAAGAAGTTGAGTCATGTATTTCATGTGACTTTTGAAAACAAGCAAAAGGAAAAGACGAAGAAAGTAAATCTCCATGGTTCGTGTGATCAAACATAATGAATATCGACCGAACCATTTTTAAATTGTGGTTGATTTGGATGTAAAAAAGTTATAATTGTTCATAGTATCAAAAGTGAACCTAGTTGGGATAAAAGATATTTTGAAAGGCAGTAGTTTACACCATTTACCTTTATATTTAAAGTAAAACTGAAAATTAATCCTATGTTTTTAGATAATAATTTAAAATTTATAAATTCGAGGCTATTATATTTTTTTTTTTAGTCAATTTAAAATTTTGGTGGTAAGTTATTTTAGTGTGTTATTTATATTTGTTAATAAGTTATTTTGGCGCATTATTTATTTTTGTTAACGATTTAAAAACTTTTTAGTAGTTTATTTTGAAGTTAAGTTCAAAAAATTATTACGCAGTAGTTAGGCTTTTAATAGGAGCTGAATGTTAAAACGTTACATATTCCAATTTGTTATATATATTCACACCTAGAGTACATGAAACTAAAATAACTTAGTCCCATAACTAAAACATTTAGACTAATTAAATGTTTTAGTAATCAAGTATTTTTTTGATTTTATTTTTTCTTAATTTTTTACTTATTTAAAACGATATCAAATAGGCAGATTTGATTGATCGATTACTGATTTTTGAACGCCAATTTGATTTACTAAATTTACAAAAATAGAGACATCTAGAAGTTCAAAAGCGTCCACCTAGACCAATTTTTTAAACCTACTAAAGAGGTACACATTATTTTAAAATGTTATAGGATAAAGTATCAATATTAACTTTTATCATTATTATCATGTTGGATTTTGACCATATACTTTTTATATAAATTTTTTGAATGATGGTTAGATTTTATACTCATTTTAAAATATTAATGTTCCATCACAGTCTGTTCTGATCTGGTTAAGATGGTGTCTTCTCCAACCGAATGGCCGGCGTTTTCAGTGTACTTGGAGGAATTTCAGAGCGACAAGGAAGAATTCTCATCCTTCTCTTTATCTTTAATTTCTCGTAATGCTAATGTAAAAGCGGATCATCTGACACGAAAAATTCGTACAGAACCGCTTCATATCACATTTGTAAACAACATTCCACAGGAATGGCTCTTTTGAGCTCTAATTAATTTCAGATGACAAAAAAAAAAAAAAAAATCACAGTTATACAATAGACAAGTATACATTTTTTATATTCACAGGTTCTCTTAATGAAAAAAAATATTCAATATTCAAAGAACATTACATCCTTAATTTGTTGCATTTATTACCATAACTACGTTTAGCATTTAATAATTACCTCAAATCATAAAACATTACAAATAACTGAATAAGTCAACTCATTCATGTAGTCAACAATATGGTTATTCAAATAGCTTTAGTTATGTCTCTTAAAGGATTCTCAAAATGGCTTCTCTCATTTCTGCAACTCTCTTGTCCCTTTTGTTACTCTCAAACGTGAACGCCTATCCGAAACATGGATTCACCCTTGAGCTGATCCACCGCGATTCTCCCAAATCACCGTTCTACAATCCCGATGAGACCTCTTCACAACGTATGAGAAATGTTGTCCGCCGTTCTGCTCGCAGTACACTCCAATTCAGCAATGATGATGCTTCACCAAACTCACCACAATCAGTTATCACTTCAAACCGCGGTGAGTATCTCATGAACATATCGATTGGGACTCCCCCGTTCCCGATACTAGCAATTGCGGATACGGGCAGCGACTTGATTTGGACTCAGTGCAATCCTTGCAAAGATTGTTACAAACAGAAAGCTCCACTCTTTGATCCTAAACAATCTTCCACATATAAAAAGGTTTCTTGCTCCTCAAGCCACTGTAGAGCCCTAGAAGAAGCTTCTTGTTCCACAGATAAGGACACTTGTTCCTACACGATTTCATACGGTGACAATTCATACACCAAAGGTGACGTTGCCGCTGACACCCTGACGATTGGATCTAGCCGTCTTCGCCCTGTGTCGCTTAGAAACGTGATCATTGGGTGCGGACACGACAACACTGGAATCTTTGACGCGGCTGGCTCAGGGATCATCGGACTCGGAGGAGGATCTACATCGTTAGTCTCACAACTCGGGAAATCCATCAACGGTAAATTCTCCTATTGTTTAGTGCCTTTAACATCTGAAACCAGACTAACAAGCAAGATCAACTTTGGAACAAACGGCTTTGTCTCGGGAGATGGAGTTGTATCAACCCCTTTAGTCAAGAAAGATCCCTCCACGTTCTATTTCCTAACCCTAGAAGCCATTAGCGTGGGAAGCAAGAAAATTCATTTCGCGGGCACAATCTTTGGAACCAAAGAAGGAAACATCGTTATCGACTTGGGTACCACTCTAACTCTATTGCCATCCAAGTTTTATTCTAAGCTGGAATCTGCAGTTGCTTCTACAATCAAAGTAGAGCGAGTGCAAGATCCTAATAGAGTTCTGAGTCTTTGTTATAGAGACACCTCTAGTTTTAAAGTTCCAGACATAACTGTTCATTTCAAAGGAGGTGATGTGAAACTCCACAAAGTGAATACGTTTGTGGAAGTGTCTGAAGATGTGTCTTGCTTTGCATTTGCTGAAAATGAACAGCTAACAATCTATGGGAACTTGGCGCAAATGAACTTCCTTGTTGGATACGACACAGTTTCTGAAACTGTGTCGTTTAAGAGGACTGATTGTGCCCAAATGTAGCTCACTAAACCTTCTTACAATTATACTATCCATTTTCTTTCTTAAGAATTGTTTATTTTTCTCCTGAAGTACATGTTACATTTCTTTAAAATTGGTCTAAAATATATGGGTGGTTACCTTATACTAGTGTTAGCGTGTAGCGACTATGTTTGCATTATCATTTTTATTTAACGTTTACAAACACATATATTCATGCATAGATGTTGAAGATTTACTACTTTACAATTCATACTAGGTGATTGTCCGCGCATAATGCGCGGGAATAATGATGTATGAATGGTAAAATCATGTGAGATAAATGATTGTTTAGGTAGTATTTCTAAGTGTAAGAAAAATATGGTAAATTGTTTAGGGTTTAATTTAATAAAATATGGTAAATGATGAAATTTAAAAAATTCAATAATATTATAAATGCTAAGAAAATAATAATAAATCATCTTTTAAAACCATTCACCAAGATGACTTATGGAAAAGTTCATCACTCCATGGCATTCTCCTTGCGTGTGATGATAGGTACTTGGTCGTTTTCAGGATTCCTGACATCCGATTTAGAACACCATAAACAGTGAATGTTCAGTCGCCAACTTTAGAGTTTTGATTGTAAACGGAAAAAAAACAAAAAATACTTACCAACAAAGCATCTCGTCGGTAATACTGAGATTCAGATTCAACATAATCCTCGTACATCCGGTAACGTTGGTACATCTCCACCTATGTTCCTGTGATAGCTCTAATTTCACAAACTTGATAATACATATCACTGTGTTACGTGAACGACGCTTCCATAAGTCATAGAACTCGACTGCAAGGTCACCCGTCAAACGACACTCTAGATGGATACACCTAATTTTAAGATTTGAAGAAGTCATAAGACTTTATATTCTGGTTTAAATCTTTAAAAAAATAGTGACTTACTCAGTATCACGTAAACCAAAGTACAGCTCAAAATATCCTCCTTGAGAATGTTCCACGGAAGGAACAAAAACCAACTCTCTCACGTTGAGAATTTTGCCAATAACATCTATGAAACACACACATGAATAATACAGTCAGAACATGAATCGCAAATAAACTCCAAAAGCACAAATAAATTCATAAATTAGGCTTACCAACGCAAATATTCGGGTTAACAATACCACTCAATATACTCACAAACTCAGTTAGATTGAAATAGGTTCTACTGGAGCACATATTAATACTTTGCACTAAAGTGTCCGAACGAAACACAATCTTGAATCTATGCGGTACTGGTCTCAAGATGCTGTTAACCCGGGATACATCAAAAATTTTAATGCTCACCCACTCATCGATTATCAATCTTGAAAAATAATTATCAATTAATTCATCACGAACAACGGCTTAAATTTGGGTAAACTGCAAATGAAATGTTAAAGAAAAAAACAATTCAATTTAATATCAAAACTATCGAAAACATGTATAGAATGTAAGTTATTAAAATACTAACATGCTCGTCACCCAAAATCATATTGAGCTCTCTACCCGAGCCACGCGAAACAGACCAACAATTCAAAATCTTCACCGAAACAGACCACTCACCCATGTTAGGGTTAAGAGACGCAATATAAAAATAACCACCATCACATGAATCAGAGGTAAAAGGTATCATTGTAGAACCCATATCAAAAGATTAATCGGCTAAACAATCCAATGAGGTATAAACGCGCGATACGTATATGTAGACCTAACGATTATTTGGAAAGAACATTACAATGGAAAATATATATTAAAAACTAAATCAGAAAATTAAGAAAAACGAATATTGATTAAACGATATATAATTTATCCATAAGATTAATAAATTAAGTTTAGAAAAAAAGAAACTAAATCTCAACAGTTAAACTGAAATATATACTAACGAAATTTAAGGATAAAAATATATCGCTCTATTATCAATACCATAGTAATAATATATACAAATGGTGTAAGTTATCGTGCATAAACGGTAAAATCATGAGAGATAAAAGAATATTATAAATGGTAAGCAAATAAGATGCCAATCATAAAAAAAAAAAACAAAAAACAAAAATTTCAAGACAATAAGAAAACAACGAACGTCATCATTTTATAGCATTCTCTTTGCATGTGACGATAGGTACTTCGTCGTTTTCAGGATTCCTGACACCCGGTTTATAACATCAGAATCAGTTAACGTTCCGTCGCAAATTTTAGAGTTTTGATTGTGGACGACAAAAAAAATAAAAAAGTAATTACCAACAAAGCATCTCATTGGAAATACTGAGATCCGGATTCAACATAATTATCAAAAACTCATCAATCAACAAATGATTTCTACATTTATCAAAAACTCTTTCATTAGACTCCAGAAAATCGTTATTTTACTCATATTTTTTGTTATCTTTGTTATAGCCAAACTCATCTTCAGTAAATGATTTATACGCTTATCAAGAACTCTTTCATGAGACTTCAGAAAACCATCAACTTTGCTCTTTTTTTTTTTTTTTTCTAATTATAGTTATAGCCAAAATCATAAATCAGAAAGTGATTATTACGTTTAATAACAATTCTTTCATATGGCTGCAAAAAACCGTCAATTTTGCTCATTTTTTTGTTATCATGGTTATAGCCAAACACATAAATCAACAAATAATTTCTACATTTATCAAGAACTCTTTCATTAGGTTATAGAAAAGTATCTATTTTGTTCTTTTTTATTGTTACAATTGTTATAGCCAGCAGAAAACCGTCAATTTTTTTTTTTTTGTTATCATGGCTATTGCCACAAACTCATCAATTAGCAAATGATTTCTCTGCGAATCAATAACTTTAACATCAGGCTGCAAAAAATCTTCAATTTTGATCATTTTTCGTTATAAAAGTTATACTAAAACTTTTTAATCAGCAAATTATTTTTACGTTTACCAAAAGCTCTTTCATTAGACTGCAGAAAACCGTCAATTTTTTCTTTTTTTTGTTATCATGGTAATAGCCAAACTCATCATCTGCAAAAGATTTATACGTTTATCAAAAGCTTTTTCATGAACCTGCAGAAAACTGTCACTTTTGCTCATTTTTTCTTTATCATTGTTGTAACCAAACCCATCAATCAACAAATGATATCTAGGTTTATCAAGATGTCATTCATCGGACTACAGAAAGTCGTCGATTTGTCTCTCTTGTTTTTTTTATTATGGTTATAGCCAAAATCATCAATGAACAAATCATTTTTATATTTACCAAGAGCTCTTTCATTACGTTACAAAAAACGTCAATTTCGCTCCCTTTTTTTTTTGTTATCATGGTTATAGCCAAAATCATCAATCGGCAAATTATTTTTACATTTATTGAAAGCTCTTTCATCAGGACTTAGAAAATCGTTATTTTCTCCTGTTTTTTTGGTTATCATTGTTATAGCCAAACTCATCAATCGGCAAATAATTTCTACATTTATCAATAGCTCTTTCAGCAGGCCGTAGAAAACTGTCTATTTTGCTCTCTTTTATTGTTATCATTGTTATAACCAAACTCATCAATCAACAAATAATTTATACGTTTACCAAAACCTCTTACATTAGACAGTAGAAAACCGTCAATTTTGCTCATATTTTTTTTTATGGCTATAGCAAAACCATCAACCAGCAAATTTCTAAGTTAATCAATAGCTCTTTCGTTAGGCTGCAGAAAACTTTCAAGTTCGCTAATTTACCGTTATAATGGTTTTTGTAAAACTCTTCAATCAGCCAATAATTTTTACGTTTATCGAAATACCTTTCATCAGACTGCCAAAAATCGTCAACTTTGCTCTTTTTTGTTAGACAGGTTATAGCTAAACTCTTCAATCATCAAATGATTTCTACGTTTATCAAAGATCTCTTTCATCACACTGCGGAAAGCCGTCAATTTTGGTTTTTCATTTTTTGTTATCATAGATATAGCCAAACTCATCATCAATAAATGATTTCTACGTTTATCAAGAGCTTTTCATGAGCCTGCAGAAAACTGTCAATTTTGCTCTTTTTTCCGTTATTATTTTTATAGCCAAACTCATCAATCAACATATGATTTATACTTTAATCAAGATATCATTAATCGGACTGCAGAAAACTGTCAATTTTATTTCTCTTGTTTGTAATCATGGTTATAGCCAACCTCATTAATGAGCAAATAATTTTAACGTTTATCAAGACCTCTTTCATTACGTTGCAAAAAGCCGTCAGTTTTGCTCCTTTTTTATTATCATGGTTATAGCCAAACTCATCAATCAGCAAATATTTCTACGATTATTAAGATCTCTTTCATCGGATTGCAGAAACCATCAATTATGCCCATTTTTCCGTTATAATGGTTATAACAAAACTCATTAATCTGCAAACGATTTCTACGTTTATCAAGAGCTCTTTCATTAGACTACAGAAAACTGTCTTTTTTTTTTGTTATCATGGTAACAGCCAAACTCATCATCTGCAAAAGATTTATACATTTATCAAAAGCTTTTTCATGAACCTGGAGAAAACTGTCACTTTTGGTCATTTTTTTCTTTATCATTGTTGTAACTAAACTCATCAATCAACAAATGATATCTACGTTTATCAAGATCTCTTTCATCGACTACAGAAAGTCGTCAATTTTGTCTCTCTTGTTTTTTTTAATTATGGTTATAGCCAAACTCATCAATGAACAAATAATTATTACGTTTACCAAGAGCTCTTTCATTACGTTAAAAAAACGTCTATTTTGCTATCTTTTTTTTGTTATCATGGTTATAGCAAAAGTCATCAATCAGCAAATTATTTCTACATTTATTGAAAGCTCTTTCATCAGGACATAAAAAATCGTTATTTTTCTCCTGTTTTTTTGGTTATCAATGTTATAGCTAAACTCATCAATCAACAAATAATTATACGTTTATCAAGAGCTTTTTCATGAAGCTGAAGAAAACCGTCAATTTTGCTCATCTTGTTCTTTTTAATCATGATTATAGCCAAACACATATATCGGAAAATAATTTTTATGCTTATCAACATTTCTTCATGAGGCTGAAAGAAACCGTCAATTTTGTTCTCTTATTTTGTTATCATTGTTATAGTCAAACTCATCAATCGGCAAATAAATTCTAAATTTATCAATAACTCTTTCATAAGGCTGTAGAAAACTGTCTATTTTGCTCTCTTTTATTGTTATCATTGTTATAACCAAACTCATCAATCAGCAAATAATTTATACGTTTACCAAAACCTCTTACATTAGACAGTAGAAAACCGTCAATTTGGCTCCAATTTTTTTTTTATGGCTATAGCCAAACCATCAACCAGCAAACTTCTAAGTTAATCAATAGCTCTTTTGTTAGGCTGCAGAAAACTTTTGAGTTTGCTAATTTACCGTTATAATGGTTATTGTAAAACTCTTCAATCAGCCAATAATTTTTACGTTTATCGAGAGCTCTTTCATCAGACTGTCAAATATCGTCAACTTTGCTCTTTTTTTGTTAAAATGGTTATAGCTAAACTCTTCAATCATCAAATGATTTTTACGATTATCAAAGATCTCTTTCATCAGACTGCGAAAAGCTGTTAATTTTGCTTTTTTTTTTTTTAATCATGGATATAGCCAAAATCATCATCAATAAATGATTTCTACGTTTATCAAGAGTTTTTTCATGAGCTCGCATAAAACTGTCAATTTTGCTCATTTTTTTGTTATCATTTTTATAGCCAAACTCATCAATCAACATATGATTTGTACGTTAATCAAGATATCATTAATCGGACTTCAGAAGGCCGGTTAATTTTATCTCTCTTGTTTGTAATCATGGTTATAGCTAAACTCATTAATGAGTAAATAATTTTTACGTTTATCAAGACCTCTTTCATTACGTTACAAAAAACCGTCACTTTGTTCCTTTTTTTTTATTATCATGGTTAGCCAAACTCATCAATCAACAAAAAATTTCTACATTTATTAAGATCTCTTTGATCGGATTGCAGAAACCATCAATTATGCCCATTTTTCCGTTATAATGGTTATAACAAAGCTCTTTAATCTGCAAACGATTTCTACGTTTATCAAGAACTCTTTCATTAGACTACAGAAAACTGTCAATTTTTTTTTTTTTTTTATCATGGTAATAGTCAAACTCATCATCTGCAAAAGATTTATACATTTATCAAAAGTTTTTTCATGAACCTGTAGAAAACTGTCACTTTTGCTCATTTTTTTCTTTATCATTGTTGTAACCAAATTCATCAATCAACAAATGATATCTACGTTTATCAAGATCTCTTTCATCGACTACAGAAAGTCGTCAATTTTGTCTCTCTTGCTTTTTTTATTATGGTTATAGCCAAACTCATCAATGAACAAATAATTATTACGTTTACCAAGAGCTCTTTCATTACGTTGCAAAAAACGTCAATTTCGCTATTTTTTTTGTTATCATAGTTATAGTCAAACTCATCAATTAGCAAATTATTTCTACATTTATCGAAAGCTCTTTCATCAGTACGCAGAAATTCGTTATTTTTCTCCTGTTTAATTGCTTATCATTGTTATAGCCAAACTCATCAATCAACACACGATTTCTACGTTTATCAAGAGCTTTTTCATGAAGTTGAAAAAAACCGTCAACTTTGCTCATCTTGTTCTTTTTAATCATGATTATAGCCAAACACATAAATCAGAAAATAATTTCTACTTTTATCAACATTTCTTCATGAGGCTGAAATAAACCGTCAATTATGTTCTTTTATTTTGTTATCATTGTTATAGTCAAACTCATCAATCGACAAATGATTTCTACATTTATCAATATCTATTTCATCAGGCTGCAGAAAACTGTCTATTTTGCTCTCTTTTATTATTATCATTGTAACCAAACTCATCAATCAGCAAATGATTTATACGTTTACTAAAACCTCTTATATTAGACAGTAGAAAATCGTCAACTTTGCTCCTTTTTTTTTTTTTTTGTATGGCTACAGCCAAACTCATCAATCAGCAAATTTCTAAGTTAATCAAGAGCTCTTTCGTTAGGCTGCATAAAACCTTCAATTTTGCTCATTTACCGTTATAATGGTTATTGCAAAACTCTTCAATCAGCCAATGATTTTTACATTTATCGAGATCTCTTTCATCAGACTGCTAAAAATCGTCAACTTTGCTCTTTTTCTGTTAGAATGGTTATAGCTAAACTCTTCTATCGGTAAATGATTTTTACGTTTATCAAAGATCTCTTTCATCAAACTGCGGAAAGCCGTCAGTTTTGCTTTTTCTTTTTTTTGTTATCATGGATATAGCCAAACTCATCATCAACAAATGATTTCTACGTTTAGCAAGAGCTTTTTCATGAGCCTGCAAAAAACTGTCATTTTTGCTCATTTTTTTGTTATCATTGTTATATCCAAACTCATCAATCAGCATATGATTTCTACGTTACGTTAATCAAGATATCATTAATCGGACTGCATAAAGACGTCAATTTTATCTCTCTTGTTTGTAATCATTGTTATAGCCAAATTCATTAATGAGCAAATAATTTTTACGTTTATCAAGACCTCTTTCATTACGTTGCAAAAAACAGTCACTTTTGCTCATTTTTTATTATCATGGTTATAGCCAAACTCATCAATCAACAAATTATTTCTACGTGTATTAAGATCTTTTTCATCGGATTGTAGAAACCATCAATTATGCCCATTTTTCCGTTATAATGGTTATAGCAAAACTCTTTAATCTGCAAACGATTTCTACGTTTATCAAGAGCTCTTTCATTAGACTGTAGAAAACCGTCAATTTTTTTTTGTTATCATATTAATAGCCAAACTCATCATCTGCAAAAGATTTATACATTTATCATAAGCTTTTTCATGAACCTGCAGAAAACTGTCACTTTTGCTCATTTTTTTCTTTATCATTGTTGTAGCCAAATTCAGCATTCAACAAATGATATCTACGTTTATCAAGATCTCTTTCATTGACTAAAGAAAATCGTCAATGTTGTCTCTCTTGTTTTATTTTTAATGGTTACAGCCAAACTCATCAATGAACAGATTTTTACGTTTACCAAGAGCTCTTTCATTACGTTGCAAAAAATGTCAATTTCGCTCTCTTTTTTTTGTTACCATGGTTATAACCAAACTAATCAATCAGCAAAATATTTCTACACTTATCGAAAGCTCTTTCATCATGACGCAGAAATTCGTTATTTTTCTCCTGTTTTTTCGTTAACATTGTTATAGTCAAACTCATCAATCAACAAACGATTTATACGTTTATCAAGAGCTTTTTCATGAAGTTGAAGAAAACCGTCAACTTTGCTCATCTTATTCTTTATAATCATGATTATAGCCAAACACATATATCAGAAAATAATTTCTACGTTTATCAATATTTCTTCATGAGACTGAAAGAAACCGTCAATTTTGTTTATTTTATTTTGTTATTATTATTATAGAAAAACTCATCAATTGGCAAATACTTTCTGCATTTATCAATAGCTCTTTCATCAGACTGCAGAAAACTGTCGATTTTGCTCTCTTTTATTGTTATCATTGTTATAACCAAACTCATCAATCAACAAATGATTTCTACGTTTCTCAAAACCTCTTTCTTTAGGCTGCAGAAAACTGTCTATTTTGCTCTCTTTTTTTTTTTATCAATGTTATAGCCAAACTCATCAATCAGCAAATGATTTATACGTTTATCAAGAGCTATTTCATTAGACAGCAGAAAACTGTCAATTTTACTCTTCTTTTTTTTTTATCATGGCTATTGCCAAACTCATCAATCATCAAATGATTTCTATGTTAATCAAGAGCTCTTTCATTAGGCTGCAGAAAATCTTCAATTTGGAGAGATAAGAGAATGTTATAAATGGTAAAAATAAGATGATAATCATTAAAAAAAAAACAAAAAAAAAATTCCAAGACAATAAGAAAACAACGAACGTCATCATTCCTCCATGGCATTCTCTTTGCATGTGACGATAGGTACTTCGTCGTTTTCAGGATTCGTGACACCCGGTTTATAACATCAGAATCAGTTAACGTTCCGTCAAAAATTTTAGAGTTTCGATTATGGACGACAAAAAAAAAAAAAAAAAATTACCAACAAAGCATCTCGTCGGTAATACTGAGATCCATATTCAACATAATTATCAAAAACTCATCAATCATCAAATTATTTATACATTTATCAAAAACTCTTTCATCAGGCTGCAGAAAATCGCTATTTTACTCATTTTTTGTTATCTTTGTAATAGCCAAACTCATCTTCAGTAAATGATTTATACGCTTATCAAGAGCTCTTTCATCAGACTTCAGAAAACAATCAACTTTGCTGCTCTTGTTTTTTTTCTAATTATGGTTATAGCCAAAATCATAAATCAGAAAGTGATTATTATGTTTATTAACAATTTTTCATGAGGCTGCAAAAAACCGTCAATTTTGCTCATTTTTTTGTTATCAAGGTTATAGCCAAACTCATAAATCAGCAAATGATTTCTACGTTTACCAAGAGCGCTTTCATTAGGCTATAGAAAACTGTCAATTTTGCTCTCTTTTATTGGTATCATTGTTATAGCCAAACTCATCAATCAGCAAAGGTTTTCTACTTTTATCAAGAGCTCTTTCATTAGACAGCAGAAAACCGTCAAATTTTTTTTTTTTTGTTATCATGGCTATTGCCAAACTCATCAATTAGCAAATAATTTCTCTGCGAATCAAGAGCCCTTTCATCAGGCTGCAAAAAATCTTCACTTTTGCTTATTTTTCGTTATAATGATCATGCTAAAACTTTTCAATCAGCAAATTATTTTTACGTTTATCAAGAGCTCTTTCATTAGACTGCAGAAACCGTCAGTTTTTTTTTTTGTTTTGTTATCATGGTAATAGCTAAACTCATCATCTACAAAAGATTTATACGTTTATCAAAAGCTTTTTCATGAACCTGTAATAAACTGTCACTTTAGCTCATTTTTTTCTTTATCATTTTTGTAGCCAAACTCATCAATCAACAAATGATATCTACGTTTATCAAGATCTCTTTCATCGGACTACAGAAAGTCGCCAATTTTGTCTCTCTTGTTTTTTTATTATGGTTATAGCAAAACTCATCAATGAACAAATCATTTTTACGTTTACCAAGAGCTCTTTCATTACGTAGCAAAAACGTCAATTTCGCTCCTTTTTTTGTTATCATGGTTATAGGCAAACTCATCAATCAGCAAATTATTTCAATATTTATCGAAAGCTCTTTCATGAGGATGCAGAAAATCATTATTTTTCTCCTATTTTTTGGTTATCATTGTTATAGCCAAACTCATCAATCAACAAACGATTTCTACGTTTATCAAGAGCTTTTTCATGAAGTTGAAGAAAACCATCAACTTTGCTCATCATGTTCTTTTTAATCAATGATTATAGCCAAACACATATATCAGAAAATAATTTCTACATTTATCAACATTTCTTCATGAGGCTGAAAGAAACCGTCAATTTTGTTCCTTTATTTTGTTATCATTGTTATAGTCAAACTCATCAATCGGTAAATAATTTATACATTTATCAATAGCTCTTTCTTCATTCTGGAGAAAACTGTCTATTTTGCTCTATTTTATTGTTATCATTGTTATAACCAAACTTATCAATCAGCAAATGATTTATACGTTTACTAAAACCTCTTACATTAGACAGTAGAAAACCGTCAATTTTGCTCCTATTTTTTTTTTTATGGCTATAGCCAAACTCATCAATCAAAAAATTTCTACGTTAATCAAGAGCTCTTTCGTTAGGCTGCAGAAAACCTTCAATTTGCTCATTTACCATTATAATGGTTATTGCAAAACTCTTCAATCAGCCAATGATTTTTACGATTATAGAGAGCTCTTTCATCAGACTGCCAAAAATCGTCAACTTTGCTCTTTTTGTTAGAATGGTTATAGTTAAACTCTTCAATCGGCAAATGATTTCTACGTTAATCAAAGACCTCTTTCATCAGACTGCGGAAAGACGTTATGATTCAAGTATTAATTTCCACACATCCAAATTATGATTGAACGTAAAAATCATATGTGGAAATTGCGGCATCTTTCAATTCACTAATCAAAACTGAAACAATCAAACCCTAAACTTTTCTCTCACGATTACAAGGATTCAAAGTGATAGAATTGCTTAAAAGCCCAGTATCTATTTAACAATTTCATCACGATAGACATACCTATGCAATCTCGGCCGATATCGTTTTAGAGAACTCTGTTTTTCCCGAGCTTAAATATAGACTCAATATGTTTTAGAAAGCAAATTAATGTTAGAGTTTCTAAAAAACAAAAGAAAGCATATAAATAATTCATAACAAAATACAAATAAAAATAGTAGATTAGAGATTACCTTCTCGTAGTCATCTAATAATAATAAAAAAACTCATAAAATTAAGAAATATTAATATGCAAAAATACATGTTTATATCAGATCGATTTAAACGTAGAGATGAGTTCTTCGAGAACCTTGAACAACATAGTTCCAATAATTTATCAAATCTTTCATATAATAACACGACATAATTATTTCTACGAATAACAAATATTCTAAAAAAAAAAGTCTCAATCACACAAATAATCAACAACCAATATACAAAATAAAAAGAAAAAACCAAAACAAATCTAAAACATAGTCGATTATAATATACCTTATCAATCTCATTGACCTCCAAAAACTTGTAAATCACTTCCGCATCAGCGCAATGCTCCGCCTTCAAAAACACAAAACTATGAGTAACGTTGACAAAAAAAAATTATTTCGTTATGTAGTGCATGGTAAAAAAATATTTTACATCAGATCCGATGAGAGACAACTATCAATAATTAAACCAACACAAATTATAAAATTGTAAGTAATTTACAAAGAGACATAAGAGAAGCGCTAACTAAAATTAAAGAGGACTCACGATTGATGTAAAAAGTCTGTTAATGAATTTAATGAAGAGGCATGTCTTCATCAACTCGTTCATTCAATCTCTTGATAGAAACTCCCATGAGCGGTTACCTAAAACATAATTCACACGATACAAATCAGCAAAACAATAACAATCTTGATAATTCATAGACCAAGATAATAACAATACAAATATAACCTCAAGAAAAAGTAAAAAATTATAACGCAAAATAAAAAAATCGATCCATAAAAGAACCAAAGCAACAAAAAAAAAAACTATAATATCAAAACGATATGTTTAGGCTAACGAATCTGAGTTCTAATGGTGTGGCTGCGGCTCTATATTTATAGCTTAAAATCTAGGGCACACTGTCATAATTATCTCTAAAAAATTATTTTTTAAAATTGGAAAATTTCTTGATACAAATATTCGTAAGATATTTTAGTATCTATCTTAAATTTTTATAAAAATTAAAAAACGAAATATTCCATATTTTAATATTAAAAAACGAAATATTCTATATTTTAATATTAAAAAACGAAATATTCCATATTTTAATAAAATTCACACGATTTTATTGTTTTACCCTCACCAAAAAATAGAAAACTGGATTTGATAGTGTATTCATTAAGGGTGATTAAGGTTAATCATCTCAAAACACGATTGGACTTATATACCCCTAACAATTAAGAACAAAAAATTTCGAAATCGAGGGTGTTTACGACATTAGTATAGAGATCAACACATGATTAGACTTATATACCCCTAATGACGAAGAAGAAGAAATTTCGAGAAGAACAATTCATTAAGGGTGTTTAGGACAAATCATTCCAACTTTTAACCACATGCCTCCAATGCCCTAACTTTGAATATGGTGCTTCATGCATAGATGTTGAAGATTTACTACTTTACAATTCATATAGAGATAGAGTTATTTGTTAGAAATTTCGAAAAAAAATCTAATAAAAATAGTAAAAATATGATAGTTTTTTCAAAGGAAAGATTTAGACTACCATATTGATCATCTCTATGTCGTTCCAACTTATGATAGTTTTTTGTGGATGTTTTTTGAAACAATTACATCCAAACTTTCAAAGTTTCTATATTATTTAAGGAATTCATAACTTCGCACAAGAATGAATATTTGGGCAAAAGGTTTTTGGTCACTTCTCTTAGTTTATGTGCATGAAATTGGACCCCAAATTCTTATTAAGTGAAATGGGTAGTTTGTTGACAAACTAAAAACCAAGAATCCATATTCTCAAGACGCATCATTTAAAATCGCACATCATGCAAATGTAAAGCATCCAAAATTAGTAAATAGAAGGCTAAAACGAAGTAGACCAATAGAGTTGCATTAAGTGGTTTTACACTTTTAAACAGTTTCTGTAATATGATCAAGTAAAACTTGTGTATCCTCTTCCAATATAATTTGCGTCTTTTGGTTGCCTTTGACTTGTGGTGTCATCTCGAATACTCTGTCTCTGGCTCTCGTTGCCTGAAACTCAAACCAAAACCAGATTCAAAACTGTAACCATAAAAAGAAGTAAAGAAGATTAGTAATTTATATACCTCTTGTTCCCAATTGGTGAAGAAGGTGACAATGGTAAAAACACTTAGTTGGATAGTGGAGGCTATGAGTATACCAATCCAAAGTCCTTTCCCTCTCATTTTCATGACAAAACACAAGATCCAACCTAACGGGATTCCGACAAGATAATATGATCCTAAGCTTGCATAACCTCCTATACGTTGCCAGCCTGTTCCTCTGGCAACCCCTGAGTAATGAAAGAATTCTAGAGTTGAATATACTTTTCTTGGGCTTCAAGTAGCAAAGTATAATCGTCTTTACCTGATAGCACGGCAAGAAAGCTGTTAACGAAAATGGATAGGCAGAGAATGGGTGTGATTTGGGTTGCGTAGTGAGCCACTTCTTTCTCGTTGCTGAATATATAACCCCAACTATTTCGGTAACTGTAAAGTGTGATGCTTGCTATTGTTGCATCAACACCACCCAGGAAAATAGCCGAATTAACCGCCGCTCGAGCTGCCCTGTGATTTCCAGCTCCTAGCTCGTTTGAAACATATGTGCTATAGTGTTAAACAAGATAAAAAGGGGTTAGAGATATTATTTTACATGAAAAAAATCAGATCCTTGTGAACAATTGAAATCTGTAAAACCTTGCGGATGCTCCTATCGCATTCACCAGAACGAAATGCAAAGCCGATGTTGTGAGGCTGCTCAATGAATAAAGTTTGAAAGATCACAAGCTTGCTGACTGTTTAAAATTTTGTACAAAATGATATGAATGTACCAAATGGATATCACCGATGTTTCGAGCTTTGAGTTTGGTAAGAGTCCAGACATTAGTAGTAGAATCTCAAACGACCACCATTCCAGGCTTTACTTGCAAAAAAAAAAGAACAAAAAAAAAAGTTAGGATCCATTTTAGATCAGAACAGAGCAAGTAGCTCTAAATGCTCTAAATGTTGCTGAGATTTGTTTTTCTTGGATGTAGATGTATAAATTACCATATCATCATTGCAGAGGGGATAGCGAGGGCGATGAACTGTTTCATGCTCGAGATGAGTTCTTGCAAACCAAGGTTTTTCATTTCACGATGCAAAGCAGAGTTACTCATGAAAATCCAAAGCAAAAACACGTTGAGCCAATATGAAAAACCGATGGACAAAGCGGCGCCAACGATTCCAAATCTCAGTTTATAGACAAGAAGCCAACAGAAAGGAATGTGAAAACAGAGAGCTCCAAGAGAGCTCACGAAGAGAGGAAGAATTAATCCTTGTGACTGGAAATAGAGAGTCATAGGTTGAAGAAGAGCGAATCCGAATAAAGCCGGTATGAGCCAGATTGAGTATGTGCAAGCTAACTGAGAGATTAGAGGATCTTGATGGAAGAGCTCCAAGAGTTTGTCCATGAAGATCCATACAAGAGAGACTGGAAAACAGAAGACGAGAAGACAAAGCATTGAGCTGTACGTGTATGCCCCAATTTTTCCAAATTGTTCTGCTCCAAAAGCTTGACCACACAGAGTCTCTAACGCACCTGCAAACCCAACGATGAGGCTGAAACCGGTGACATTAGTGAGGGAAGTGGCGATTGCGACAGCTGAGAGTGAGAGCTCGTCCAAATGACCAGCCATAACCATGGAGATGACTTGAAGGAGGAACTGAGAAACCGAAACTGCCACCATCGGAGCTGCCATGGAGCTCACCTTCTTCATCATCTCCACTGACAAATAACTCGCCCCATTCCTGTTATCTTCTTCCTCCTCCTTCCGCACCAACGAGAAATCCTTTTCCATCATTTGGTTTTTCAACAACTAATCGTTCGATCAAAACATCTTTAAAATCTTTCAAAACAAAGAAATAAATTAAACAAATACCACAGAGGTCGTCTCGATTATAATAACAAATGACCGGTGAGATGTCTAGAACAGAGAATCAAACAAATATTTAAAGTCAACTAATCTAATTTCTACACAGGATTCTAAAATATTTTACACCCAAATTGTAAAATACACTATATGACAAGATTTCTAACGTATCCTATGAGGAAAGATCCTAGCTAGGCAGCTCATTTTATTATCAACCATATTTTGAAGCTTTTCTATCCTAACAATGGAGTTCTACTATGAACATGTCCAAGGACCTATGCGACCATGTCAGCTTCCTGTGAATCAGGAACAATGATGTCAAGCCTCATCATGGCCTTGTAGCGTTGAGGAACCCGAGCTCCACTGTGCATACAAATCTCAACCAAAGCAGGGGCTTTACCATAAAACCTCCTAAGATTTCCGGTTAGCAGATTTCCTTTAAGGTCTCTCACATGCCATACATAGTTTGGAGGAAAGACTTCGTCCACAAGAGCATCTTGCCATCCGTGCTTCCCGTCTCTCCATTGGTGTTTGAACTCCCCGCACAGCTTCACACTATGTCCCCATGGTCCTACATGCACTTCAGAACAATATCCGCATGCTTTCACCGTGAATTTCCTCATCAATTTGGTCACCCCCAATCTCACTTTTTCGTAAGCATCCATTGTTTCTTGTGCTATCTTAGGTATGTCCTCTGGTGTGGGAGGCGGATACCTTTCACAAGCACCAAGCGTGTCAAGCTCGGCAAGTGGAGATGATATTGATGATGTCTGAGGCTTATCAGGCTCTCTAAGATATCCACCTCGATCGATCACTCTCTTCCCCATCATTCGGATTGGCTGTGTCCTTCTGCGACAAGGATACTCAGGGATCTCAACTCCAGCCTGAATACATAGCTCAACAAGTGCTGGGATTCTTTCGTAGTCAAACCGTGTTTCGTGCTTAATCCGCCGCCCAAAAGGGTCATACATGTGGTACGACTCAACAGGAATGAGAACATCATTGATGGTACCCTTAACCCATGAATGAGAACCACGTCGCTGTGAATTTGTTGGACCATTGCAATCCCTAATATTGTGACCAGCATTGGACACATGAACCGCCCCACATTCACTGCAAGCAAAGACAGGAACAACATGGAGAAGCTGTGCTAAACCCTTGATCAACAACTTCCAGTTATCTATCACTTGATACGCCACAGGAATAAGATTTGGAACTAGCAACCCATTTTTGGGAGGGTCTAACTGTTTCTCTATACCCATCTGAGCAAGCTTCTTATCTTTCCTAGCCTCTTCTTGAATTTGCTTAAAAGGAATCGGATAAGGTTTCTTCTTGTTCTTTGGTAAAATAGGAGGAAGATCTACATTCTGCGTAGATACATGCCGTTTCTTGAAACTTGTCTGCTCTCTATGCTTCTGATTAAAACAAAAGACCGTTCCAAACCTCATCAAACACTCCCTTTGAGATACTGAAGGAGGAATCTGCATATATAAGAAAAATCCAAACTTTACAACTTTAAGACTGGAATCAATAAGATCAAAGTTACAGGAGATGAAATGGTAACCTGAAAGCAACTTGCATAAGAGCCTCTGGCTGAAAAATCAACTGGATTTGGATCTATGGTCTGAAGATAAACACCTCTACAAGCAGGCGAAACCAGAAGCATGTTGACTAGTGAGAGGACTATAAGTAAGAAGAACCCAAATCAGAATTAAGCCAAAAATGATTACTTTCCCTGATTCCTGGAACATTTAAGAAAACAAGTGAGGATTTGGATAACGATTAAATCGTTTAGTAATTTCATCGAACATGTGGTGTGCATGAAAGACAATAAAACAGAGATGTTATAAACTGCGAACTATTTTACATGGATTGCTACGAGAGATATAAAATTATCTAATCAAATATTTACCAAAACATGTGTTAATCTCACATGTAAGTACTTAGCTTCCTCTGATAATATATCATCTTACATCTCAAATTCATAAACGAATCTCCTAGTCTCCAAGAAGTCAAATCACCTTGAAACCAAACCAAAGAACAAGAAGCACGTAGAGATTTGGCTGCGGGATTGACTCAATGCCTATAAAGATTCTAAAGCTATTGGTTCTTCTGTTACTTAAATAGATCAAACAAAAGGAAGATCAAACTCACTTGGAGTATCGGATTAGGACGGTCGCATCAGAGATACTCCATAGACAGAATCACGTCCGTACCCTTCCAACCAAACACCAATCCGACAAATACCCTGCAACCCACCACAGAGAACGATCATAAGATTCATCCATTCCTCTACTCAACCAAATGAAAACAACACCGCCGAATGAAACTAGTTCAGAAACTAACTAATTCAGAAACTAATTCAAATGACTAATTCAAATAACTAATTCATAGCTACACAAAATTCAATTTTTCCAGCGACGGACAAGTTTGAAACCAAAATTTCGACAATCTAACACGAACCCACCAAATTATGTATATGAAAACACCATATCGTTAATTAGAGACAAACCGTAACACACTTCACCTTTAGGGATGGATTAGAGACGAACACGAACCCAAACCCAATGAAAAATATAGAGAGCAATCGAACCCTTTCTTATGGCTTCTCACAATCGAAGAAGAAAACAAAGATGGAGATATCGAAGAAAAAGAAGAGAGCGTGTGGGAGAAACCTAAGATCGAAGAAGGAAAAAGAAAAAAAAAAAAAAAAAAAAACATCGTCGTTTACAATCAAAGAAGAAGAAAAAAACAGTTTTGTGTAATGGGCCGGCCCTATTTTAGCCCGAAACCTTTTTAAGCCGAACCTTATATTAGCCTGAAATTCTCTCATTAATCAGGCCTAAGGCTTTTATTTATTTTAATGGACTAAAGCCGGCTTTAACCCATTTTAACATCCTTACGATCTATGATTCTTAAGCTTCCTATCCGGTAAGATATATCCAAGACAAAAATTTCTAAATCCTCGCACTTCTCCCAGAAACTTCTTCTGGAAACAACGATGTCGAAGAATCACGACTGTTAAACGTTTTGGTAGAAAGTAGAAACCTTTCAATTGAGCAGATCTCGATCAGATCTTTTGAGTAGAGACAAGGAACGATCACATCCAACCGAGTCACTCCGAACTCACACAAACATGGCAAGATATCGAACCGGACAGATACTAAGGCAAATCCAGTAGAAAAAGAAAAACTACAGACAATTGCACAAACCCGCTACAGCGAAACCTAAACGAAGACCCTACTATCAATATGTTAAAAACATGTGGTCTCGCTTCTATTGGGTTTCAAAGAGAAACACAGCCCAAAATTATAGTTGAGCCCAGATGGAGAATTGCTTAGCATTATAGATGGATATGACGTCGTCATCAAGAAGCGATGAAAACTCGCATTATTAAAATAAAATACTAATCACTCCACAGACAAGCCACATGTCAAACCATTCTTCCATACGAAGCAAAATACCCACCACTCCTAAGAAGCACGAAGCATCACGATAACGTAAGCAACCGAACAAGATTTTCTAGCGAAAGCGAAACTTAACATCGCCATGCTCATCCGGTGGAACTTCTTTAGAACTTGAACGACAAAGCTTTTAACTACAGTAAAAAGTGAATATTATTATGATTATTGTCGTCAAAATATAAAAATATTCGGTCACAATAACTCTATTGTGACGAAAATGACACGAATTCTAAAATTTCACAATAAAATCGTCACAAATCCGTGTATGTCTCAAAAAGATCACAAATGTATGTGACGATTAACAACGGTAACAATTTGTAACTAATTGTGACGACAATCATATAGTCACAGAAAATACACAATTCGTGACGGATGATACTGTCACAAGTTTGCCACAAATAGTGATAACAAGATCGTCACATATTTGTCACAAATTATTACCATATATAAGTCATTGATCTAATACATTTTGCGACCAAATTATTGTCACAAATCCGATACAATTAGTGACTCGATTATTGTCACACAAACGTCACAATTTGATTTTCATTTGTGACTTTTTTTTTCTACTGAACTCGTATCAAATTGTTACAAAATTAGGAATGTGAAAAACACATGGACAGTCACAAACAAACGATTACCAGTTGTTTGTTAATAATTGCAATCATCATTTTCTTTAAAAATATATAATTATACAATAAAACATCAAAAGAGAAAATAATAACTAGCAAACGAACAACATTTTATAGAGATCTTAAAGAAAACAGACTAACATCCAAACAAACGATAATCCACAAACATAACTCAAAAGAAAATACAAACTAAAGAATACTAAGGCTATATAGAAACCAGAATATATACACTATCATCTTCCTTTAAATACGGTGTAAAACACCTGAAAATTATTAAACCCAATCCAAAGTGGAAACGCTTTGGTCGTCGTACTACCAAGCTTGTTATTAGCTCGGTAATGTTGTTTTGCTATCTCCAAAAAACATGGCAGCCTTCTCCAGGCAAAATTTCTCATCTTGTTCAATGGGCTCAAGCGTCTACAGAAGATTAAAAAAAGAATGAAAATAATGAGGTGATTGAACGAACACACACAATGAAAAAGAAGAGTAAAACTAACTACACAATTTGGGGTTGAAATTGAGAATGGATTCAGAGTTTATAATAATAAAAAGGTAACCTCAAGGATGGCTGGCTACTGGTTTGAAGGCTTAATGTGTGTATATGATGACACTATAATACAATTCAATTAATTAGTCTTAAGAAACAAGATCAAAGACATATGAAATCGGATGATACCTTGTTTTGCCGGTCCATCGCTTTTTCGAAACCATGTATCCAAATGCTAGGTATAGGGTTCCGAATCCAGATTTGTACCAAAAACAAAATAGTTTTTTTTTTTTAAATAAGTTTAACCGACAAAGGAAAAACACTAACGGTATACGTAGACGAAGCAATCTCAAGGCGGAGAAGGAGCAATTCTGAGATTCTATGGCATCACGTTTAGAGAGAAGTTAGGGAGTTTCTGCTAAAGTTCAAAATATTTTAATACGCGTAGCTAAAAATGTGGAATTGCTATAAACCTTGATGCATTATCACGTTGGATAAGGGAGAGTTTGGATATTAAATTTGTCACTAAAAATATATTAAATACTAGTGTGTGGCCCGTGCCATGCACGGACGTAGTAATTGTTATTTTAATTTTTTCCAAAATCTTACAACTATCATTTTATTTTACTTTTTGGAAAGAAATAAATATATGTGATCAAAATATATAAAAAAAGTAACCTACTTATTTGCTAGTCTTACATTATATAAGTATTTAAATTAATAACTTATAAACTCTAGTATAGTATTTTGGCATCAAAGAATAAAGATACCCAAATGTAAAATACTGGACGTTCCAAACAAAATTAAATAAAAGATCTTTTGGTATAAATAAATACATGTGTAAGAAAAATGGACATGTGGAGATTTTTCTACACTCAGTCTCATCCCTTCTGTTTGATAAATCATTCGTGACCAACAAAATTAAGGTGAGATACTACTTGAAGCGACCATAAATATATGAATTATCCAGAAGGTGTGATGAGTGAGAAAGAGAGAGAGAGAGAAGTGAACGCTCAAAAATAGATGCGGTGATGAAGCAGAGTGTTACAAATCGGCTTCTCGCCGTGTCCCCATGAAGATAGCCTCCGGAAAGACTTACGGCCAATTAGCTACCAGACCGGTCTCATTAATGTATATGTTTCCTAGAGAAGCTACTCCGTCGTCATACTAACCTCAACCTTGAATTCGAAGAATCAACCATCAAAAGCACAAAGTAATTTGATGAGAAGTCTTGACCATGGGTGAAACCTGAGAAGTCGTAGACACGTAAACAGAGGAATCCAATTAGAATTATAAAAAAAAAAAGAAACAGGAAAAAAAAATCATGGGAATCAATAGAAATAGTATATGATTTTTAGATACACAGATAAAATTTACAGATATAATTTTTGATGATGAATTTTTCGACAGATTTAACGAATTAAAAAAACATAAATAGGAGATGGAGATCATGGAAACTATAAATTTGTTTTTTAGACGAAGAAAATACTTGATTTATGAGATGAATGGCGATGAAAAATTTTATAGTTCATAGAAATTTGGGAGGAGAAGAGGTGAAAGAGGTGGAGATCGTGGCAAGGAGAAAGTGCAAAGGATAAAGATTTTTTTTTTATGTATTGGCAACAGTTTTTCCATGGGTGAAAAAGAAAAGCTAACGTGAAAGTAAAACAGCAAAAAATGAGACTTATGTCACATGTCAAAAGGTGAATGCTGCAGTTTTTGTTAAAGTGACTGTTGATTTAGTAGAAATAGATGTTACTTTTAAAATCCTGTAAAGAAAAATTTATTGGTAAAGAATTATCCTGACTTGAGTCAAAATCCACGATATTTTTTTTTGTCAACAACTTTATTAGATTGACTTAAATGAGCCAATGCTGTGGAATATTGTTTACATAAGTAGTAAGATGCGGTTGGGTACGAACAGTTCGTGCCAGTTTATCCGTCTTCATATTCGAATTTCGTGAAAGTAAAGATAAAGTAAATAAATCAAATTCTTCTTTGTCACTCTGAATCGCGTCTAGGTATGTCGCGAACGCTGGTCACTCTTTTGGGGAAGACACCATCTTCACCAGATCTGAGCAGTCTGTAAGGAAAGTTACTTCTTGTTTGTCTTGGCCGATCATACATCTCATTGTCCAAATTAATGCTTCTACCCCTGTATGTTGTGAGGTTAAGCTTCTTCGAGTATTTGCAGCTCCCATGGCTTGCCTTCCTTCGGTTGGATGAGAACAGAACCATCCTAATCTTGAAAATCGATCACTTTATTTCCAAGAACCGTCTATGAAACACTGGTATCATGATCTGTGTTGCCCTGTATGTTCTACTCTCGAAAGAGAATGATTATTTGTTACCACCGTTCCTATGTTAACCTTCGAGATCTCGACTTGAGCAACCTGCCAAGCTTGCTCTTCATTTTCTGCCAGTCTCAAAATATCAGATGGACTTTTTGGTCCATGTTACTATAAACCTTATCACTTCTGGCTTTCCAGAAATACTAAATAATCCAAGAAAACATGGATGTATATACATCAGATGGTGTTCTCCAAAATATATAATCCATATTAACATAAAGTGAGCCTGATGAAAAAATAATCCATATTAACACAATATATTCAAATATGCTTTAAATATTATTTGTTTCAAATTTAGATTAATATTTTCTAAAAAAATTTAAACCTTCGTTATTTATTTAGAGTTTTGTTTTTCATATTTTCATATGTTACACATAATTTTATTCATAATTAAATTAATTTTTAATTTTCTTTTAATAAAATAAAATTTTTTTATGTTAGGTCTCAGCTCCAAGCCTACGTTCACGCCTTAAGAGGGGGCTAAAGTACGCATGAAATAAAAAGCGGGTACTTAAAAACGAAGCGTTTGGAAACGTGGAAACGACTTTTATATAAATTTCAAAAAGCGGATATATGTTGAAACCGTGTACATAAAAATATATATATACATATACATAATAAATCATTAAGCAATATATCATATTAAAATTTATAATTAACCAAACAAATCTAATAAATAAATTTTAAATACCTCAACTACAAATAAAAATCAAATAGTTTATTTTCACAATAAATAAAAGTTATATAGTTCAAATGATATAATTTAGATGACTATCTTTTAGTTCACATGTTTTTATTCTTGTCACTTGTAACAATTATGTCAATATCTATGACCAAACACAAGATCACTAAAACAGTGACAAATTTTGACAGGGTAGTTACAAAACTCTTGTAACTAGACGTGACGTAAGTTTAGTAACAAAATTCGTATAATTTAGTTACCATATTTGGTCGCAAATCCGTGCTTATAATTGTGGTCTAGGACTCGTCACAATCCGGAGTCATTTGACTCTTTTGTCATAAATTCTTTCTAAGCCGATTTGGTCTTGTTGTGTTTCCAAAGCCGAGGGTACCAATTCGCAACTCTTTTATAGGATTCGAGCCCCTGTCCTAGGACCCATCACAATCCAGAGTCATTTGACTCTTTTGTTATAAATTCTTTCTAAGCCGATTTGGTCTTGTTGTTTTTCCAAAGCCGAGGGTACCAATTCGCAACTCTTTTATAGGATTCGAGCCCATGTCCTAGGACCCGTTACAATCCGGAGTCATTTGACTCTTTTGTCATAAATTCTTTCTAAGCCGATGTGGTCTTGTTGTTTTTCTAAAGCCGAGGGTACCAATTCGCAACTCCTTTATAGGATTCGAGCCCCTATCCTAGGACTCGTCACAATCCGGAGTCATTTGACTCTTTTGTCATAAATTCTTTCTAAGCCGATTTGGTCTTTGTTGTTTTTCCAAAGCCGAGGGTACAATTTCGCAACTCTTTTATAGGATTCGAGCCCCTGTCCTAGGACCCGTCACAATCCGGAGTCATTTGACTCTTTTGTCATAAATTCTTTCTAAGCCGATTTGGTCTTGTTGTGTTTCCAAAGCCGAGGGTACCAATTCGCAACTCTTTTATAGGATTTGAGCCCCTGTCCTACGACTCGTCACAATCCGGAGTCATTTGACTCTTTTGTCATAAATTCTTTCTAAGCCGATTTGGTCTTGTTGTTTTTCCAAAGCCGAAGGTACCAATTCGCAACTCCTTTATACGATTCGAGCCCCTGTCCTAGGACTCGTCACAATCTGGAGTCATTTGACTCTTTTGTCATAAATTCTTTCTAAGCAGATTTGGACTTGTTGTTTTTCCAAAGCCGAGGGTACCAATTCGCAACTCTTTTATAGGATTCGAGCCCCTGTCCTAGGACCCGTTACAATCCGGAGTCATTTGACTCTTTTGTCATAAATTCTTTCTAAGCCGATTTGGTCTTGTTGTTTTTCTAAAGCCGAGGGTACCAATTTGCAACTTCTTTATAGGATTCGAGCCCTTGTCCTAGGACCCGTCACAATCAGGAGTCATTTGACTCTATTGTCATAAATTCTTTCTAAGCCGATTTGGTCTTGTTGTGTTTCCAAAGCCGAGGGTACCAATTAGCAACTCTTTTATAGGATTCGAGCCCCTGTCCTAGGACTCGTCACAATCCAGAATCATTTGACTCTTTTGTCATAAATTCTTTCTAAGCCGATTTGGTCTTGTTGTTTTGCCAAAGCCGAAACTACCAATTTGCAACTCCTTTATACGATTCGAGCCCATGTCCTAGTAGTTGTCATAATCCGGAGTCATTTGTCTCTTTTGTCATAAATTCTTTCTAAGCCGATTTGGTCTTGTTGTGTTTCCAAAGCCGAGGGTACCAATTCGCAACTCTTTTATAGGATTCGAGCCCCTGTCCTAGGACCCATCACAATCCAGAGTCATTTGACTCTTTTGTTATAAATTCTTTCTAAGCCGATTTGGTCTTGTTGTTTTTCCAAAGCCGAGGGTACCAATTCGCAACTCTTTTATAGGATTCGAGCCCATGTCCTAGGACCCGTTACAATCCGGAGTCATTTGACTCTTTTGTCATAAATTCTTTCTAAGCCGATGTGGTCTTGTTGTTTTTCTAAAGCCGAGGGTACCAATTCGCAACTCCTTTATAGGATTCGAGCCCCTATCCTAGGACTCGTCACAATCCGGAGTCATTTGACTCTTTTGTCATAAATTCTTTCTAAGCCGATTTGGTCTTTGTTGTTTTTCCAAAGCCGAGGGTACAATTTCGCAACTCTTTTATAGGATTCGAGCCCCTGTCCTAGGACCCGTCACAATCCGGAGTCATTTGACTCTTTTGTCATAAATTCTTTCTACGCCGATTTGGTCTTGGTGTGTTTCCAAAGCCGAGGGTACCAATTCGCAACTCTTTTATAGGATTTGAGCCCCTGTCCTAGGACTCGTCACAATCCGGAGTCATTTGACTCTTTTGTCATAAATTCTTTGTAAGCCGATTTGGTCTTGTTGTTTTTCCAAAGCCGAAGGTACCAATTCGCAACTCCTTTATACGATTCGAGCCCCTGTCCTAGGACTCGTCACAATCTGGAGTCATTTGACTCTTTTGTCATAAATTCTTTCTAAGCAGATTTGGTCTTGTTGTTTTTCCAAAGCCGAGGGTACCAATTCGCAACTCTTTGATAGGATTCGAGCCCCTGTCCTAGGACCCGTTACAATCCGGAGTCATTTGACTCTTTTGTCATAAATTCTTTCTAAGCCGATTTGGTCTTGTTGTTTTTCCAAAGCCGAGGGTACCAATTAGCAACTCTTTTATAGGATTCGAGCCATTGTCCTAGGACTCGTCACAATCCAGAATCATTTGACTCTTTTGTCATAAATTCTTTCTAAGCCGATTTGGTCTTGTTGTTTTGCCAAAGCCGAAAGTACCAATTTGCAACTCCTTTATACGATTCGAGCCCATGTCCTAGTAGTTGTCATAATCCGGAGTCATTTGACTCTTTTTTCATAAATTCTTTCTAAGCCGATTTGGACTTGTTGTTTTTCCAAAGCCGAGGGTACCAATTTGCAACTCCTTTATAGGATTCGTGCCCCTGTCCTAGGACCCGTCACAATCCGGAGTCATTTGACTCTTTTGTCATAAATTCTTTCTAAGCCGATTTGGTCTTGTTGTGTTTCCAAAGCCGAGGGTACCAATTCGCAACTCTTTTATAGGATTCGAGCCCCTGTCCTAGGACTCGTCACAATCCGGAGTCATTTGACTCTTTTGTCATAAATTCTTTCTAAGCCGATTTGGTCTTGTTGTGTTTCCAAAGCCGAGGGTACTAATTCGCAACTCTTTTATAGGATTCGAGCCCCTGCCCTAGGACCCATCACAATCCAGAGTCATTTGACTCTTTTGTTATAAATTCTTTCTAAGCCGATTTGGTCTTGTTGTTTTTCCAAAGCCGAGGGTACCAATTCGCAACTCTTTTATAGGATTCGAGCCCATGTCATAGGACCCGTTACAATCCGGAGTCATTTGACTCTTTTGTCATAAATACTTTCTAAGCCGATGTGGTCTTGTTGTTTTTCTAAAGCCGAGGGTACCAATTCGCAACTCCTTTATAGGATTCGAGCCCCTATCCTAGGACTCGTCACAATCCGGAGTCATTTGACTCTTTTGTCATAAATTCTTTCTAAGCCGATTTGGTCTTTGTTGTTTTTCCAAAGCCGAGGGTACAATTTCGCAACTCTTTTATAGGATTCGAGCCCCTGTCCTAGGACCCGTCACAAACCGGAGTCATTTGACTCTTTTGTCGTAAATTCTTTCTAAGCCGATTTGGTCTTGTTGTGTTTCCAAAGCCGAGGGTACCAATTCGCAACTCTTTTATAGGATTTGAGCCCCTGTCCTAGGACTCGTCACAATCCGGAGTCATTTGACTCTTTTGTCATAAATTCTTTCTAAGCCGATTTGGTCTTGTTGTTTTTCCAAAGCCGAAGGTACCAATTCGCAACTCCTTTATACGATTCGAGCCCCTGTCCTAGGACTCGTCACAATCCGGAGTCATTTGACTCTTTTGTCATAAATTCTTTCTAAGCCGATTTGGTCTTGTTGTTTTTCCAAAGCCGAAGGTACCAATTCGCAACTCCTTTATACGATTCGAGCCCCTGTCCTAGGACCCGTCACAATCCGTAGTCATTTGACTCTTTTGTCATTAATTCTTTCTAAGCCGATTTGGTCTTGCTGTTTTTCCAAAGCCGAGGGTACCAATTTGCAACTCCTTTATAGGATTCGAGCCCCTGTCCTAGGACCCGTCACAATCCGGAGTCATTTGACTCTTTTGTCATAAATTCTTTCTAAGCCGATTTGGTCTTGTTGTGTTTCCAAAGCCGAGGGAACTAATTCGCAACTCTTTTATAGGATTCGAGCCCCTGTCGTAGGACCCGTCACAATCCGGAGTCATTTGACTCTTTTGTCATAAATTCTTTCTAAGCCGATTTGGTCTTGTTGTGTTTCCAAAGCCGAGGGTACTAATTCGCAACTCTTTTATAGGATTCGAGCCCCTGTCCTAGGACCCGTCACAATCCGGAGTCATTTGACTCTTTTGTCATAAATTCTTTCTAAGCCGATTTGGTCTTGTTGTGTTTCCAAAGCCGAGGGTACCAATTAGCAACTCTTTTATAGGATTCGAGCCCCTGTCCTAGGACTCGTCACAATCCAGAATCATTTGACTCTTTCGTCATAAATTCTTTCTAAGCCGATTTGGTCTTGTTGTTTTGCCAAAGCCGAAAGTACCAATTTGCAACTCCTTTATACGATTCGAGCCCATGTCCTAGTAGTTGTCATAGTCCGGAGTCATTTGACTCTTTTGTCATAAATTCTTTCTAAGCCGATTTGGACTTGTTGTTTTTCCAAAGCCGAGGGTACCAATTTGCAACTCCTTTATAGGATTCGTGCCCCTGTCCTAGGACCCGTCACAATCCGGAGTCATTTGACTCTTTTGTCATAAATTCTTTCTAAGCCGATTTGGTCTTGTTGTGTTTCCAAAGCCGAGGGTACCAATTCGCAACTCTTTTATAGGATTCGAGCCCCTGTCCTAGGACTCGTCACAATCCGGAGTCATTTGACTCTTTTGTCATAAATTCTTTCTAAGCCGATTTGGTCTTGTTGTGTTTCCAAAGCCGAGGGTACCAATTCGCAACTCTTTTATAGGATTCGAGCCCCTGTCCTAGGACCCATCACAATCCGGAGTCATTTGACTCTTTTGTTATAAATTCTTTCTAAGCCGATTTGGTCTTGTTGTTTTTCCAAAGCCGAGGGTACCAATTCGCAACTCTTTTATAGGATTCGAGCCCATGTCCTAGGACCCGTTACAATCCGGACTCATTTGACTCTTTTGTCATAAATTCTTTCTAAGCCGATGTGGTCTTGTTGTTTTTCTAAAGCCGAGGGTACCAATTCGCAACTCCTTTATAGGATTCGAGCCCCTATCCTAGGACTCGTCACAATCCGGAGTCATTTGACTCTTTTGTCATAAATTCTTTCTAAGCCGATTTGGTCTTTGTTGTTTTTCCAAAGCCGAGGGTACAATTTCGCAACTCTTTTATAGTATTCGAGCCCCTGTCCTAGGACCCGTCACAAACCGGAGTCATTTGACTCTTTTGTCGTAAATTCTTTCTAAGCCGATTTGGTCTTGTTGTGTTTCCAAAGCCGAGGGTACCAATTCGCAACTCTTTTATCGGATTTGAGCACCTGTCCTAGGACTCGTCACAATCCGGAGTCATTTGACTCTTTTGTCATAAATTCTTTCTAAGCCGATTTGGTCTTGTTGTTTTTCCAAAGCCGAAGGTACCAATTCGCAACTCCTTTATACGATTCGAGCCCCTGTCCTAGGACTCGTCACAATCCGGAGTCATTTGACTCTTTTGTCATAAATTCTTTCTAAGCCGATTTGGTCTTGTTGTTTTTCCAAAGCCGAAGGTACCAATTCGCAACTCCTTTATACGATTCGAGCCCCTGTCCTAGGACCCTTCACAATCCGTAGTCATTTGACTCTTTTGTCATAAATTCTTTCTAAGCCGATTTGGTCTTGCTGTTTTTCCAAAGCTGAGGGTACCAATTTGCAACTCCTTTATAGGATTCGAGCCCCTGTCCTAGGACCCGTCACAATCCGGAGTCATTTGACTCTTTTGTCATAAATTCTTTCTAAGCCGATTTGGTCTTGTTGTGTTTCCAAAGCCAAGGGAACTAATTCGCAACTCTTTTATAGGATTCGAGCCCCTGTCGTAGGACCCGTCACAATCCGGAGTCATTTGACTCTTTTGTCATAAATTCTTTCTAAGCCGATTTGGTCTTGTTGTGTTTCCAAAGCCGAGGGTACTAATTCGCAACTCTTTTATAGGATTCGAGCCCCTGTCCAAGGACCCGTCACAATCCGGAGTCATTTGACTCTTTTGTCATAAATTCTTTCTAAGCCGATTTGGTCTTGTTGTGTTTCCAAAGCCGAGGGTACCAATTCGCAACTCTTTTATAGGATTCAAGCCCCTGTCCTAGGACCCGTCACAATCCGGAGTCATTTGACTCTTTTGTCATAAATTCTTTCTAAGCCGATTTGGTCTTGTTGTTTTTCCAAAGCCGAGGGTACTAATTGGCAACTCTTTTATAGGATTCGAGCCCCTGTCCTAGGACCCGTCACAATCCGGAGTCATTTGACTCTTTTGTCATAAATTCTTCTAAGCCGATTTGGTCTTGTTGTGTTTCCAAAGCCGAGGGTACCAATTCGCAACTCTTTTATAGGATTCGAGCCCCTGTCCTAGACCCGTCACAATCCAGAATCATTTGACTCTTTTGTCATAAATTCTTTCTAAGCCGGATTTGGTCTTGTTGTTTTGCCAAAGCCGAAAGTACCAATTTGCAACTCCTTTATACGATTCGAGCCCATGTCCTAGTAGTTGTCATAATCCGGAGTCATTTGACTCTTTTTCATAAATTCTTTCTAAGCCGATTGGACTTGTTGTTTTCCAAAGCCGAGGGTACCAATTTGCAACTCTTTAGGATTCGTGCCCCTGTCCTAGGACCCGTCACAATCCGGAGTCATTTGACTCTTTTGTCATAAATTCTTTCTAAGCCGATTTGGTCTTGTTGTGTTTCCAAAGCCGAGGGTACCAATTCGCAACTCTTTTATAGGATTCGAGCCCCTGTCCTAGGACTCGTCACAATCCGGAGTCATTTGACTCTTTTGTCATAATTCTTTCTAAGCCGATTTGGTCTTGTTGTGTTTCCAAGCCGAGGGTACTAATTCGCACTCTTTTATAGGATTCGAGCCCCTGCCCTAGGACCCATCACAATCCAGAGTCATTTGACTCTTTTGTTATAAATTCTTTCTAAGCCGATTTGGTCTTGTTTTTTCCAAAGCCGAGGGTACCATTCGCAACTCTTTATAGGATTCGAGCCCATGTCATAGGACCCGTTACAATCCGGAGTCATTTGACTCTTTTGTCATAAATACTTTCTAAGCCGAT